>CM076580.1:1737453349-1737904627 GCA_034641835.2 Pinus albicaulis | reverse complement strand
TGATGTTTGGATGGGTGCTAATTTGTAGGGTTTTCCATCTTTATAATTTTCTTTGTTGTGCTTTCTACCATGCTACTTAGTTTTCTGCAATAACATAATTCTCCAATCCCAGACACTTTTGCTTGGAATGTCACACTTAACATTCATTTCCTTTTCGAATAATATTCTTTATCCCCTTACATCCATACCTAGGAAAATAAACTTCATTTCAATTTAATCTTGTGAAACTAAAGTGGAATATAGGAGGACCCATTCCAAGAAGGGCATCTCACTCAATGTTCAAATAATATTGTTCATTCCCTTACATCCATACCTAGGAAAATAGACTTCCTTTCAAGTTAATTGTGTGAAACTGAAGTGGAAGATAAAGTGACCCATTCCAAGAAGCTCATCTCACTTCAAATATTTCTCGAGATTTCCAAGAATTTATAACGATATTAAGGTGCTATGCATTGTCTCCTTTATCACCTCATTGCATTTAGTCAATTGTTTTTTAAATTTAAATTTATTCATTAATTTCAAAAAAAATATTATATAAATTATATATAGTTTTTTTTATTTTGATTTATGTTTTAGAATTTTATTTTATTTATATTAATATATCAATTAGTTTTATATAAAATATTTTTATTTTTTTATATAACATTGATATTACAAAATATTGTAACAAATTTTATTTAATTAAATATTCATGTATTTTTTATCATTAATAATAATAAAATAATTTAAAATAAAATTATAATTTTATTATTTTATATCATTTTTTAATTTTAATAAAGTACTATTTAAATTATATAACGTACCAATTCTAAAAACTTAAAATTTTTTGTGTTTTATTATAGGAATAAAACTCTCGGATGAGAGTTTTTAAAACTCTCATACGAGAGTTTTTAAAACTCTCATCCGAGAGTTTTTAAAACTCTCATCCGAGAGTTTTTAAAACTCTCGTCCGAAAGTCTTCCCGAGAGTTTCCGTCAATAAAACTCTCGGATGAGAAAATGCATAACTCTCGTCCGAGAGATTTTTAACTCCGATTAAACCCAATAAAACTCTCGAACGAGAGCTTTTAAAACTCTCGGTCGAGAAATAGAGTTGACTATTTTCTCGGACGAGAAATTAAAAATTTCTCCCATATTCTAGTTGTCCGCCAAAAAGTGTTTCCCAACTTCGCGATTTCGATCATAGGTGGCTAACATTGGCTCCACTTGGGGAGGACAGCTTTCCCTTTAGGTGTCCATAACCTTAATAATCTCTAGCTTTCAGCAGTCTAGTGCCTCATCCATTGGGAAAATTTTCTTTACTTTCTTGCTGGTACCTTTTGCAATTTGGCAGTTCCTTTAGTGACCTGCAACATTAAACTTCTTTGGACCAAACATCTCTACCTACCCCAAGCTACTTGTCCTAACATTTTCTTCCTTTGAGTGCACTTGGACTGGTATCTCTTTACATATTATTTTGAAAACAGAAAAATAAACCTATCTAATGCTACCCTTATTTCTTCCAAGAGTCCATATTAGATAGTTGGACTCTTAATTCTCTACCTAGACTACTATCTGCCAGGATTAAACTGTCTAATAGATTTCATTCTCTACATTCTAAAACACAAATTTAAATACAGAAAAACCAGGGTTAGACTGTCTGATTTGCTGTGGGTCCATGGCATAAAGACAGGCTGCACATGAACTGAAAATTTGCAGAAAATTGATACAAAATTGGGAAGGCTTGAAATTCTGAAAATTAAGAGCATCCTTCCTTCTTCTTGTGACTCAGATTTTGAGCTTTTTAGAGTCACCTTTCTTTCTTCATTTCAGCTCTGGTTTTGATCCTATTAGAGTTTTTTTCTTCTTCTTTGCTGGTTAAAGTTTTGAGCATGTTAGAACCAGTTCTCTTTCTTCTATCCTAATCTGTTCTACTGATAAACCAAGATTAAACAGTTTGGCAAATCTTCTTCACTATCCTATCAGCAGTAAATTAAAATCTGCCCAATCATGATTAGGCTCTATGATTGGACAGTAGTGCTCCTAAAAATAGTGGCATTTGAGTTTTCACACTTTTATATTTTCCTTTATTTTGGTATGGGGCTATACCTTTCTTGTTTTATTTCTGCCCTCTTTTTGTTTTTCTATTTTTTTTGTATTTTTCTTTCCATTTTTCTTCTTCAGAGAAATAAACAAAAATACTAACTAGATGCTCAAGAGTTGAGCTTTATTGACATCCATACCTACCCTAATATAACTTGTAATATTTACATGTTTAGTTGATGAACTCTCTTTTCCAGTACAACCAATCCAGTAAATGATTCCATTATTGGCCCTTCCTCATATCTTTGGGCAGGCTGGAAAAACAGGGCCACTCCCATTCCTTTTTTTTTCTTAGCAGCAATGCTAAAAAATCTTCTTGCTTCTGATAACACCTTGTTTCTAACAACCTTCATCCCTTCTTCAAAAAATTTCAAGAAATGAGCATAGGGATCTTGAAATAATACCTGGTTGCGAATTTTTGGAAGATATGTTTCAACCAGGATTACCTCTTCTTTCTTCACTAGATTGAGATAAAGATTTTCTTGAGAAAGAAAAACTTCCTCATCTTCGTTATCATCTGAACTGGAGGACTCATCATATATTGTATGGCTGTCCTCTTGTGGTCCTGGTAAGCTCTGGTTTAGTGGACTATACTCTATGAAGAGATCATCATATTCTTGAGTAGGGGTACCTTCTATTACCTCAATATTTTCAGGATAAGGTCCCTTATATGCATCCTGCTCAAGAAACTTCTCTTTCTTCTCAACCTCATCATCACAACTGATAGATTGGTGACTTTCAATTATGTGAAAGTTGTTTCTAATGGGCTGCATTGCTCGATTACTTCTTTCAAGCTGATGATATCGAAATTCATGACACCAATCCACTGTTGGTTGCCTTGCATGATTAGTTTCTATACGGAGCTCATCATCATCATCAGATTGATCAAAAATTGGAAAATCATTAGAAAAAACAATTTCACCAATCAAGCATATTGGTTTATCAGTTGGCTTTTCTTTGAGCTGATCTACAAGTTTATTTTCTTCTTCATGACAACAAGGTTCAGTAGGTAGATGAGCAGAGGTATTTTGTTCTAATGAAGATTCGAGGGCTAGCTGTTTGTTTAATATTTGGTCAATTTCTTTTTCTTTCAAAAGAGGAATTTTTCTTTTGCTTTGGACAGAAGTACAACAGTGCTCTTTCTCTTGTATTGATTGATTTTTAGGCTGGATGTCTTCTTGAGCCTCTTCTAGGGGATCCTCATTTTTGCTTGCAGGGAGACCTTGAGTATTTTCTAATGTTTCCCGATCTTCCTCTGTCTCAAACAACTCCTCATGATTATGATGATACTCAGTTAGAATACAAGGTTCATGAGTTGTTTTTTCTACATTATCAGGATGCCACTCTTCTTGTGTAATCTGAAATGAGTTGCAACATACAGGGAGAGTCCCTATATGTGTTAGTTTTCCTTCCACCTCAGATTCTGCGTTTTCTAAGTGGCTACTTGTTTCCTCAAAGCACTGCTCACTATAAGTATTTGCAATTTGGTCATGAAGTTATCTTAACAACATAGTACAAGATATAGGTAGGCAATCAGGAATTTCTTGACAACCTTCCTCATCATCTTCTATAAAGTCTTGATCATCATACATGTCTTGCTCATTGTCTAGGTCTTGTAAAGGTTGAGTTTGTTCTTGATCTGGAAAAGGCATCGGCTGCTCTAGATCATCGATATTTAAATTAGCCTCATACCTCTCCATTATTTTTCCAAACAGGTACAACATTCTTTCCATCTTGGTCGATACTTTTGCTTCTAGGTCTACATCTAAATCCATGTTTGTAAATCAAAAAGGAGGTCACTATATCTCCGCAACCAGTTCAGAGTCTTCTACCAGTGGATTCATTTGCTCTTTTGGGATTGTGGAGTCGCCAAGTGGAAGATTTTGAACTTGATGTCCACCAACAGCATGGTTGGGTTTTCTCAATGCATTCCCAGGATAGTTTACAAGGACTAGTGAAGTAATAGGCCTACTGGAGGCTAGTGGAGTCACTAGGTGGAAAGTTTTAGCTCTTTTAGAGGTAAAATATTCTATGGTCCACCATCAATGTTTATTATGAAGGCCAATCTGAAATTTTTTTGGGTTTTCTGAGTCTTATGTGGTTATTTAAGGACTTACTGAGTCTACAAGAGTTTGATAGACTATTATTTACTGGATAGGTCCCACTATGATCGCCATTATGTTGGTGTGAGCAGTGGGATAAGTCCACAGGGTGTTCTTTTAGTACAGGGACTTCTGAATGTTCAGAGATGAGTATGTTTAGTGCTTCTTTCAGAAGGTCCCACCGTGATCTCCATTATGTTGGGGTCCTGTAATTTGGTAGATTGGCATGCCAAGTGACAAGGCAACATGAAAACCAAGATTTAGAGCTCTAGGATCTAGCCCTCCTAGTCTCAGAGAGGGATCTCTCAATATTTTTATAGGGATGTGTCTTGAAAGTTTTAGTAATTGATTTTAGGCTAGTTATGAGGTGCAGGGTTGTTTGTTTTGTTTGGTTGGACAAATATGTTTCATGTAGTATAGATAGAGAATGCGAATCTAGAAGCCATTGGGAAATGGAGTCATGTGAAAGTCGAAATAGTTCTGATTGAGAAGGAAGGGAACCTAGAGGGAAAATATAACTCAGTCAAGGATCTGTTGAATAATATAGGTGAAATGGGATGAACATTAAGGACTAAGAGTGAAAATAAAACTAAACCCTTCCACAATGGCTTAAAGGATTCGGGGAACGCCCTATTTCCTCCAGTAACCTCACTGTTATGGACTTTAATCAACATAAACACTCAAAGAAGAGGATAAATGCAGACTAACACCTTCTAAATCATTTAAAGGATTCAGGGAACGCTCTATTTCCTCCTATAAGTTCACTGTTGAGAGCTTAATAAAAAAAAACATACAATTTCATTCAAAGAAGAGGGAACACCTTAGACATCTAAGACTGCAATTATAGGGACCTTTAGCACAATAATTACAGTAATGAATAGGGGGTATGATCAAAATAGACCTCTCTATCAAACTACAAGCATTAATAATCAAAGGGAGATTTAAGATACAACATTCAGTGGCAAAGAAAGAGGGAGTGCCTAAACAGTCTTTAACACAACTGAATTTACCATTTCTGAAATAAAACGAAATAAATACTCAAGAGATCTGTTAGACTACCCTGTCATGTTCAGTAGTGGAAAAAATATAAACAATGAAGGATAAATAGGTAAGAGGTGCTTCTAAGATACATTTCTCCGCCTAAAATTTTTATCCTACTGTAAGTCAAAGCATAATGGAACAAAGTGATAAACGAGAAACAACATTAACAATAAGAGATTACTTCACCAAAACCAGGCTCAGGGATCCAATGGTCCAGCCTCCTTCATCAACAGAAAAAACAGAGACTTCCACACTCCTTCAGAACACCAATGCTTCTTCAAAGTAGCAATCTATGTATTACTTTAGAAATCACCAAATGCCAACCTTTTACAATGAGACTTCAAAGAGTCTTTATAGAGAAAATGGGAAAATTAGGTGAAGGAGGTCTTAATGATCATCAGATATTGGAGGAACGCATTCGAATGCTCCATCCCGAGCCATAAATATTACATAAATTTCTGGATGGACTTAGTAACAATCGTTGCTTGTTGAGACTCCCTTGACATGACAGAAATCACCCACAGAGTGTCCTTGGGACAAAAAACCATCTGGAGTGGTACTGTTATCTTCGCAGGTGTGATTTAAGTGGAAGAATGGGCCTTGGGGACATGCCATACTCCTAAATAACTTCTTCTGACAGTTTGTAGTAGCTTCTTTGGTCTAATAACTGCTTGGCAAGCCTTTGAGCATGGAGATGGGCTATGTCTGTGTCAGTCAACTTCTGCACCAATAAATGCTCTGTTCCTTTGTACTTAAACCTGTTTTGACTCTATTTATGCTTTCACTTTGTTGATTGCTCGGACTTCTTTCTATACTGATGCCCTCAAAGGTTTCAATAATCTTCTATTCCTTGTCTTCTGCCACTAGATATGTGATCCTTATCTTTCTGAGCGTTCTGTGTACAAGTGGAGGGTTTCACTGAGCTTTTCTGAGGGTTTATTTCTATGACCCATTGATTTTCATGAATTTACCCTTTATTCTGGTTCCTTTGACACTGATTCCTAGTCCCGAGATTGTTATCCGAGCCTTTGTGTCACCTTCGTGACTATAGAAAAAACTGCTAACAAAGTTACTCTTTTAAACATGCAAACACACAAAAACGCGTTATGAAATCCTGCGGGCTTCGTTTAGACTGCTTGCAGAGGCTCTGGGGTGGAAGAGGAGCAGTGAGGAGGTGGTGCATGCAGCAGAAAAGCAGAAGAAACCCTGGCAGAGCAGCTGACCAGGTCCGGTGGAGGTCTGAGTGCAAAAGGCGACGTGGGTCGTTAGATCAGGACGATCTACGGTGGAGATCTCTCAATGAGCATTTTGGGAGAGAGATGGGAGGCAAAAGAATTGATATGGCGATATAACATGGACCGTGCAATCTCAGAGATCGATGGCTAGGATTGATCTAGAGCGACGTTGCAGAGGGTAGCAGTATGGCAGAAAACCGGTAATGGTTTTCAGAAAAAAAAATGGGGGGAGGCGGTTTTGAGTGAATGGAATGTGATTCCATACATTTCCTGACACATGGATCTTCGAAAACTGCCTATTTCGCAAAACTTTGAAACGCTAATCCTCGGGCATAAAACTTTTGCAATATGGAGTATCAGCCATCGGATCATGAGGTGTTGATTAGACGGTGTGGGTCACATGCGATAGGCACAAAGATGCAGGAGGAGGAACTGGTGGGCCAGGTAAGTGACGTGTTCTTTTGTCATGAAGCGGACAGTGAGGTGGTTTATCGAGTTAAGTCCCGATCGTCAGATCTTTCGAATGGACGGTCGAGATTTAGAGAGGAAATGGGAATGTTCAAAAGGGAAGAGGGCACGGTAAATTAAATTTACAGAGGAAAGGAGGCCCGATGGTCATTGATTTATGTAGATGAACGGTCCAGATTCGCTTGGGACCATAACGTTAGGGAAAGGGAGAATAGATGGAAGGTTGGGATTTTTAACATGAGGATTCAATGTTTTAAGCGCCTGGTTGCGGGGTTTAGTCATATGAGATGGAGGGCTAAAGGATATAAGCCCTTGGGGGCTTTAAAAATTTATAGTGCAAAGACTGTTTTTAGGCCAAAAACAAGGATTTTTAAGGCCAAAACAGAGTTCCAATAGATGAAAATGGAGGGATTTAAACCAAATAAACGGGAGATATAAGGTTTAAAATGGGTTCTGATTGTTTTGGAGGTTAATATGGAGGAAAAAGAAAAGTTATAGGGGGAAGAATAAATGATATGAAGGAAATAATGAAAATGAAATGGAGAGGTGAAACTGAAAGAGTGGAGTCTTGGAAGCAGTTTTCATTAGTAAACAACAGATTTTGGAGACCTTTTTGAGGGAAACGGCAGTGAAGATTATTTCAAAGGGTAGAGAATCATCATAAGACTTCAAAGATGATGGATTTTCAAAGGAAATATATCTCTTGAAGGCTTGAAAACAAATTTATCCACCATTTGGTATATCAAAATTTATAGGTGGCTAACAGATAGCACCTAAAGGTATGGTCCGCCAAACGCCAAAAGTCAAGAAGAAGAAATTAACACAATAGGTTGCAAACTCAGCCCAACATTTTATAAATTAAAATATATTCAAGTTATAAACCTCATAACCTTCGTCATGACGACCTAACAATAAACCTATTACAGGTTGGTTTTTTCCCATAGCACAGTAAATTTCGTGCACAAAATTACCCTAAAACATTCCCAATTTTGGAATTGAACCACAGAATTGAGAACACTACAAGTAAATGTAATAGTCTAGTAAAAAGTGAAAATGAGACTTATGTGCATTGGCTTGCATGTCACACACTCTTTCCATTGTCTTCTTAACTGCAAATAGTCTCTTACCCACTTCATGTACGAATGGAATAACAATTTTGGTTAGGGTTTTAAAGGAAATTCGTCACAAAAATCATGTAAAACAAGAAACCCCAAGTCGAGGAATAAAAAAAAAATAGAAACCCTTATTAATATTTAGAAACAAAAGTAATGAATATCCAGAAACTTTGTCGAAGGGTAAATATGAACAATGTGCTAAAAAAGGGAGTTGGCGGAGTGGAGGGTGCCATCATTTTACTTACACAGTCAACCAGTCAAACTAGATGAGAGTCATGAAAATGATTTAAAGAGAGAAAATAAAATTGAAATGAGTATGAAAGAGAACAAATTGAAGTTATACCGTGAGAATCTAAGCTTGAAATGGGTTTTGAGTGTACCCCCTGCACTACTTGAAAAACTTACGGCCTCGAGGAGAAGGGTAGGCATCCACCAATACTGTAACTCAAGGAAAAATAACAAAACCCTATAGGTATTTTAAATGAGGTTGCATAAACATTACCGTGTTGAATGAGTGACTTGGGATGTGTGGGAGGGGAGGGTAGTTACCCTCCATCTCTGTCCCATTAACCTTAGCCTTCGATCTACCTCCAAACCTCTGCCAACATAAATTTATTTTCAATCCTGAGAGGATGTTCCACCGTAGATTAGTCAATTATCCAAGAGGAAATTTTCCATGTGGTGGAGGTATGGACGAGGTTTTGGATCCTTCGTAAGGTCTGGGCTTTGATAACCCATGGTCATACCTTGGTAAAATGAATTATGTGATAAAACCTCAATAGTAACAAGAGTAAACCAAAATTAATATTTTATATTGAAGTGATTATTATATTAATGATCGAAATTACAATAATTACATGTGCTTGTTGTAAGAAAAATATATATATATATATGGTGGGAACATTATAGGTACTATCAGAGCCAATTTCTTACATAGTTTGCCTCAATGGGTGGAATGACGAGAGATAATTTTTGTTATGTATTCATAGAGGGAGAGTGATAGGAGTAGAAGTGGTGGTCCAACTTTCACACTACCAACAATACCTATTCCTGAATCTAGTTTAGTGCCTTCGGATGGAACTAATCCAAAGTTGTGGACTCAGCCGAAGAATGAATATTTCAATACAACAACAATGTTGATAGAAACTGTAAAAAAAATTAGGGTTGAAATGGCAACCCTCCTGGATGAAAATGAATGTTTGGTATGTGTGCAAGAGTGAATCATGAAAATACTGACAGATAGGCAGAATCATTGAAAATATAATCCCAACTACGACAAAGAAAACCGAGAATATTCTCACAGGATAAGAGAAGACAATATACCAAAAGGAATTAAAACCCAGGAGTCGGAAGGAAATCCAAACACAAAAGAAACAGAATGTGGAGACACCTCTCGTAGTGATGAGAACAAGAAATAAGAAAAATAGAAACTTGAGTTGGAAGGTTAGTTCAAGAACATTAATCCCCCAAGTTATGATGGTGAAGCTGAGGAGCCAGCGGAATCTTGGTCAGTTAATATGACAAGGTATTTCCAAATCTATGAGCATGATAAAAATTTAGAAGCTCGCTTATCCATTTATCAGTTGCAGGGGAAGGTAGCCCTATGGTGGGAAGAGGTAAAAGAGGTGCATGGTATCGATGAGTAATTGGTCACTTTGGAAACATTCCAAAATAATTTTAAGGGTAAATATTTGACCGAGCGGTTTTATGACGGCAAGGGTAAATAATTCCATGATATGAGATTAGGCTAGCTGAATATGGATGAGTATGTGCCAAATTTTAGCTATTTATTAGGGTATGTATTGTATATACAAAAGGAAAAATATAAATTCCAAGGGTTAATTAGCTTTCTACTAATTCATATCAAGGAACGACTAGAGTTTGACAACCCCAAAATTATGGATGACATTGTAAGAAAACCACAAATTTGTTATCAGAAAATGCACAAAAAGGATAAAAGTAAAAGATGGAAAGGAAAGAAATGATCAGATTGGGATCTGAATTGGTGGTTTTCATGGAGTCTTGAACTCTACATATAGAATCAGGGATTTCACAGCCGCATAAATGTTGCAGGTGGAACAGACAGCCATGATACAGTCAACAGCGAGGGTTGAACAGTGGTGGTTAGATCGCAGAAGAAGCAGTGGGAGATCAGTGGGAGATATTCATCACAATTGAGAAACATCGCACATCACACATAATAGGGTTTACCGTTAAAGAGTTTCGCAAGTAAAAAATTTTAACCTGTGATGCAAAGTGAGAAGGTGGAGATATAGCGTGGATCGTCGGATCGAGAAACAAACCAAAATTGGAGATTGCGGCACCCAGAAAATAGATTTTGCAAATCGCAATATTCTGAAGCTAAGAGTTCACAATATATGTTAAATTGGTTGTGGTGCAGTAGAGTTGAGAAATGCAATGCGACAAGGGGAGCCACGTGTCGGCATTACGCACGAGCGCACATCGCATAAATTATGGTTTTAGTGTTATCGATACCAAGTTAAAATCGTGAGAAAGCGGTATGTGATGTGCTATGGTTGGTTGCATGTTGTGGGACCTGAGAACCCTATTCTGCATGTATGTAAGTTGTTTAAGGCTATGTGTTATATGTTTTAAACGTAAGCATTGTTTGATCGTGAATGTATGTATGTTTAATGAAATTCCCATATTGTATTTTGATGTTTCCGCTAACGTATAAGCCACTTAACGGTTGGGAGTGCACATGTGGCCACCACACTAACCATAAATTTTAATGCACAGATTTATTAGCGGAGAAGATAAGGGTGCACCAAATTTGGCAATCAGCCCTAATTTAACTCCGGTTAACTGCAGTTCTCCACATTTAGTGGAGTTTTTCGAGGAGATATTGGGAAAAAGTGTAGAAGGATCAATTTTTCGACCATTCTGAGAAAATGAAGAGTCATTATTGAGTAATTGGAGCATTATAAAGCCATTGAAGCAAGTTACAGAGACATAAAAGGCCATCTTCAGGTGTTTTTGTGCCTTTGAAGATTTTTTAGGGCTAGGGCCATTAGGTGTTGGGGCCATTGCCAGAGCATCCAGAGTCGAATTTCAGCAAACGAATAGTTATTTTTTACTATCTTAGACCTTCTGAAGCGAATGGTGCAGCTGTCAGAGTAATTTGGAGACTTCTAAGTGCATTTATTTCAAAGATATATTTCATGGCACCCAAAGCCACAACGTGTTGGAGGCATAGCCAGGGGAGCCAATGGTCATTTTGAGTGAATGAACAGTGTATTCTGTATGTTTGACATGTTATAGAAATAGTGAGACAGGTTTCAGGAGTAGATGAGGACTTCTAAGGGTGTTTTTCCATAGGATAGCTCAGGGAAGCATCAATTCCACCAGCAAAAGAGGTCATGCCTAAGGGAGAAATGGTCCATTTTGGACGATTGAACAGACAATCCAGGGGTATTTTGGTATTCTGAGCCCATTGGTATAGTTTTTCAAAGACAATGGAGTTTAACAGCAGCTTGTAAAATAATTTGACCATGTTAATCCCAGAGAGAATAGTCCATTGATGGAGGCTCAAGGAGGCCTAGCCAAAGTGTTGAGGGTGAAATCCTTTATTATTTTGTTGTTATGTGTTGTTGGTTATTTATATGCAATTTATGTTTTTTTTTCATACATTTAATTAACTAAAAAAAAATGATAATTTCTCACACAGAAATCTTGTGAAAAACACATAAAATTGATATAAGGATTCAATTGTACAAAAGGATGTATGACCATGATCCTTAGATTATTTAAATGGAATATAAGGTGCTTTCATAGCGAAAAAATTCAGCCAACTATTTCAGATCAAGTTGGTATCGAAGCAATTTTAGCTCATTTTAGCCAAGTATAGTTAGGGTTAACTATTGGTTGTTGAATTGTGCAAGGAGAATTTACCAATTTGAAAGCTTACGTGTGAAGGAGAAGTTGGTTTGAGAGCTTGGTTCTCAAATCACAATAAAAAAGTTTGTGAAGCTTTGTGAATTTTTGTGAAGCTCTTTCATTCATTACAATTGTGATGGAAACTTCATCAAGTGTTGATTCTAAACCATCCTCCTTTGCAAGACTCTTTGATAAAGATATGTTGCATGACTTTCACATCATTAAAGATATGGTGCAATAATTGTATGAAGATGTAAGGGAGAGAACTAAAATTCAAGAGCAATTGTTTGCCATGAAGAAATAGAAGCAATAACTTCTTCAAGAGATGCACAAGATGGAGATTCAGCTCCATGATGCCAAAGAAGCCTTAGCCAAGCATGTGATTGAAGAAGAGGTAAATAATTCAAATTTGTCTTCAATTTCCTCTCAAGATAAATGTGTAGGTTCATTTGAAAAACACACTAGAGGATTAGGGTCCAAATTGATGATCAAAATGGGCTATGAAGGTAAAGGATTAAGTAAACATTCACAAGGCATAGTTGAGCCAATTAGGGTTGAGGAAAGTTCTAAGTATTTGGGTCTTGGCTATGGACAATTTTATGGAGAAATTTCTAAAGCCATGAAGGCACTTGAAACAGTTCCAAGAAGAACTTTTGTTGCAGGTTCAAACCCACAAACATAAAAGTATGTATTCAAGATGAATGCCATTGTTTGAAACCCATGTTGCAGCAAGATTCTTGTAGACATGCAGCTTATGGAAAGCAAGAGAGTTGTGACAGCTCTAAGGACATGAAAGTTGTTGTTGGTCTTCAAAAGAGAGTTGGAACCTCTTCAAGTTCATCTCCTCAAGAAGGTGATAAATATGAATATTCAAAGAATCATTCAAGGTATAATTCTCCCTATAATCATATTTTTTATGATTATGTTAAGCATGACAAATATGAATCCATGAATAGGAGAAAAATTCATTTTTCATATTGCGGTTTGTATAACCATGAAGTTTCAAGATGCTGGAAGAGAATGATAGCATATAGGAAACAATCAAAGTAAAGGTGACTTGAACATAAGATGCAAAATGTTTTCACTTATTGTCAGAAGAAGGGACATGTCATTAACCAATGTTGGACATTGCATCCAGTAACTCATCCAAACCATTTGAAGAAAGTGGATAGAAATACTGGCGAGAATGGAATAGGAGATTCCATCATCGATGTGAGTCAAGATGATTCACAAGAAGAGGATGTTCATCAGGAAAAATTGCCATTGAAGTGGGCTGGCAAGAAATGGCTCGATTTTTGGACCAAGTAAGGCATGCATTTCCTTTGAACATAGATGCAAATTTCAGCCTTGTGTATACATGAATTTCTGTTGAAGTATGACAATTTGTAATAGATTATCACAACTTGTATGATGCAAGATTGCATGTGAATGTTGTTCGGTTGAAGGCATTTCTATTTGTTGCAAAATTTTTCCAAGATCGTGTAAAAGATGGGTATGTTACTCATTCATCTTGCAGCAATTTATCATTCAGTTCAACTCTTATGATCAACCATATGTTTTGGGTTTATGTACATATTTATATTTGAAAGAAGAGTTGAAGAGTGTACATATGCATGATATTTTGTATATGTAAATAGAGAACTTGTGATAAGTTCATTGTAAATAGATACATGCATGAGTGTTGTCAATATGTATATTGGAATGTCACCTTGTGTCGATTGTACTGCACACATGTTTGTCGAATTTTGTCGATTGTGTTGCACACTTTTCATATCGTCTTGTATCGATTGTATTTCAAATTTCATGTCGACTTTTTGTTGATGTCGCATGTTGCACGACTTATGTTTTACTCGAGGGTGTTTGTCGATTGTGATTGGATAAATGGATAAACCAATGTGTAAGAGGATCGCCATGTATGTGATGTTACAGGAAGGTGACAATCAGTGCTTTGAAGAAGCAAAAACAGGTGGTCTTCATTTCAATTCTTGCATAATATTTTCTTTTCAAGATTGATTGTGTGTTCTTGTGAAAAGATGTTGCAGGTATTTTTGGTCCATTCAATAAGGAAGTGGACAAGATGCAAGGTGTTTTGTAGCCATTGCAGAACAAGCTGGTGTTTTTGTTGACGACAAGAGTTCACTCATATTGCGAGCTTAATTTGGAAAGTGGATTTCCAAGACAAATATTATATGCCTTTGTTGCAAAAGGGACTTCATTCTCAGTGGAAAGGCTAACAGTTTGGCAAGCACATAGAGAGAACAATGGTATAACATGGTATGCATCAGTTTACAGCATCCAACAATGCTCAAGTGGGTCAGAAACAGCCAGAGAGCAGTGGTCAAGAGACATAGCCAGTTGCAGTGCAAGCCGTTGGGTACCAAATATGTATGCTTTTTTCTCCCACTTTTACCCACCTCTCTATCTCCTTGTATCATTAATTTTTCTAAAACACACGAGATAAATCCCTTCCCAATGTCTTATATGGAATATTCGGTTAATGAAGTAATAGTCGAGGAGTTTTTACCTTTGCAAGTATTAACTTCATTATTTCCACAGAGTCGAAAAAGTAAAGGATTACATTTGCAAGCCATGAAGCAACTCCAAATTATGAGCGGTATCTCAACATTCTACAATAGCACAATAGTTTCTAACTTACCCCACATCTATTTCAGGCTTTTTCGTGGTTTCCTTTCGACAACTAGTTTTATGTTGTAACAATTGTATAATTTTAGATATTTAGTTGTTAGAAGGAAAATATGGTTTTCTTGGAAATTGGTATAAAAAGGGCCTCAGGGCTGTGAATCAGGGTTAATCAAGAAAGAAACAGATATTTAACAAAATATTTTTTAATCAATTGAATCTGCATCGGTTTGTTGTTCCATTTGTGAGCTGTGAGTTTACCACATCCCTAATCAGAGAGTTGGGCCCACACTTCTGATCAGGTGCTGCGTTATTTCCCTTTTTGTTGATTTTGTGTTTTGATATATTATTGTAACTGTTGTTCCAGTATGATTCTGTAATTGTTGTGAATACTTTTATAATTTTGCAATCCATCTCTAATTGTTGTTACAGTAGCTTGCTTGCTTTCATTCACTAAGCATGTGAGTCAATAGCAGATTATGTTGTTTCTCTTGCATATACTATGCCCGTTAGTCTTGCAATAATCAACGCACCTAGATTAATAATTAATGTGGAAAAAGGGTTTGAATATTGTTCAAATCTTGACACCAAAATTTTGGCACTGTTGTTGAGGAGGCTAACAAGGTGCAAGGACATGATCTGCAATTGATCTAAGGGTCGATCTCTTGTCTTGGGGAGGGAATTTATTGCCCTGATCCAACTCCTGAGCGTAGTGTTCTATTTTCTTGCTTTTCATCATTCTTTTTTAGAACTAATCTCTCGTCTTGCGGAGGAAATTAATTATCCTGCTCTAATTCTTGAGCGTAGTGTGCTATTTTTATTTTTGCTTTTTCATTAGAACCAATCTCTCATCTTAGGGAGGGAATTTGTTAGGTCCTGCTCTAAGTCCTGAGCATAGTATTATGTTTTTCTGCTTTTTGATTATTTTTCTGAAGGGCCAACTTCTCGTCCTGGGGAGGGTATTTTATCACCCTACTTCAGGTCCTGAACTTTGATTTTCTTTTAGTTTATTTGATTTTCTTTTTGAACCTACTCTCCAGGGAAAATTTGAAGGATGGAAATTTATCTTAAAGTTTAGAAACCTTAGCGAATCTTATGAGTCCCTGATATGCATACTCTAAAAAGTTTGGTGATATTTTTTTAAAGATATCCAAATTGCTAATGAATTTATATAGTCTTAATAAAATTTTGGCGATTTTTAGGATAATATAATTTTATACTATAAAAGTTGGGTGAATCACTTTTATAAAAAAATGGAAATTGGTGAATCCTTTTTTTAGAAAAACCATGGAAAATTAGCCCACCTACGAATATTAGCCTCTAAAATTTTCCATGCTACTCTCTCGTCCCAAGGAGGAAACTATCCGTCCTTCTCCGAGTCCTGAGTGCTTCTGTTATTTTAATGAATTCTTCCCACCAATTGCATGAACAAATATCTGAATAAGAGGGGCAGAGGAAGACCCCCAAAGAAAGGAAGGGATCTGGGAAGGAATATGTATATCCAGGAGATCATCGCAAAGGCTAAATCTGAAGAATCTTCTCGTGCTGCTGTTAGGGTAAGGGTTCAGACGAAGTCCGAAGGGTAGATGGTTGAGCAGCCAGTGCCATCCACGATACCAGAGGAAATTCTTTCGACAGCAGAAGGAGTAATAAATAAGGTATTAGTGGAGGAGATACCCATACTGCCAACAAAAGGGGAATAAATAGCAAGCATAGGGTCAGAAGAATTGAGAAATTCCAATTGGTAAGAAGAGTTCCTGAAGGATTTTGCATCACCACAAGACCAAGGGAGTGCTATGAAACCTCCTATAGTCAAATCACCCCAAGTACAAGTTGCAGAACCAGTTGAAATCCTCGGTGAGTATTGCAGGATATTCATAGCACCTATAAGTTCTTCTATTGATTTTCCAATTGGAAACATTATAGGTGATGCACCTATGAAGCTCGTTCCTTTAACGGCTCTACCTAATTTTCATAGGCTTTCTTATGAAGACCCTAATACATTCCTCTTCGAATTTGACATTGTCTGTCGAGGGTATGATTTTATCGTTGATGCTCAGAAGCTAAAAATATTTCCTGCTACCTTAAAAGGGATAGCCCTGTGATGGTTCATGGGTTTAGGAGGATAGACTATTTCCTCCTGGGATACAATGAAGGAAGTCTTTTTAGAGAAATACCAAGATTACTGTAAATCCCGTGACATCAATGAGGAAATTTTTAAGTTTGTACAGAAAGAGGACGAGAACATGGAAGATTGTGTGGAACGATTCACATATATACTACAGATATTGGGCCATAGTGACCTGGATAAAGATATTCTAAAGATCATCCTTCTCTGGGAACTTAGGGAAGACTCCCTGCAACTTTTGAACATAGTAGGAAAGAGGGAAGTTTCTAAAAAATACTTCAACAGTATATGTGAGTTGTGCTTTCAGTGTTCACGAGGAGCTGCAAGAAGTGGACAAGGAATTCGGTCATTAAAGACTTCTAGTGGAGGGTTACAAAGGTAGAAATTGGAAACCTACTGGATAACCTAAGGACTAATATCCTAAGCACATTATCCGCCTAGATGGACACTCTACAAGCAAAACAGAAACAAATAGAGTTGGAGAAGACTATGGCTATATTCTACCGACAATGTAGAAAGAAGCATCCATAGTGGAAGCCTGCGCAATTTGTGAACAGACCCATGCGACCAAATCATACCCTTCCTTGCCAGGACTGAAGGCAGTTTTTCAAGGGGCAAGTGACGAAAATGAGGTAGATCAACTGTACTTCATGGGACCAAAAAAGCCATGGAAACCTCAACCACCAGCTATGAATCCATGTATGCCTTAGGACCCATCTCAATATTTTAATAATTTTAATATGGGTCCCCAGTCTTTACCTTTTTCACCGATGTGGTCTCAGTATCAATATACCCCCTGGAAATAATGGGCTCCCCATACCAGTTTGAGTCCTTCATGAAATCAGAACTGGCATGGACCCTCGCCTACTTTCCAATTTCCCTAATCTATGCCTCAACAACAAATTCAGTTTCACTCCAATGTACCTCCAGGAAACCCATCCCTCCGACCCCAGCTTCCTATCCAGCCCAATCTGAATCCTAATAATAAAGGGGTCCAACAAATAGACACTCTTAACCTTCCATCATATAAAATTTCTACTACAAGACTTAATGAGATGAACTTACAGTTTGGGTGGGTAGTAAATTCTCTGACTCCACCTATTATCATACAACAGATTGATAGTGAAGTTATAGAACCATAACGGAGGATAGTTGGGGATAAACAAGACCAAAACATGATAAACCAAACACCTCCCCAACCTGTTCTTAACCACGGTCATCTATTTACTCCACCATATCCTGGAAGATTGACCCTGAATAAAAAAAACCCTCAAGCAAAGTTTGACTTCCTGGCGGAATTTCAAAATATTTTTGTTAAAATACCCCTCCTTCAAGCTATGAGGGATGTACCTATATATGAAAAAACTCTCAAATATTAGTTCTCTAAGAAACATGGGAAGAAACCAAGGGATCTGTTAACCATTCATGTGATGGATAGACTATTCGACGTCATGCTAGGAAATACCATCCCTATAAAATATGGGGACCCAGGGAACCCAATTCTAACAGTATAAATCAATGGGGTTGAAATCCCAAATGTACTAGTAGTTTTGGGTGTTTCCATCAATATCATTACCTTCGAAACAATGAATGTTTTAGGGCCTAAAAAAATTAAACCAACTCCTACTATCTTGGAATTAGAATATAGGTCTAAAATTAAATCGGCAGGGAAGTTGGAAGATGTGACTATTTCGGTGGACTCATGGCAGTATCCCGTGGACCTCCTTGTATTACAGACATGATCCTCAGTCGGTGGTAATCCATTGATCTTGGGAAGACCTTGGCTCGCAACCGCAGATTCCTATATTGGGTGTCGATCTAGACATATGATTATATCAAATGGGATGGTTACAAAGAACCTTACTCTCTACCCCCCTGCGGAACACAGCCCATCTGAAAAACTATTAGCCAGACAGAAACCTTTGCTAGTAGAAGAGATTGGACCTGAAAATGAAGAAGTTAGACCAATCCTCACCATTGAGCAGGCCCTTCAATTCAAAACAGAAATTGAGGATGATACCATTAACACTTTTATTACTGATCTTGGTTCTGTTTCCAATTCAACTCATCAAATTTTAGAGTTTGCTATGAGTTGTGAGACTTAGGAAAAAATTGAACCAGAAGATGAAATTGAATACATTCCTTTAACTTCATCCCATGATAGATTCTGATTGAAATTGAACCAGGGAAGACACTCAATGTCAACCCGAATATGTCAGAATCCCAGACAAAGAAGCTTTGGAAAGTCATTCAAGACCATTAGGAAGCTTTTTCCTGGGATTATACCGACATGAGGGGAAGATTTCTGCACTGTGAGACAACCCCAACGGAGAATGAATCCTTCTCTAAAGAACATTTTCAAGGAAGAATTACAGAAATTATTGGATGTAGGTTTCATTTACCCTATCTCGGATAGCCAATGGGTGTCTCTATTGGTTATTGTTCCAAAAAATAATGGTAAATGGTGGATCTACATAGATTATAGGGAGCTAAACAAGGCAACTCAAAAGACCATTTCCCTTTTCCATTCATTGACCAAGTCTTGGACACCTTCGTTGGGATAACCAAATCCAGATAGCCTCGAAAGACCAAGATAAAAAAACTTTCACATGCCCATGGGGGACCTTGCATATAGGTTCCTCCCATTTGGCCTGTATAATGCACCTGCAACCTTCCAGAGGGAAATTCCAGGAATTTTTTTATGATTTAGTCGATGACAGCATTGAGATCTATATGGATGATTTTACTCCATATGAAAACTCATTTGAAGAAGGGTTGGAAAATCTGGAACAATTACGCAAAAGATGTAAGCAGACCCATGTATCTATGAGTATAGTCAAATGCCATATGATGAGGGAAGAAGGAATAGTATTGGGAAATTTTCTCTCAGCTGCTCGAATTCAAGTTGATCTGCCCAAAGTAGAGGTAATATTACACTTCCCAGTACCCAATACACCCACATAGGTACGTAGATTTATTGGTTGTGCTGGTTATTACAGATTATTTATATAAAAATTTACTAAAATAGCACATCCACCTTTTCAATTGCTAACAAAAGATGCAGAATTTTTGTGGGTGAAGACTGTGAACCAGCTTTCATGAAAAATCAAGGGACTAGTTTGCAAAGCTTTGATCCTTCGAGGAACTGATTGGGCATTTCCATTTCACATACATGCTGATGCCTCTCAGACAACAGTAGGAGCAGTCTTAGGACAACAGGAAGAAAAAACACCGTATACAGTTTACTATGTCAGAAATAATTTAATTCCTGTTGAATTGAATTACACGATGACTAAAAAATAATTCCTGGCTCTCATCTATGCTATCAACAAGTTTTGGCACTACATCACCAGGTATCCTACTTTTGTACATACTGATCATGCAACAATAAGATATTTGATGAATAAACCTATCACTCCTGGTCGCATTACAAGATGGTTACTATTGCTTCAAGAATTTAATATCACAATACTAGACAAACCATGAAAAGATAATGTAGTTGCTCATTTTTTGTCTAGAATGGATAAAATTGATGAATGCACACCTATAGAAGATAGCTTTCTCGATGAGCATATTTTTTCAATTTCTACTAACCCTCTTTGGTATGCAGATATTTCTAACTATATTTCTATAGGGAAGGTGCCTCAGCATTTTTCATATAGGGAACAACGAAAAATTATTAATCACAATTCCCGATATTCCTGGATGGCAGGGTACCTCTTTCATATAGGAGTTGATAAGAAGATTCAGCACTTTGTATCTGAGGACGATGTTTATGAAGTGTTGAAGGCTACCCATGATGGCCCTTGTGGGGGGAATTTTTTTGATAAAAGGACATGCCATAAGGTGCTACAAATGGGATATTACTAGCCTTCTATATTTTAAGATGCACAAAATTATGTTTGGAGGTGTGATAGTTTCCGGCACATGGGGCATCCCAGTCGAGCTCATGAAATGCCTTTACAGCCAAAGGTATTCCTCGAACCTTTTGAGAAATGGGCTATCAATTTCACTGGACCCTTCAACCCACCCTCCTAGTAAAAGGTTCACATTTTGGTCTACATTGATTACGTGACTAAGTGGGTAGAAGCCAAAGCACTTGTGAAAGCAACAGAATAGGTGGTTTCAGATTTTCTATTCGAAGAATTTTTTTCTCTTTACGGTACTCGGAGGGAGATTGTTTCAAATGGAGGAGCACAATTTACATCACACATGATAGCAGAGCTTATGTAGAAATATGGGGTCAAGCATCAGATCACATCTCCATACCACCCCCAGGCGAATGGACAATTGGAAAGCACAAACAAGACATTGGAAAATATCTTGACAAAAATTGTGGCATACCATCGTCGGGATTGGGCTCAAAAGCTACCTGAAGCTCTATACGCATACAGAACAACATGGAAGAACAAAAATGGGTTTTCACCATTTGAGTTGATTTGTGGGAAATCCCCATTGTTTCCAATAGAATTTGAAATCAGTATGCTCAAAACATCTCTTCAAGTTGGTTTGGATCTATCAGATGCCCAAAAAAATCGATTGGCTTAGCTTAATGAACTAGATGAAATCCGCTCAATGGTTGTTCAGAGGAATACTGCTATTCAGTAGCAGAGGATGAAATGGCATGATAATTTTATCAAAAACAAGGTGTTTCATATGGGATACTGGGCATTACTTTATGAATCCCGTATTAAATATTTTAAGGGAAATATTTGCACTCACTACATGGGACCTTACGAGATGGACATTGTATTTGATAATGGAATAGTTAGGCTAGTTACGATTGATGATACACGTGCTTCCTTCATAGAAAATGGACATCACCTAATATTATACCACTGCCCAGCCTCTAAGGATGCTTTCATCAAACATCTCTCCGAGAAATCTAGTTTGAAGGTTATCAGTGCAGAGAACTCTTCCTTTGCATCCTTGCTCTAACTATATATATATATATATATATATATATATATATATATATATATATATATGTATGTATGTATGTATGTATATGTATATGTATATGTATATGTATATGTATGTATATGTATATGTATATATATGTATATGTATATGTATATGTATATGTATATGTATATGTATATGTATATGTATATATGTATATGTATATGTATATGTATATGTATATGTATATGTATATGTATATATATATATATATATATATATATATATATATATATATATATATATATATATATATATATATACATATATATATCTATATATATATATATATATATATATATATATATGTATGTATGTATGTATATGTATATGTAAGTAATAAATACTGTTACTATTTATTTGTTTCCTTTTTGCAAGAGTTACTACTAGGGATTAATGTTTCAGAGCTTGAAAATTTTCTAAGTATCGATGTTGTTACTCCAGATGCTGCTACTAGTGATGTTTTTACTCTATATGCTGCTACTCATGATGACGTTACTCCAGATGTTGTTATTCCGGATGTTGCTACTTGTGATGCTGCTACTCAATGTTGTTACTCTGGATGCTGCTACTCGCGATGCTCCTACTAGATGTTGTTACTTCGGGAGCTGCTACTCAAAATTTTGTTACTCCAGATGTTGCTACTCCTCGATGTTATTACTCCATCCGCATCATTACTGTGCCATTATTCTACCAATCATCACTTCCTCCAAGGAGGCCGCCAAGTATGTCTCCATTTGACTCTTATGGATTTAATTAAATATTCCATGCGAAATACATTGATGTTGTGGACGATTAGTTTTAATTTGGGGGGGGTTCCATCATAACTAAACGACGGCGTAATGATTATTCCAAAAGTCATTATTACAACTTCGTGTGAGAGTACACCCTACAATCATTACCATATGCTGTATAATCATTAAAGATGTATTCGGACCCACAACACGCATACGATATGAATCAATTAGTCCCTTCCACCTCATACAAAATAATTACTATTTAATTCACTGCACTTACCATACTTTTCCATTGTTTTCTTCGTTTCTCGAGAATCACCATCCGTATTTACCGTTATTACCCCTCATTTTTCACCATGCTTTTTCTTCCAAATTTGGTACCCACCACTCTTTCCAACGGTCTATTGTTCTAGAGTGGTGTTACAGTCTCTACAGGATGGGTGTACTGGCTGTGTGGCATGAACCTAAAAACACAACCTTAGTCCACAACAATGCATATGTGTGGCAAGTTTTTGTCAATTTAGGATGGGATATCTACTTCGATAGATTGCAGGGGTTCGAAAAAGGAATCACGATGGAGTTTGCACTGAATTTGAATCAGAATTTCTCATGGGACAGAGGATTAGAAATTCCAGTCACAGAAGAAGTAATCGTGGAAGTTAACGGGCTAAGACAGTAAGGGAACAGTTGTTTTCTCGTAGAATTCCCCTCTCAGAGTTTCCTGAACTGTTTCTGTAGGCAGGAGAAAGCATCGTTCAATATGGGAGAGGGTATGAGCGCAAATCAGTACCATATCCATGGAACGAGGTAGCATGTTTTGTGATGAAAGACATAACCTGTGAAAGATGGGCCACAACTCTATTCAAATACCATTTCAAAATCCTAGCTCACCTTCAATTTTCATAAGCACAAGTTAATTCCTTAAACATGCCTTTATTTTTATTAAAACAAATTTGGCACATGGTACAGTCTGCTCGGCGTTTACACCAGATGCTGGCAGTGCTCTCCAATCATGGACTGGTTCGTTTATTGGTCATGCATGCAATAGTTCGATTTCAAGTTTCCTGGGAAGAACTCTGCGAGTCATCGAAAGAAGAGATACAAATTGTTATTGCTGCTAGAGAGGAAGAACCAGTACCTCCGGTTGATTTAGTAGAAGAAGAATAGTTAGAGGAAATGGAAATAGACCAGGAAGAACCAGAAGAAATGGAGAGGGATATAGATCAATAAGAACCAGAAGAAATGGGGATGGAGGAGACAATTGGTGATACAGTCGAGGCTGCCACACAAGAAACATCCTCGCTTGAGGAACCTACAATTGAAGGAATTATGGGTATAGCGCATGAATTTGAGACTAACCTATAGTCATCGACTTTCATTAATGAAGAAGAGGAAGGTGGAACATCAAACAGAGGGATGGCAAGTGATGTTCTTACGTAAGAAACAACATCACCTGCCTAAGAAGATATGAATATTGAAACAAACAAGGGCGTCACACAATAACCACCTCTGATTCAGTCATAACAGAGAGATAGAGAAGAAATAGTTCGCAAAGTCAATACTGTTCCACAAGAACCAGTATCGACCGCACAAGAGGAAGAAATGCAGGAAGAACAGGGAGAAAAAGAAGAAATAACCCACGAATTTGAAACTTCTCCATAAGGACCAGTATCGACCGTAGTTGAGGAAGAAATGCATGAAGGACAGGAGGACAAAAAGGAAATGATCCTCAAAGTTGACACTGTTCCATAAGAACTAGTGGCGACCCCGACTGAAGTAGAAGTGCATGAAATTTCTTCCCAAGTTAGAAACGAGGACGACGAAGGTATTCCCCATTCTCCTTTTCAATCTATGATGCCTAGAGGGGCAAGGGGGTTTCACTCGTCCCAATTATTAATGGAGGATATCACTGTCCCACCAGTACTGAGTTTCGTCGACTCAAGGAAAGATATGACCAATATCGGTCCATCGATTGTTGATTCTTAGCAAAGGCACCCAGAGGCTCAAGAGGGAAAGGAAATTTTGTAGAGACACCGAAGCATAGGATGTCTGATGAAAGTGTTGACCGAGTGATAGAATTCCATGAGGTAAATGAGAAGGATAATGCTCTTGAAGAAAGGGAGCCAAGTCAGAAAGACCTAAAGTAAAAACCAGTTGATGACGTCAACAATGCTCCACTGCCTCCTGAGCCTGCTACAGGTCTGGGAGAGGAATTTATTGTCAAAAAAGAATGGATTGAACAGTGTGAAAGCAAGAGATTACCTCTCAAGAAAAGGAATCAACTTCAGTTCAATGAAACCATGCGATTGAAGAAGGAAGTTTGAGAGCTGAAGAGGCAAGTATCCCGGTTGAAAAAGAAGGTAAAAGTATATAAGTGGAAGGCAGTAAAACCTAAAATTGAGGTCTCCTCTATAGTTACAGATAATGGTCCGACTGAACATCTGTTTGAAAGTCGAAAATTATTCCTGGCTATTGAAATTCAGAGGTGGCAATCTGCTGCAAATGGACATAAGAAGGAGATAATGCGAGTTCGAGAACAGGCTGGCGGGATTGTTCCACGGTATATAGACGAGTTGGATAGACCGTGACAGAGGCAAGAAAAACAACAGGGTAGGATAAAAGAGTTAGAAGAACAAGTGTAAATGTTGCAATCATATAAGGAGAATATGTTTACTTTGGTGCAGCAGGTAATGGCCGATAGACCTCCCGCACATCGTTATGCCTTATTCCTTCATGAAAAATTTCTTTTCTTTTGCCTTGAGAGTATATATAAGGAAATTTGTCACGAAATTGAGGATCCAATATAGTTCCTCCGTATTTTGAAAGTTAATGACATCATAGGTCAACACTTAATGTGTGAACTCTACATGCATGGTTACCTCCTAAGGCACAATCAGGCCTTCAACCCCATTCCATTCATGGGGGATATCCATTTAAGAGCCTTCACCTCCTACACAATCAATCAGATTAAATCAAGAAATTCCTATGATACGTTTGAAGAAAACCAAGTTACAAGGCCACTAATGATGAGGGGGGAGCATGGCCAGGCAACAAATATTTATAAAAAGCATTTTACCTTTTTACAACTATAGGGGCATAGCGGACATATGTTGAAAACCCAAAAATGGTGTGCTAACCTTTGTTTTAGAAAAATAGTAACTTTCCGAAGTGAAGCACTAGACAGTTGTCAAAGGAGATCGATGTTGTCATCATCAGCCGTCAGAGGTCGAGAACCTTTTGGAGCACCCAAATTTGCAGAAGCACTAGAAAGAGTGCCACGTATCGTAGCATGCATTTGGACTTGTGGGGTCCAGTGGATGGGGCTGAGGTTTCAGTTTCCCATCATTTGGTTGCTAGCAGAGCAATATACTTCTGCATACAATTTCAGCCTAGATTGGTGGAAGGATGTTGTTCTGACAGAAGGATATAAATCCCCTGGGACAGAGATGGCTAGAGAATATGACCTCACACAGCTTCATGCTAGGAACAATCAGTCCAACCAAGATCTGAGAAGACGACCAGCTGCATGAGGACATGCAGATACACCAGTTGGGGGGAGATGTTGGGTACCAAATCTGTATACTTTTCTCTCCGATTTCTACCCACATTTTTATCTCTTTGTATCATTAATTGTTCTAAAACACATGAGGTAAATCCCTTCCCAGTGTCTTATATGGAATATTTGATTAATGAAGTAATAGTCATGTAGGTTTTACCTTTGCAAGTATTAACTCTGTTATTTCCACAGATTCGGAAAATTAAAAGATTACATTTGCAAGCCACAAAGCAACTCTGAATTCTCGGTGGTATCTCAACATGCTGCAACAGTGCAATAGATTCCAACTTACCCCAGATCTATTTTAGGATTTTCGTGGTTTCCTTTTGGCAATTAGTTTGTTGTTGTAACAATTGTATAATTGTAGATATTTAGTTGTTACAAGGAAAATACGGTTTTCCTGAACATTGCTATAAAAAAGGCCTCAGGGATGTGAATCGGGGTTAAGCAAGAAATAAATGGATATTTTAACAGAAGAAATTTTAATCAATTGAATGTGCAACATTTTGCTGTTCAATTTGTGAGCTATGAGTTTACCACAACCTTGATCAGAGAGTTGGGCCTTCTTCTGATCAGGTGTTGCGTTATTTCCCTTTTTATTGATTTCATATTTCGATTTATTATTGTAACTATTGTTCTGGTATGATCATGTAATTTGTTATTCATCAGCATTTTTCACCTGTTGTTGATGACTAGATTCCTAGCTGAGTTTTCTAGAAACTGATCTCCATATGTCAATTTGTCATCTAGAAAACCCCCAAAAAAAAAAATTTCTTTCCTAGCCCTTTCCATCAGCCTATGATTAGAGAAATATTCAGTTTTAAAGTCATGTCTTGTTTCAGCAAAATATCCCTGTCTATAGCTGTCTTGGTCTTGCTGGTCTACTATCATTTTCCCCTTGGTTCTCATGAAACTCGCTGTCCAATATTTGACTAAGTGTCTCCCTTACCATCCTTGATCTTCTTGTCAAACACATTCAGAGTCAATGAAAGTTGCCCCTAAGTTAGGTAGTGGTGCTTTAGAGAGTCCCTTCTTCGACAAAAATAGCCTCATCCAGAATTATTTTTTCAACACCAACCAGCCCTGAATTAGCGCTTAATCTGCAAACGAAAACCTTGATATACCCCTAGGTCACGCCACTAAGAGGTCTTGTTATCTCAGTCCGGAAGAAATTCTACAAATATCTAATACAGAAAGAGATGATCATGTGCACAGTCTAAATGAATATGCTTAAGATTGGGAAAAATCTCCATAGAACACTAAAGGAGATTTTAACATTTCAGAGTCATATTGTTTGCATCTCTGCAGGGGGGAAATTGAATGACAAACAGTTTCCAGACAAAAGCAAAGAGACAGTCCAAATAAGTCTCTCATGTTGAAGGAATTTTCCATCATTAAGTAGATGGAAAGTTGAAATGAAAAGAGAGCAGGAGTACATGTTTCAAAAGTCAAAAGTTATCCAAAAAGCAGAGATATATATTTCAAGGAAAGATGACATATTTTTGGAAATAGATGAAATATCATGACTATGATGACCTCCTTCAAAAGAGAAAATGTTAGAAAACATCGTGCTGATAACCTCCTCTAGCAAAAGAGTAGATGGTTAGAAAGGCATGATGTGGCCTCCTTCATGAACAAGCAGAGGGCCAACATGTTTTTAAAATGATTTCAAGGCTGTTGTAGGCCACCTCCTTCCAAGGGATAAAACAAAGGATGCATCAGCAGGTTTTAAAGTGTGCTTGAGTATTTTTTCTATTAGAAAAGACTGCACATTTGGAACAACTTCAAAAAGATATGTCTCTTATATGCATTGAAGAAATCATAAAGAAGAAGGCTACTGCTAGGATCAACAAATTTTGCTGACAGATTTAGGTTCAACAAATGTTTCAATCTATTTTACATCACAAGATGGGAAAGTACTTTGGCTAGCATTCTTAAGAGGTTATGAAAAGTGTTGCATGCAAGCATCTGCATATCAATAGGTTAATCTGTTGTTTATACTTTTTCATACACCATTGCAAGTTGTAGGGATGTCACATCAAAACCTAATAAGAAAATAGCACTGGAATGGACTCTGATGAAATCAAACTAGAATTGATTTTGGATTCCAGTTTTGAGGTTGTAGACCTCCTTCACAAAGAAATAAAGGACCAGCTCCTCAAAAAAATTTACACAACAAATCAACTCATTCATAAGGCCAAAGGTGTGATAAAACAGTGTTTCACTTTCAGTCAAAGAATGTCCCCATCAAATGAAAGATAAATTTTTTATAAGACACATGACAGATATCAAACGTAGGCCTCCTTCATAAATAAGTAGAGGGCCCACCATTGTTTGAGGATATCCAAAAGACAAGCATAAAATCAATCATGACTTCCATCAACAGATAATGAGGAAAGCTTCATGATAGGTCTGAAGGACCATTTGTAATGGCTGAAACAGTATTTTGTAATAATCTCCCATTATACAAAAATCAAGAATAACAGAGTCCTTATGGTCACTTTCATAGACAACAGAGTTTGAAAGGACAAAATGGCAGTATCTTATGACCTTTTTATTTTATAAAACAATGTAGGCATTATGGTTCTAAAGGGCTACATCGGCGGTTTTAAAGGTGAATGATTTCCTTGATTCAAAAATAGAGTTTTTAATCATGGTTTAGAGAACTTCATACCTCATAAAATATAGATTACCGCATCATTTTGAGGAGTATTCCATTCAATATGACAAAGGTTGCAAAAGACAGAGGTTAAGGAGCACCGAGGAAGTTTGTTTCAAAAGGCGATTATGACCAAATAGAGATTAAATTTACAAACCTGAGAGAGGTTTTTGTCCCTCATAGTTTCAATAAGAAAAACCTCCTTCTGTTTCTACATGCGTATTATGGTTTGTGAGAAATGTAAAAAATACAGATGTCCCGGGAGAATTTCTGCACCAAGATTCACCATTTTTACCAGTGTTGGGAAAGTCAGATTTTAAACAACCAAATGGATACCAATAAAAAACCTCAAGACCATTTGGAAATTATACTTCAATATCTTTCCAACGAGCCATCTCGGGCCAAATTCCGACAACAGGAAGGCATCCAAAAGTAGCCTGCAATCCACACTATGTTTTTCTGCACCAGCATTCACCATTTTTCACTAGTGTTGGGACAGTAAATTTATGAATACCAAAATGGATACCAAATGAAACAATGCAAGAATATTTGGAAATTATACTTCCATATCTTTCCAACGAGTCATCTCGGGTCCAATTCTGACACCGGGAAGGCATTCAAAAGTGGCCTACAAACAACACTATGCATTTCTGCACTAGGATTCACCAGTTTTGACCAGTGTTGGGAAAATCAATTTTTGAACAATCAAATGGACACCAAATGAAAATATTCAAGTCTTATGGAAATTCAACTCTACATATTTCCAACGAGCCATCTCATGCCCAATTCCATCACCGAGAATGCCTCCAAAACGGGCTTCAAATTGCGCGGCGCGCCTGGGAGAGAAAATACAAGGGTTGTCTATTGATGCGTGGCACACCTGTAGCAGCGCACGACGCTCTTGCTTCTGAACGTGCTGCTCACCTAAAAACCTTCAAAAACACTCCTTTTAGAGCTTCTCAAACGTTTCAAACAAGGGCTGCCATCCATTTTTTAGGTATTTCTATTTGCCTCCCTGGTATAAGTCAAGTTGCTAAATGAGAGATCGTTGCCATGTTTTCAAAGTTATATGGTGTTTGACACAAATGAGGGTCTTGCTATAAATCAAAGTGATGTGTTAAATATTTTGAAGAATTTTTTTATGGCGGGAGGTTAGTGGAGTGATTCATTAGTTTCAAGGAGCCTAGAGCTACCCTAAAGACTGTGATAAAACCATAACCTGTGTCAGCAAATATAGTGGTGAAAATAGTGGTAAGGAGGGTTGAAATTTTGTTAAAAATCCGAGACTTCTGTGGCTATGATTTCCCAAGGTTGAAATAGTGATAGTGGTGTGTTTATGATGATGTCAAAGGCCTAAAAACTGCCCTCAATACAGTGCTAAAAGCATAAGACTACAAGTCAAAATATACACAGTAATAGAGGTTCGTCAAATTGTTGAAGGTGCCCTAACTATGATAGGGAAATGTTAACCTCTGCCAGCCCAATGTATGGTGGAAACATTGTTAGGAGGTAAAGTAGTGTTTGCAAGGAAAGCATAGTGATTATTGAAAGAAGTAAAATAGTGAAACAATTGATGCCTCATTTGTCCCATAAAACAAGTGTGGTAAAAAATATTTCAAACTCAGTCTAGAGGTTTTTATATGCCTGTGAATGTCAAACAGTGAAGTACAAGAGAAGTATTTTGATTAGGAGGGGTGTTTTTATCCTACAAGGCTATCTTTCTTATACCAAAAAACATAGAAAAGATTTGTGACCTTACCCAACACAGTGACCATACATAAATTGCTTTGTCATTATTCAAAAGTCCTCTCTCTGTGGTGAAAAGAAAAATCAGTGCTGCCTTTTTGTCCATGAAACAAAATTTAGTGAGTGAAGTTGTCATTGCAATATGAATGTGTTTTTTCAAACTGTGTGTGTGAAACAGTGAAGTACAAGGAGGGTTTTTTTGATTGGAAGCAGTGTTTTTTCCTCTGTCTAAAATACAAGGCTGTCTTGTTTTTATCAAAACATAAAGGATCTTTGTAAACATACCCAGCCACAGTAACATTTCACTATGTGCTTGTTATTTTGATAATTTTTGTTGATTGGCATACAAAGGGAGATAGACAGTGTTTTGGAAAGAGCAGTGAGTTTTGTGTTAAAGAATCATTTCACATAGCATTTGAAGAAATCTGCCTTGGTCAAACAGTGACTAATAGAGAGGACAAAGTTGTGTTTGAGAAAGCATTTCAAAAAAACCATTAGGGGCAGTTTGGTGTTGCAGAGAGCATCCAAAACAAGATGCCTCCTAGGCAAGACAGTAGTGGTGGCCTGCACAAGAGATTTGAGCCTGTTTCCACTGAAAAGGAGAACAGTGAGGCAGGGCAGCAAGGTGAAGAAGAACACAGTGATGAAGAGCAGTGCCATGAAGAAACTCAAAACAGTCATAGATGATGAGGGCTTTGCAAGTTTGAAGGAAGGAATTTTTCTTTGAATAGTGAAGGATAATGCAGTACCAGGGAGGAGGTTTTAGGAGCTAATTTGAAAATCTTTCCTATGTTATAAATGACTTAGAACACACTTAGTCTCTAAGAGAAAAGCAGACTTAGGTTGAGGTCTTTAAATCAGTTTGCAAGGGTGTTAAAACATTGATTTCAAAGCTTCTTTGATCATCTAAAACCACAGAGAGAGACATTTATTAGAGATAGGGCTTTTTTTGTTAAAATTATAGAGATCTTCTTGCTGTGAGTGTTGAAAGAAAATTCTTGGCTGAAGCAACGATAAAAAAAATGATCGAAAGAAAGAGTTTTTTGGTGCCAAAAACACAACGATACTTCCCTTCAAAAACCACAAACATGTCTTGTTAAAGACCTCTTGGCTCAAACACAATACTAAAGAGATGACTTTAGTGATGATGAGGAACAAGGCAAAGAGTCTAAACATAGCAGTGATAATGAAGAGAAAAGTGATGGGCAGTGAGGCAGTGATGAAAGGGAACATTATGGCAGCCAGCACAGCATTAGGCATAAGGGTGATGAAGTACAAAACAGTAAAGGGAAAGAGTATGACAGTCATAAAGAAGGCAGTGACAAAGACAAAACAAGGCAGCCCTCAAGAAAGCAATGATGAGGGCAAGCAAATACAAGACATGGATCACGAAGGGAATTCTCCAAATCATGTGCTATTTGCCTCTCCTAGGCAAGGGGCCATGACTTCTTCACCAAAGCTAGAATGCCAAACAACAAAGAAGAAAGCCAAGAAAAGCTCAAAACTGCCCAAAGAGGGCGCTCGGTGAGAAAAAAGGAGAAAGACACCTTTAGGCTTGGAATTTTGGCCTGATATTCTAGACATGTTTCTAAAAATCCTTGAGGGACTTTCTCACAAAAATTGAGCAAATTTTGACATGTTCTTGTTTTTTGACATTTTTGGGCCTAATTGCGTAAAATCATGGGCATCGACATTTCAGTTTGGGGCATCATCAAAGGATGAAAATGGTATCATTGGATGCCATAATTTTAGGAGCACATACTCAACGATTTTCAGAACATTTTAAGATTATTTTCTCCCCCAAAATGGCGAAAAACACTCGTTTTTTCTACAGTCTTCCCCATTTATCAGCAAGGCTTATTTTTTGGGTTTTTACACACAGGTCTATTTTTGGAGGACTTCCAGTGGTTAGTTGGGAGAAAACTAAATATTTTCAGAAAGTAGAGACTCAGATATTTCCAACGAGCTATCATGAACTTCATTTCGACATTGGGAAGGCTTCCAAAAGTTGTCAGCAAGTCAGGGGACCTTTTGCTGATGTATTTTTTGAGTATTTTTGTAAAAATTGAACCTTTCAAAACTTATTTTTCCTCCTGTGCGTTTAGCTATTTTTGCACATGAGAAGTTATAAAAAGTCAATTTATTTCCCTCTTTTAGCATTTTTTAGAAAATAAGATATTTTAGATAGGCCAATGAGATTCCAAGTTGAACTAAGAGGTTTTCCTCACTTTGGCCTATATATTCCAAAGGCTTTCATTGTAAAAAAGGTTGAACTTGATGAATAGAAGCAATATATGGTCATATAATCTTTGGAAGAAATACTTGTCTCATGATTTTGGATAGTCTCTTGGATGTTCTTGGATGATGAAATAGGATTGTTATTGGATTCCATGACTTGGTAGAATGGTATAGTGTCTCTCTTTTTGTTTTTTTCCCTATTTTTCATTCATAAATCCATGTTCTTTCTTGGTATAGGAAAATAGAGAAAAAATTTGAGACATGCCCTTGGAGGCACCTCAAATTTCCTGTTTCTTAATAGCTTCCATGTTTTCTTCATTCTTAGTCACATTAAAGAATTCTTGATTGCTCTTTAATAACTTAAAGAATATTGTTTTCTTGTTTCATTCATGGTTTTATGCATGCTAAGTATGATTTACGGTATGCCCTGCTTACTCATGGCTAGCCATAGCTCCATATATGAAACTTCTCTTTGACTGATTAGATTGTCATTTGTTGAACCAAGGAGGTCTTGTTCTGATCTTTCCCTTTGCCTAAGACTATGTTATCTTGTTTTCAAAGTGCTCAATAGCTTAAAGTATTGTGTTTTGGCATTCCGACAGAGTGATTTGAGTTTTTTTTCTATCTTAAGTGTATTTCCCCAAAGTCTGATAGCCATTTCCTGAAGTTAGAGAGTTATATATCTCTATGCATGGCTTGAATGTTTATTTCTATGCATTGATTAGCTTAAAGTTACATTTCTCATAATTAATGGTTTTCCCTACCATGTTTATGTCAGCTATTAAACTATTTGTGCTTGAATTCCTTTTTTATTCACAAACTTGATTTCCATCTTACTCCATTTTGCCCAAAGATCCATTTTACCTCAAATCAAATCAACCCTTCAACAACCTCGTATCACCATATGAAAGATTTCTTGACCTCTTCGACCCCATAGCCCAGTTGATCTGACATTTTTTTAACTATCTTATATCTTTGATCAGTTTCATCCCTCACAATATAAAAGCCAAAACCAAAAAACCTACTTCATAACTAGCCTAAAATCAGAACACAATAAGCAAACACACAGATATCCCTTACACAGACAGAGAGAGCCCTCTCTGAGTCCAGGAAGGCTAGGTCCTTGGGCTCCAAAGACTGGTTTGATGTTACACTGTCATTTGGCTTTCCAATCAGCCAAATCACGAGACCCTAACATAATGGCGATCACGGTGGGACTTTGAGTCAAAACATCCTAGGTATCCCTTAGGAACTCTCAAAATCTCAGTCAAACTTAGAAGAGTAGAATCTAGTTGTTTCACCATTCTAGAAAAATGATAACTCAGCTATAGGACACTCTTACAAACCTTAGGACTATATAAAAAACTAAAAAAAAACCCAAAAAATCCCTTAGATTGGTTTTTGTCAGTACTGGTGGTGGACCATAACAATATCCCCTCAACTAAAAATCCATCTAGCGACTCCACTAGCCTCCAGTAGGCCTTAATAATTTGCTAAAATTTAGAATACTATCCGATCGACCTATCCCACCGTTCACTAACATAATGGCGATCACGGTGGGACTCTGAGTGATAAACAAACTTAGATTCCCTATACATTCAGAGACCTTTAAGAACACTACCTTCTGGACTTATCCCACCGCTCACTAACATAATGGCGATCACGGTGGGACTCTGAGTAAAAAACAAACTTAGATTCCCTAAACATTCCAACAGCCTTAAGAATAGTATCTGATTGACTTATCCCACCGCTAATTAACATAATGGCGATCACGGTGGGAATCTGAGTGATATACAAACTTAGATTCCCTAAAAATTCCAACAGCCTTAAGAATACTATCTGATTGACTTATCCCACCGCTCACTAACATAATGGCGATCACGGTGGGAGCTTCCGAGTTAGTGACAATCTAAGTACTCCTTAGTAACTCTCGAAGTCTGAATCAAACTTAGAAACCTTAAGTGTTGTTTGAAGAGTAGAAGCTAGCTCCTTCACCATCTTAGCAAAATGATGATTCAGTTATAGGAAACTCTTCCAAACCTCATAGGCTACATAAAAACTCAGAAAACCCCAAAACATTCCCAGGTTGGTTTTTCCCTAGTTACTGGTGGTGGACCATAGCTACATCTTTACAAAAACAACCAAGTTCCACCTAGCGACTCCACTAGCCTCCAGTAGGCCTATTACTCCACTAGTCCTTATAAAGTATCCTAGGAATGCATTAAGCAATCCCAATCATGTTAATGGTCGATAGCACAGTTCAAATCCTCCACCTGGCGATTCCACCACCTTCATTAGACCAAAAGACTCCACTGGTAGAGAACTTTAGACTGATTGAAAAGACACAGTGACCCTTTCTGATTAACAAAGATGGATCCAAGGACACAAAAGAGATATGCTCCGATTAGCAGAGAACATATCCCTGGATTACCACAAAAAATGCCTAAAGACGTAAATTGGATAGAAAACCTACCTATATTTCGAGATGGAAAGGTTGATGACCCATTGTTACATCTCATCAATTTTCATATACATGTATGGAGGTTAACGGTTGAATGGCATGAGGACTACCTCATGAAAATGTTCATGGGTACATTAGAAGGAAAGGCAAGAGAATGGTATGAAGGCCTAGAACCTGGCATCTTATTTTCTTTGAAGGATTTCCACAAAATATTTTTTAAACACTATATAGGGCATTGTCCATCTCTATCATTGGCTAAAAATTGTTGTGATCAATCTGAATACCTCATACAACACCTTGTAACCATTGATTAAAAGTTAGGAGATTGGAATCCTAAGGATTATTTAGAGGAGATCCATAATTTTCTTACCCAAACTAACCATCAAGATGACCAAGAAGAGTTGATCCCAGATGAAATCCATAAAAAAATAAGAGAGGATCCACAAGAACTCTTTGAAAAGGTTGAAACAAATAACAATCCACCTGCCCTTCCTTGTAAAATACAAGAGGACATTCAGCCACAAGATCAAATTCCACAAAAAATGGAAATAAATTGTTGCCCAATCCAAAGAAAACAGAAAATACCTCCTCCTTTAACTGAAGAGGAAATAGATCAGAGGTTATCCACTACTATCTTACCTACTAAAGAAATTTTTCACAAAGAAAAAATAGAGAAAATTGTTGTTGAGGTTGAAATACTTCCTCAAAAATACATTCATCCATGTGAGAATTCACCAAAGGAAGAGAGACATCATAGTTCCACCCAGAAGAAGAGAAAGACACCACCCCTTTCAACAAAAGAAGAAACCAATGAAATCATAAGCATATAGCCAGCATCCAAACCTTTTTGTAAAGAATATATGTGTATGTGTTCTACTGTTGATTTATCTACTAATGCATTTTCTCATACTAAAAGTACAGAACAGACTGATGCTGATACTAAAATTTCTTCTCAAGAAGACCTGGTGCTAAATAATAGTCCTACTCATCAGGATAATGGCTCACAAACAGGAATCATCTCACTAAATCAGGGTGTACCAAGATTTCTTGAAGGTAGCATAACATTACTTTCTGAAGTTGCCAAATCAAATAATCCTAAAGAGGGAGAAGGGATTTTTTCTCAAAAGAATCCCAAGGTTAGTCAAGTAAAGGAGGGAGTAATCCTAAATGAGGTCTATTGTTCAAATCCTGTAGGCCAACTATTATTCGAAGACCCCTTTGTTGTTTCCCTAGAGACCTTTAAAGAAGGAGTAGTGTGTTCTACCATGAACAGTTTGCTGCAAAGTATGAGGAAAAACTTAAGCACTATTGGCTGAAAACAAATAAAGTAGAAGTGGCCTTTTCATTACTTCAGCATCATGAAAGAACTAAAACAGAGTCACCCATGTAATCATCTACTTGACTGGTTACATTGGAAAAGAGAGTTCACCAAATAAATGTCTATTGTGTATAGATTAGATTAGGATAGATAGACAGCAGTGGAAAATAAGCTCAGCCTTGTGAGCATCTTTTCAGTTCTAGATTGTTTGAAGAAAAAGTGAAAAAGCAGAAAATACAAAAAAAAGTAAAAAGTATAAAAAGAGGGTAGTTTCTAAAAGCAATGGTAAATCCCCATGTTCAAAAAATAGTCATTCGGAAAGCGCGCAAGTCTAAATGCCGCTACTAGTGCTCAAATGTCTTTTTAAGTTATCTAGCATAATCATAACTGAACATGTTATAAATTTATTTGCTGATAAGTTAGTGAGTGGAAAAGATGGTCAACATTGTGTAAGCTTGACTTATCAAAGAGAGTAGATTAGGAAACGATATTGGTTCCACATGCTCAAAACAGAACCAAAGAGTGAAGCAGGGATGAAAAACAAATTGTGTATCTTAACCCCGCTTTCTAGATTTCATTTTATGCAAAATAATATTTGTGTGCAGCTTGTCTTTCGTGCCACAAGTACATGAAAAATCAGACTTTCTAATCCTGATTTGGTCATTTTTCAATTTCATGTTTTAGATTAGAGAACAAAATCCTGTCAAACAGCTTAACCTTGACAGTTGATCTAGCATAGTTAGAGAAACAAAGGAGTTCATCAGTTTAATCTAAACTCCCAGCAGATATAAGTGTAGAACAAGATAGGTTCATTTTTCAAAAAAAAAAAAATATTGTCAAAGGGTTGCTAGTCCAAATGCACCCAAAGGAAGAAAAAATGTTAGGAAATATAGTGGGGTAGGTAAAAATATCATTGATGCTAATCATGCTGTCAATTTTCAGAAATAACATCAAGGAGGAAATATATTTGCGCCAATGGATAAAGGTACTGGTCTTCATAAGCCAAAGATCTGCAATTCTGGACACCTCCTGAAAAGGAGTTGCCCTCCCCAAATGGAGCCACTGTTAGTCATCAGTATTTTTCACCTATTGTTGATGACTAGATTCCTATCCGAGTTTTCTAGAAGCTGATCTCCATATGTCAATTTTTCATCTAAAAAACCCCCAAACAATTTTTTTACTTTCCTAGCCCTTCCTGTCAGCCTATGATCAGAGAAATCTTCAGTTTTAAAGTCATGTCTTGTTTCAGCAAAATATCCCTGTCTATAGTTGTCTTGGTCTTGCTGGTCTACTATCATTTTCCCGTTGGTTCTCATGAAACTCGCTGTCCAATATTTGACTAAGTGTCTCCCTTCCCATCCTTGATATTCTTGTCAAACACATTCAGAGTCAATGAAATTTTCCCCTAAGTTAGGTAGTGGCGCTTTAGAGAGTTCCTTCCTTGACAAAAATAGCCTGAGCCATAATTCTTTGTTCAATACCAACCAGCAAACCTTGATATACCCCTAGGTTGCGCCACTAAGAGGTCTTGTTATCTTAGTCCGGAAGAAATTCTACAAAGATCTAATACAGAAAGAGATGAGCATGTGCACATTCTAAAGGAATATGCTTAAGATTGGCCAAAATCTCCATAGAACACTAAAGGAGATTTTAACGTTTCAAAGTCATATTGTTTGCATCTCTGCAGGGGGAAAATTGAATGACAAACAGTTTCCAGACAAAAGCAAAGAGACAGTCCAAATAAGTCTCTCATGTTGATGGATTTTTCCATCATTAAGTAGATGGAAAGCTGAAATGAAAAGAGAGCAGGATTACATATTTCAAAATTCAAAAGTTGTCCAAAAAGCATAGATATATATTTCAAGGAAATATGACACAATTTTGGAAATAGATGAAATATCATGACTATGATGACCTCCTTCAAAAGAGCAAATGTTAGAAAACATTGTGCTGATAACCTCCTCCAACAAAAGAGCAGATGGTTAGAAATGCATGATGTGGCCTCCTTCATGAACAAGAAGAGGGCCAACATGTTTTAAAATTTATTTCAGGGCTGTTGTAGGCCACCTCCTTCCAAGGGATAAAACAAAGGATGCATCAGCAGGTTTTAAAGTGTGCTTGAGTATTTTTTCTATTGGAAAAGACTGCACATTTGGAACAACTTAAAAAAGATATGTCTCTTTTATGCACTGAAGAAATCATAAAGAAGAAGGATGCTACTAGGATCAACAAATTTTGCTCACAGATTTAGGTTCAACAAATGTTTCAATCTATTTTACATCACAACATGGGAAAGTACTTTGGCCAGCATTCTTAAGAGGTTATGAAAAGTGTTGCATGCAAGCATCTTCATATCAATAGGTTAATCTGATGTTTATACTTTTTCATACACCATTGCAAGTTGTAGGGATGTCACATCAAAACCTAATAAGAAAATTAGCATTGGAATGGACTCTGATGAAATCAAACTAGAATTGATTTTGGATTCCAGTTTTGAGGTTGTAGACCTCCTTCACAAAGAAATAAAGGACCAGCTCCTCAAAAAAATTTACACAACAAATCAACTCATTCATAAGGCCGAAGGTGTGATAAAACAGTGTTTCACTTTCATTCAAAGAATGTCCCCATCAAATGAAAGACAGAGTTTTTAGAAGACACATGACATTTATCAAACATAGGCCTCCTCCATAAATAAGTAGAGGGCCCACCATTGTTTGAGGATATCCAAAATGACAAGCAGAAAATCAATCATGACCTCCATCAGTAGATAATGAGGAAAGCTTCATGATAGGTCTGAAGGACCATTTGTAATGGCTGAAACAGTATTTTGTAATAATCTCCCATTATACACAAATCAAGCATAACAGAGTCGTTATGGCCACTTTCATAGACAGTAGAGTTTGAAAGGACAAAATGGCAATATCTTATGAACTTTTCATTTTATAAAACAATGTAGGCATTATGGTTCTCAAGGGCTACATCAGTGGTTTTAAAGGTGAATGATTTCCTTGATCCAAAAATAGAGTTTTTAATCATGGTTTAGAGAACTTCCTACCTCATAAACTATAGATTACCACATCATTTTGAGGAGTATTCCATTCAGTATGACAAAGGTTGCAAAATACAGAGGTTAAGGAGTGCCCAGGCAGTTTGTTTCAAAATGCGTTTTTGACCAAAAAGAGATTAAATTTACAAATCTAAGAGATTTTTTGTCCCTCATAGGTTCGAGAAGAAAAACCTCCTTCAGTTTCTACACACGTATCATGGTTTGTGATAAATGTAAAAAATACAGATGTCACGGGAGAATTTCTGCACCAGGATTCACCATTTTGACCGGTGCTGGGACAGTCAGATTTTGAACAATGGAATGGATACCAAATGAACAAAATCAAGCATATTTGGAAATTATACTTCCATATATTTCCAACGAGCCATCTCGGGCCAAATTCCGACAACAGGAAGGCATCCAAAAGTAGCCTGCAATCAACACTATGTTTTTCTGCACCAGCACTCACCATTTTTTACCAGTGTTGGGACAGTAAACTTTTGAACATCCAAATAGACACCAAATGTAACAACTCAAGTATATTTGGAAATTATACTTCCATAGCTTTCCAAAGAGCCATCTCGGGCCCAATTCCAACACCGGGAAGGCATTCAAAAGTGGCCTACAAACAACACTATGCATTTCTGCACCAGGATTCACAAGTTTTGACCAGTGTTGGGAAAAAAAAAAATTGAACAACCAAATGGACACCAAATGAAAAAATTCAAGTTTTTCTGGAAATTAAACTTTGGCAACTTTCGAACAAGCCATCGCGCACCCAATTCTGACACCGGGAAGGCCTCCAAAACGGGCTGCAAAGTGCGCGGCGCATTTGAAAAATTGCGCGGCGCGCCTGGGAGAGAAAATACAAGGGTTTTCTATTGATGCACGGTGCGCCTGTAGTAGCGCGCGGAATTCTTGCTTCTGAACGTGCTGCTCACCTAAAAAACTTCAAAAAAACTCTTTTTAGAGCTGCTCAAATGTTTCAAACAAAGGATTCCATCCATTTTTGAGGTATTTCTATTTGCCTGCCTAGTATAAGTCAAGTTGCTAAATGAGAGATCGTTGCCATGTTTTCAAAGCTAGATGGTGTTTGAGACAATCGAGGGTCTTGATATAAATCAAAGTGATGTGTTAAATATTTTGAATAATTTTGTTGCAGTGGGAGGTTAGTGGAGTGATTCATTAGTTTCAAAGAGCCCAGAGCTACCCTAAATACTGTGATAAAACCATAACCTCTCTCAGCAAATATAGTGGTGAAAACAATGGTAAGGAGGGTTGAAATTTTGTTAAAAATCCGAGACTACTGTCGTTATGATTGCCCAAGGTTGACATAGTGATAATGGTGTGTTTATGATGATGTCAAAGGCCTAAAAACTGCCCTCAATACAATGCTAAAAGCATAAGACTACAAGTCAAAATATACACAGTAATAGAGGTTTGTCAAATTGTTGAAGGTGCCCTAACTATGATAGGGCAAATTTAACCTCTATCAGCCCAGTGTATGGTGGAAACATTGTTAGGAGGTAAAGCAGTGTTTGCAAGGAAAGCATAGTGATTATTGAAAGAAGTAAAACAGTGAAACAATTGATGCCTCATTTGTCCCATAAAATAAGTGTGGTAAAAGATCTTTCAAACTTATTCTAGAGGTTTTTATCTGCCTGTGAATGTCAAACAGTGAAGTACAAGAGAATTATTTTGATTAGGAGGGGTGTTTGTATCCTACAAGGCTGTGTTTCTTATACCAAAAAACACAGAAAAGATTTGTGACCTTACCCAACACAGTGATCATACATAAATTGCTTTGTCATTATTCAAAAGTCCTCTCTGTGTGGTGAAAAGCAAAATCAGTGCTGCCTTTTTGTCCATGAAAAAAACTTTAGTGAGTGAAGTTGTCATTGCAATTTGAAGGTGTTTTGTCAAACTGTGTGTGTGAAACAGTGAAGTACAAGGAGGGTGTTTTTGATTGGAAGCAGTGTTTTTTCCTCTGTCTAAAATACAAGATTGTGTTGTTTTTATCAAAACATAAAGGATCTTTGTAAACATACCCAGCCACAGTAACATTTTCACTATGTGCTTGTTATTTTTATAACATTGGTTGATTGGCATACAAAGGGAGACAGACAGTGTTTTGGAAAGAGCAGTGAGTTTTGTGTTAAAGAATCATTTCACATAGCATTTGAAGAAATCTGCCTTGGTCAAACAGTGACTAACAGAGAGGACAGAGTTGTGTTTGAGAAAGCATTTCAAAAAAACCATTAGAGGTAGTTTGGTGTTGCAGAGAGCATTCAAAACAAGATGCCTCCCAAACAAGACAGCAGTGGTGGCCTGCACAAGAGATTTGAGCCTGTTTCCACTGAAAAGGAGCACAGTGAGGCAGGGCAGCAAGGTGAAGAAGAACACAGTGATGAAGAGCAGCTCCATGAAGAAACTCAAAAAAAAGATAGATGATGAGGGCTTTGCAAGTTTGAAGGAAGGAATTTTTCTTTGAATAGTGAAGGATAATGCAGTACTAGGGAGGAGGTTTTAGGAGCTAATTTGAAAATCTTTCCTATGCTATAAATGACTTAGAACACACCTAGTCTCTAAGAGAAAAGTAGACTTAGGTTGAGATCTTTAAATTAGTTTTCAAGGGTGTTAAACAATTGATTTCAAAGCTGCTTTGATCATCTGAAACCACAAAGAGAGACATTTATTGGAGATAGGGCTTTTTTTGTCAAAATTATAGAGATCTTCTTGCTGTGAGTGTTGAAAGAAAATTCTTGGCTGAAGCAAGGATAAAAACAATGATCGAAAGAAAGAGGATTTTTGTGCCAAAAACACAAGGATAATTCCTTTCAAAAACCACAAACATGTCTTGTTAAATACCTCTTGGCTCAAACACAATACTGAAGAGATGACTTTAGTGATGATGAGGAACAAGGCAAAGAGTCCAAACATAGCAGTGATAATGAAGAGCAAAGTGATGGGAAGTGAGGCAGTGATGAAAGGGAACATTATGGCAGCTAGGACAGCAATAAGCATAAGGGTGATGAAGTACAAAAAAGTAAAGGGAAAGAGCATGACAGTCATGAAGAAGGCAGTGACAAAGACAAAACAAGGCAGCCCTCAAGCAAGCAATGATGAGGGAAAGCAAATACAAGACATGGATCATGAAAGGAATTCTCTAAAGCATGTGCTAGCTGCCTCTCCTAGGCAAGGGGCCATGACTTCTTCACCAAAGCTAAGAATGCCAAACAACAAAGAAGAAAACCAAGAAAAGCTCAAAAGTGCCCAAAGAGGGTGCCCGGTGAGAAAAAAGGAGAGAGACACCTTTAGGCTTGGAATTTTGGCCCGAGCTTCTAGACATATTTCTAAAAAGCCTTGAGGGACTTGCTCACCAAAATTGAGAGAAATTTGACATGTTCTGGTTTTTTGTCATTTTTGGGTTTTTGGCAAAAACTCATGGGCATCATCAAAGGATGAAAATGGTATCATTGGATGCCATAATTTCAGGAGCACATACTCAGCAATTTTCATAACATTTGAAGATCATTTTCTCCCCCAAAATGGCGAAAAACACTCGCTTTTTCTACACTCTGCCCCGTTTATCAGCAAGGCTTATTTTTTGGGTTTTTACACACAGGTATGTTTTTGGAGGACTTCTAGTGGTCAATTGGGAGCAAACTAAACATTTTCAGAAATTAGACACTCAGAGCTTTCCAACAAGATATCATGAGCTTCATTTCGACATCGGGAAGGCTTCCAAAAGTTTCCAGCAAGTCAGGGGACCTTTTGCTGATGTATTTTTTGAGTATTTTTGTAAAAATTGAACCTTTCAAAACTGATCTTTCCTCATGTGTGTTTAGATATTTTTGTACATGAGAAGTTATGAAAAGTCAATTTATTTCCCTCTTTTATCATTTTTAGATATTTTATGAGATATTTTGTGCCTTGGGCTTTGCAAAGCCTCAAGGACAAAATAAGATATTTTGGATAGGCCAATGAGATTGCAAGTTGAACTAAGAGGTTTTCCTCACTTTGGCCTATATATTCCGAAAGATTTCATTGTAAACAAGGCTGAACTTGATGAATAGAAGTAATATATGGTCATATAAGCTCTGGAAGAAATACTTGTCTCATGCTTTTGGATAGTCTCTTGGATGTTCTTGGATGATGAAAGAAGATTATTGTTGGATTCCATGACTTGGTAGAATGGTATAGTGTCTCTCTTTTTGTTTTTTTCCCTATTTTTCATTCATAAATCCATGTTTTTGCTTGCTATAGGACAGTAGAGAACAAATTTGAGACATGCCCTTGGAGGCACCTCAAATTTCCAGTTTCTTCATAGCTTCCATGTTTTCTTCATTCTTAGTCACATTAAAGAATTCTTGATTTCTCTTTAATAACTTAAAGAATATTGTTTTCTTGTTTCATTCATGGTTTTATGCATGCTAAGTATGATTTACGGTATGCCCTTCTTACTCATGGCTAGCCATAGCTCCATCTATGAAATTTCTCTTTGACTAATTAGATTGTCATTTGTTGAACCAAGGAGGTCTTGTTCTGATCTTGTGCTTTGCCTAAGACTATGCTATCTTGTTTTCAAAGTGCTCAATAGCTTAAAGTACTATGTTTAGGCGTTCTGACATAGTGATTTTAGTTTTTTTTCTATCTTAAGTGTATTTCCCCAAATTCTGATAGCCATTTCCTGAAGTTAGAGAGTTATATATCTCTATGCATGGCTTGAATGTTTATTTCTATGCATTTATTAGCTTCAAGTTACATTTCTCATGATTAATGGTTTGCCTTACCATGTTTATGTCAGCTATTAAACTATTTGTGCTTGAAATCCTTTGTTATTCACAAACTTGATGTCCATCTTACTCCATTTTGCCCAAATATCCATTTTACCTCGAATCAAATCGGCCCTTCAACAACCTCGTATCACCATATGAAAGATTTCTTGACCTCTTTGACCCCATAGCCCATTTGATCTGACATCTTTTTACCTATCTTATATCTTTGATCAGTTTCATCCCTCACAATCTAAAAACCAAAACCAAAAAACCTACTTCATAACTAGCCTAAAATCAAAACACAATAAGAAAACACACAGATATCCCTTACACAAATAGAGAGAGCCCTCTCTGAGTCCAGGAAGGATAGGTCCTTGGGCTCCAAAGACTGGTTCGATGTTACACTTTCATTTGGCTTGCCAATCAGCCAAATCACGGGACCCTAACATAATTGTTGTGAATACTTTTATAATTTTGCAATCCATCTTTAATTTTTGTTACAGTAGTTTTCTTACATTCATTGATTAAGCCTGTGATTCAATAGAAGATTATGTTGTTTCTCTTGCATATACCATGCGCGTTAGTCTTGCAGTAACCAATGCACCGGGATTGATAATTAATGTGGAAAAAGGGTTTGAATATTGTTCACATCTAGACACCAACACAAGGCATGTCAGGGTGATTGCCAAATAGACTTCTCAAGAAAAATGAGTTGATATAACTTGAAAGCAGTAGAGTGTTGAAGCTCAAGGCAAATAATCATCAGCTTTTGTGGGTCCAAAATCCCGTCAGTGGGAAGAAGTGATCAGATTGGGATCAAAATTGGTGGTTTTCATCGAGTATTGAACTCTGCATATAGTATCGTGGATTGCACAACTACAGAAATGTTGCAGGTGGAATGGACGATAGTGATCCATTCAACAGTGAGGGCTAAACAGTGGTGATTATAACGCAGAAGCAGTAGTGGGAGATCAACGGGAGATAGTTCATCGCAATTGAGAAACATTTCACATCGCACAGAACAGAGTTTACCATTAAATATTTTCGCAAGTTAAATTGTTTAACCTGCGATGTGAAGTGAGAAGGCAGAGATATAACTTGGATCGTTAGATCAAGCAACAAACCAATAGTGGAGATTGTAGCACCCGTAAAAGCGATTTCGCAAATCACAATATTTAGAAGTTAAGAGTTTGCAAGGTATGTTAAATTTGTTATGATGTGGTAATTTGAAAAATGCGATGCGATGAGGGGAGCCACGTGTCGGCATTGTGCATGAGCACACGTCGCATAAATTATGGTTTTAGCGTCATCGGTACCAAGTTAAACTTGCGGGCAAGCGATTTGCGATGCACTGTGATTGGTTGCATGTTGTGGGACCTGAGAACCTTGTTCCTCATGTATGTAAGTTGTTTAATGCTATGTACGATCTGTTTTAAATGTAAGCATTGTTTGATCGCAAACGTATGTATGTTTAATGAAACTTTGATATTGTATTATGATGTTTCCGCTAACGTATAAGCCACTTAACGGTTGGGGGTGCGCATGTGGCCACCGCCCTACCCATAACTTTTAATGCACGGATTTATTGGCAGAGCGGGTAAGGGCTTGTCAAATTTGGCGGTCAGCCCTAATTTAACTCCAGTTAATTGGAGTTCTCCACATTTCGTGGAGTTTTTCTAGGAGATATTGGAAAAAAGTATAAAAGGCTCAATTTTCGACCATTCTGAGAAAATGAAGAGTCATTCTTAAATAATTGGAGCATTATGAAGCCATTGAAGCAAGTTGCAGAGGCATAAAAGGCCATCTTCAGGTGTTCTTGTGCATTTTATGATTTTTGAGGGCTAGGGCCATGAGGTGTTGGGGCCATTGTGAGAGCATCCAGAGTCCAATTTCGGAAAATGAATAAACATTCTTTACTATGTTGGACCTTCTGAAGCTAATGGTGCAGCTTTAAGAGGCATTTAGAGAATCCTAAGTGTGTTTTTTTCATAGAGAGGTTTCATGGCACCCAAAGCCACCAGGTGCTGGAGGCATAGCTAGGGGAGCCAATGGTCATTCTGAGATAGGTTTCAGGAGCATATGAGGACTTCTAAGGGTGTTTTTCCACAGGATAGCTCAGGGAAGCATCAAGGCCACCAAAAAAAGAGGTCATACCTAAGAGATCCATGGTCCATTTTGGATGATTGAAAAGTCAATCTAGGGGTATTTTGGTATTCTGAGCCCATTAGTACATTTTTTCAAACTAATGGAGTTGAGCAGCATATTGTAAAAGAATTTTACCATCTTAATCATAGAGAGCCTAGTCCATTGATGGAGGCTCAAGGAGACGTAGCCCAAGTGTTTAGGGTGAAATCCTTTATTATTTTTTTGTTATGTGTTTCTGGTTATTTCTCTGCAATTTATGTTTTCTTTTCATACATTTAATCAACTAAAAACAATTGATAATTGCTCACACATAAAGCATGTGAAAAACATATAAACTTGATACAAGGATTCAATTGCACAAAAGGATGTATGACCATGATCCTTAGATTATTTAAATGGAATAGAAGGTGCTTGCATAGAAAAACAAGTCATTCACCTATTTTAGATCAAGAAAGGACAAAGAAATATGCAAAATAGTAGGAAAAATAAGACTATTAATTTCAAGAATACTTTTAAAGTTCAACAAGGAATATTTATAGAGAAGGTTCAATAGAAAATGCAACCAAAAAATTAGTCGAAAACAGTGGAGTGGTCCACTATGTCTAAGGGTAATCTAATACAAAAAACACCCCTACAAGGTAGGGTTATGGAGGACCACATTACATTAAAAATTTTCCCTATCGTGGAATACTTGAATCCATAACTAACATACAAGAATCTTCAATAGTGCATGAATTTGAAAAAGTCATAATGAAAATCAATGCAACACTCGAGGATCATCAGGAAGAATATCAACCCAACATGAATGAAATTGAAGGTAAGATGTTTAAACATACAAATTCTATTTTGGTAGACCCTAACACCAGTTTATGCTATGTAAGTCCTAAGGTTGTACAATTGTGTTAGTTATAAACTCTTAAATTTAAAATCCCTTGGCTAGTTCAACTAGCCATAGGAGCAAAGAGGCAAGTGGTGGCTAAAGTAGAAATTTTTTTGGTTGAGTTAGCAGGTCAACCCATAAAAGTGAACTTGAATGTTTTTCTCCTAGGGTCTTATGATGTTTTAATCAAAATGGATTGGCTAGAAGCTCACTGGTCTCTGGTAAATTGGAAATAAAATATTGTTAGTTAGTTTAATGAAGCATGTGTTTGATGTGAAATTAAGGGAATTAAGTGGCATGTACAACTAAGTTCGATTACTTCGTCCCAACCAAGAAATTTTATATGAAATGGTTTTTAGATTTATGTGGTAAAAATGGGTTACAGTAACTCAAAGGAAAAAGGAGTTGAATTAGAAAATCTACTAGTAGTTCATGATTTTTTAGATTTGATTCCTTAAGAGACACTAGTGTTGCCACTGAAAAAGAGAAATATATTTTACTATCGAGTTAGTTTCGAGGGTTTCCCCAGTGTCTACAACACCCTATAGGATGAGTATACCATGGTTCACGAAGTTGAAGATTTAGTTACAATAACTGTTGGATACGAATTATATATGCCCCAATGTATCACCATGGAGAGATCTTATAATTTTTGTTAAAAATAATAATGGAACCCTACGGTTATGCATCGATTATCAGTAGCTAAATAAATTGACTTTTAAAAAAAAATATGTGCTGCCAAGAATTGGCGATTTGTTCGACCAAGTCAATGATGCAGCATTTCTCTTGAAAATTTATTTAAGATCAGTGTAACATCATATTAGAATAAAAGAGGAATATATATGTAAGACCACATTCATCACCCACTACGAACATTGTGAATTTTTAGTTCTGTCATTTGGGCTAACTAATGCCCCAACTACATTCATGTCTCTTATGAATGAAATATTTCACCCTTATCTTGACAAATTTGTACTATTTTTATTGATGACATTCTAATTTATTCTAAAAATAAGGAGGAACAGCATAAACATATGAAAATTGTGTTGCAAACCTTGCAATAACATAAAATGTATGAAAAATGCAAAAAATGTGAATTCTATAAGGAACAAATACAATATCTCGGACATATCATCACACAAGAGGGCATAGCAGTGGATCGAGATAAAATTAAGTCATTAATGGAGTGGCATGTCCCCACGAATGTGGCAGATATTTGTTCTTTCCTGGGATTAGTAGGGTATTATAATCGCTTTAGAGAGGGGTTTTCTAGAGTGGTTTACCCCTTAACATCTATGTAAAAAAAAGGGAAGGTGTTTAAGTGGACCATGGAGTGTCAACAAACCTTTGATCAACTAATACATTTTTTTACTACAATACCAATTTTTAGGATATTTGAACCTAATAAAGAGTTTTGGGTCTATACAGATGCATTCCAAGTAGGAATAGTGGGTGTACCGATGGAGGAGGTTCAAATAGTGGTGTATGAATCACGAAAATTAAAGGAACATGAATAATGTTACTCAACGTATGACTTGGAACTTATAGAAACAGTTCCTGCTTTGAAATTTTGGGGACATTATATATTGGGAAGAATTTTACTCTCATAAAATATCATAGTATCCTAACCAATTTCTTTCATCAACCAAACTTGAGCACCCGTCAAGAACGATGGACTACATTTTTAAGAGAATTAAAATTTGACCTTAGACATTTGAAAGGAAAGGAAATTGGGTGGTCGATGTTATAAGAAGTAGGTTGAACTATATTTATGAGATCTTCTTTAAGAAAATAAACTTTGATTTTTCAAATTTAATTAGAGAGGTTGCTTTAAAAGATTCTGAATATCATTTCCTTTGGCAACAATTGAAATGGGAATACAACTTTGAAAGGAAACTAGGATATGATATTAATAGTGAGAGTATGCTAACATATATGAATCATATTTCTGTACCAAATTAGCAAGCTTTCAAGAAATTTATTTTGGATGAATACCATAGAAGGCCATATGAAGCACACTCAAGATCCCATAAATTGATCACAAATTTAAGAAAAATATTTTTTTTGACTAGGTATGAAGACCAAAATAACTCAATAAATGGCACAGTGTATGGAGTGTCAACAAGTGAAAGAAGAACATAGCAATCAAACCTTCCTGCTCCACCCTCTGCCCATCCTTGAATGAGAATGGAAGAGTGTGACATTAGAATTCATTACTAGACTCTCGAAGTAAATAAGACATAATGACTCCATAATGGTGGTAATGGATAAGTTGAGAAAATTTTCTCAGTTTATACCAGTCTAATCAGCCTATAAGGTTGTACAAATTGCTGACATATTCATGAAAGATGTTTTCAGAATACATGAAATATCCAAAATGGTCATTTTATATAGGGATGTAAAGTTTAATTCTTCCTTTTGGAAGGCCCTTTTCACTATCTTGGGCACTCAAGTGAAATTGAATATATCCTACCACCCGCATCCAGACAGGAAGACTAAGTGAGTAAACAAAGTGATGGAGGATATGATTAAGATGTATGTGATGTAGCAACCCCCAAAGTGGGAAGAGTACCTGTACATGGTGGAATTTTCATATAACAATGGTTATCATGCATCGATAAAAATGATCCCATTCGAGGTGTTGTATGGGAGGAAATGTAGAACATCTATTAACTAGAATAGCCCAAAAAATAAGCTGATACTATTGCTTGATATGCTCAATGAGATGGAAGATAAAGTAAAAAAAAATCGACTTAACTTAAAGGCTGGTCAAGATCGTCGAAAACATTATGTTGACATGCGAATCCTACCAAGAGTTCCAATTAAGAGATGTTGTTTATATACGGTTGAAACCTAAGCGAAGTACCTTGAGGTGGAACGGTTGCTCTAAATTAGCCACTCGGTTCTATGTCGCCTTCCATATTACTGCTCGGATTGGTCCATTAGATTAACAATTAGCCCTATCCGGTCATATATGTGTGCATAATATGTTTCAATTCTCCTTATTAAAAAATGTATAGATGACCCTAGACATATTATTCAATGGCAAGATGTACATGTAGTGTAATTAAAATTTTATGCGAATTGATTTAAGTAATATTTCTCAGAGATATTAATGAATGTTATATCATTGCAGTTTGAACTGGACAGGGAATTCCTGGACGCACCCCTGCATTTTCTCGATTGGAGAGAAACAATGTTGCAAAAACAAGTTATCCCCAACGTTAAAATGAAATAACATCACTTTAGTATAGAGGAGGCTACCTGGGTGGATGAAAAATTTATGCAGGGAGCATATTCGAGTTCGTTCCAAAGGTGAGAAAACACCGAGAGTGGTGTTTCCCTTGAGGGGAGAAATATGTAACAACCCTCAATTATTGGGGTAGCTCTAAAATTTTACTTTTCTTTACTATAGTTTGAATTAGAATAAATACCTAACTAAATAAATGTGGATGTATTGTAAATATAAAATTACTTGTAATACTTTTGTTGAAAATGGTTCAGCTACAAGTTACAGGAAAAAAGGGATGTATGAATATATTTCATACTAAAAAATGGTTAAAGACATTTGAGGGTTGGCAGTTAGCTGCCCAATATCTTTCGACAGAAACTAAAACCTTCTTAGTGGAGAAGGGAGGAAAAAAGTGTATGAAGGACCAGAGGCATCAGAGGAGAGAGAATATTGTTTGCAAGTCTTTGACAAGACATTGTAAAGGTTAATGGTACATTACTAATTCTAAGTTATGGAGTTGGATGGCTAGTCAAACTCATTGAATGCCTATGACTAGAGCTGGTTGGGACCAGGTGTCTAGGGGTAAACCTTTTGTTTTGTTTATGAGTATGAAATTGCCTCAGGGGGAGCACCAGAAATGATTTTGGTTCTCACAGGTTGGGAAGAACATATTATTTTCCTGTAGTCTTGTAATTGAAAGAAGACAAGTGTAGACAAGTATTTTCATATTTGGTAATCTTGTTAGTTAATGGAAAATCAAATTATACTTGGAATAAACATATCTATATAAAAGAAATTTCCACCCTATGATGCATGTGTTCATTAAAAAGGTATTGTGTAGTTATGTATGTGTTGACAAAATATTTTTGTGTGCACTAGAGCACATGAAATTATGAATTTATGTTCATTAAAAAGGTATTGTGTGATTCTGCGTGTGTGTTGACAGAAAACGTGTAACATCGGTTTTAGTAGAAGGAGCTACAAATTTTGAATATATAATATAAAACACATTTGGTAATATAACCTCCCTAAGTGTGTAGAATAGAACTGTGTCTGCATAACAAAATAATATTTGTATTTATGTACCTGTAGGGCTAAGAGATGTTATCATTGTGAGAAGGAGGAAGTTAGTAACCAGGAATTTATATCTTATCAGCAAGACAAGAAACTATCAACAAGTGGGGTTGGCTTAGTCATGGGGCTAAACTGAGGGTTGTGCTACCCATGGATAGTCCCATATATTTCAACTTATCAGAGTACGAAAGGAAAAAATGGGAGCGAATGTTAAACTTGTGCATAAAAATAAAACTAGAGAATATACTTATTAAAGAAATAACAACCAAAATTATATAGAAAAACAAACATAACAAGGAAATGTTCCTCTGCATTATAGATATATGGAACCTGTTGGAAATTAATTCCAACTACTAATATCAATCAGCAGTAATTGCAGAAGGACTGGATTGCGGCACATTGATGCCTTAGCAAAGGCGGTTGTCGTCTTCCTGTAGAATTGTAAAAGGATTAGAAAGCTCACACAAGTGAAGTGCAGAGCATATAAGAATTGGCCCCTTGATATTTATCTAAGGCAGTAGCCGACTTCTTAGAAGCAGAGTTAAGGCTCAGGATCAAAGTCTCACTAGCAGTGCAGAGCTTTGATTACAGGTTGAATCAGGCTTTAAATTTTTACCAATATATCGACGGAGTTAATGATCAAGGCGGCACAAGTTCGCTGCATTACAAAGCAGCGATGCGATGCGATGATAGTTCTAACACTATCGCATCGAAAATTTTCATTGTACTTAAACTATGCACACCGAAGAGTTTCGGCGATGCGATGAGGTCCCACCTCAATCGCAATCGTGGCATTGCAAAGTTAATTGCATGACCGTTGCACAACTGCCAATCTCCGATGCGATGTGGACCCCGCTCCAATCACAATTGCAAGTTTTTATGTGATCGTTCGCAAAGGACTAATGAACCGAAGTTCGCCGATGTTGCGATGTGATGTGGTATCCACCACCATCGCTAATCACACATTGCAATTGTAAAGTGCAAAGGTCATAAACCTTTTGGACGTTGAAATGCCGATCGTCGATTTACTTACGGATGTGATGAGGTTCTCAAATGGACTTCATGAAATTTGAAGTCCGGTTTTATTGATCGGTTTAATAGTTTTTTATTGTAACCACGCCTTATAAAAGGGAAAGAGCCTGAAGGCTTTTGTAATGGATTTTTAAGTATTAGGACGTTATTTGAGAACATAAGTGTTGTGTCGAAAAGAAAAGCCTGCAGGCTAGAAAAACACAGCAAGTTTGTAAGCACTGTATGTGCGGATTTGAGGACAGAGAAGTCTTGTGAGCACTGTTGTTTTATAGTCCATTGTTATACTGTGAATCCCTCTCAAGGAGGAAGAATCAGATTGTTGATTTTTGTATTTCTTTTATTCTTTTATGAACTAAGAAAACTTGTCCTAAATTGTTTCTTTTCATTCTGCAAATTGAGTTTGAAAAAATCTGTGTTGTTGAGGGAATCTTCATTCTCTCTTGTTGTTTTGAAGTAATCAGAAACTTCAACATGGTATCAAAGCTAGTCTAGGCACTTAGTGAGACAAAACAGATTTTGTTTTTCCACTACAGGAGCTGTAAGAATCGTTTTGAGCATATTTTCTTCAACAGAGAAAGTTCTTGCTTGTTTTATTATACAATTAGTATATTTTCTTTTTACTTATACAGTTAAGATGGCAGATGTTAGAATTGGACTAAAAAATTCCCAACTTCCATAATTCAATGGGAAGAATCATAGTTATTGGTCAATAACTATGAGAGCTTTGTTTTCTTCTTAGGATTTATGGGAGCTAGTTGAAAATGGCTACCCTGAACCTGCAGATGCAACAGCAAAAAGAGACCTCTTGAAGAATAACAGAAAGAAGGACTCCAAAGCCCTCTTTTATCTCTTTCAATATGTACATGAGAGTGTTTTCCCATGGATTGCAGCAGCAACAAAGTCCAAGGAGGCATGGGATATTCTAAAAACCGCCTATCAAGGCATGGAGAAGGTGAAGACTGCAAAGTTGCAGATGTTGAGGAGAGACTTTGAAACACTCAACATGAAGGAATCTGATACAATAGATTAATTATTCACTCATGTTATTGGGTTGATAACTCAGATAAGATCTCATGGTGAAACTCTTGAAGAAAGAAGGATTGTAGAGAAGATCTTGAGAAGTTTATCCTCAAGGTTTGAAGCTATTGTGGTAGCAATAAAAGAGACAAAGGATCTCTCATAGTTCAAAATAGATGAAATCAGTGCTTCTCTGATGTCTCATGAACACAGACTGAGTAGAGGAACAGATTCCTCTTTAGAGCAAGCATTCAAGACTTAGATTTCATTCGGCCGAGGTAGAGGTCGAGGAAGAGCAAATAACAGAGGTCATGGAAGAAGACAAAAAAGAGGCAGAAACAATCCTTCTAGCACAAGCGGAAGGAGTTGGAATCAAGTCCAAGATGAAGGTTCAAAAAAACAACAAGCTCATGGACAAAGGTATGACAAATCCCAATTCCAATGTCATTATTGCAAGAAATTAGGCCATTATGCCAATGAATGTAGAAAAAAGCAAAATGACATGAATAATAGAAAAAATGCTAATTTTTCAAATGAAGAAGATAAGAGCCAAAATATTGTGCTGTTAGCATGTAACATTGCACAAGACAAGCAAGAAGACTCAGGTTCTCAGACTTAGGTTGTAGTAATCACATGACTGGAAACATTGCAATGTTTGCCAATCTGGATGAAAATGTGAAATCTGATGTAACAACAGGAACTGATAGTAAGATATCTCTCAAGGGTAAAGGTAGAGTCAGTATCCTAGCAAGAAATGGAGAACACAAGATTGTGCCAAATGTATACTATGTACCTGGTCTGAAATGTAATCTTTTGAGCATTGGAGAGCTCATTAACAAAGGTTACAATGTGTTCTTCAAAGATGATGTGTGTACAATCAGAGACATACCTCCAAGTAAGAAGATCATTGTAGAGGTGCAGATGACCAGCAATATAATGTTTCCTCCCAAAGCCAGAGAAAATTTGAAGGAAGGAAGAACTATTGCCGTTGTAACACATGAAGTCTTTCAAGAAGAAGTGAAAGATGAAAATTGGTTGTGGCACCTGAGATTTGGACATCTCAATTTTGAAGGCCTGAATTTGTTGCATAGAAAGGGAATGGTAAAGGGATTTCAATTGATTGAGAAGTCGGACAACCTTTGTGAAGGTTGCATCTTGGGAAAACAACACAGAGAAAGCTTTCCAGCAGGAAAGAGTATAAGGGCAAAATCAACCTTGGAAATTATTCACTCTGATGTGTGTGGACCGATGCAAATACCATCATTTACTGGAAATAAATATGTTTTAACTTTCATTGATGATTACACCAGAAAGACATGGGTGTATGTGTTAAAAAAGAAGAGTGAAGTGTTTGAGAAATTCTGCCACTTCAAAACTCTTGTTGAGAAGTAGTATGGGCACTATATCAAAGTGCTCAGAACTGACAGAGGTGGAGAGAATATCTCCAAGGAATTTCTTCGTTTTTGCAAAGAGAATGGCATACAAAAGCAATTCACCGCAAGGTATACACCTCAGCAAAATGGTGTTGCAGAAAGGAAGAATAGGACCATTTTGGACTTGGTCAGAAGTATGCTGAATGCAAAACACTTACTGCATGAGTATTGGGCTGAAGCTATCACTTGCCTAGTTTACATCTTGAACAGATGCCCAACTAAGGCTGTCATGAATAGAATACCAAAATAAGCATGGAGTGGACGAAAGCAAACTGTCACTCACATGAGAGTATTCGCCTGTGTAGCATATGCACATGTACCGGATTAGCTAAGGAAGAAGCTTGATAGTAAGGGGGAGAAGTGTGTCTTTATTGGCTACTGTGATGAGTCAAAAGCATACAAACTTTATAATCCATCCACCAAGAAATTAATAGTAAGCAGAGATGTGTAGTTCTGTGAAGAAGAAGCTTGGGATGGAAGTCTAGAAAAGACTGTGAACGTGTAGACAACTCTGTCTCACGAAGAAGAAGAAGAAGGAACAACTGCTGTTAACCCTTCTTCGGTGGCTCCTCCTCCACCACCGCAAGCACAACAAACCAGACCACAAGCTGGAATTCGAACAGCCTTGAGAATTCAAAGAAATGCTACTTCAAGCACATTTCAGGGATCTGGAACACCCTCAAGTTTGAATGAAACTTCAAGCACACTAAGAAGACCAAGATTCAAAAATATGAATGAGATTTATGAACAAGGATAAGTAAGTAACAATACCGTTCTGAATTCTTTATTCGCTTTGTATTGTCATGTTGATGACCCAATTCATTTTTAAGATGCTATAAATGATGATAAATGGATTGAAGCAATGAATGAAGAAATTAGTGCAATTGAAAAGAGTAAGACATGGGAGTTAGTGGACCTCCCTGAAGGAAAAGAAGCCATTGGAGTTAAGTGGGTCTATAACACCAAAAGCAATGTTGAAGGCAAGATCGAAAGGCACAAGGCCAGACTTGTTGTTAAAGGCTACAAGCAGCAACAAGGGAGAGACTATGATGAAACCGTTGCACCAGTAGCAAGGATGGAAATAGTAAGAACATTGTTGTCTATTGCAGCACAAAAAAAATGGAAGATTTATCAGATGGATGTTAAATCTACATTCCTGAATGGAGTGTTAAAAGAAGAGGTTTATGTTGAACAACCTCCACGCTATGAAGTTGAAGGCCAAGAACATAAAATATGCAAACTGAAGAAAGATCTGTATGGGCTGAAGCAAGCTCCAAGAGCATGGTACAGCAGAATAGATGCTTACCTGACTGAGAATGGGTTCAAGAAGTGTGATGGTGAACCCACACTCTACATAAAGGAGAATGACAGTAAGATTTTCATTGTTCTTTTATATGTAGATGATTTAATTTTTACTGGCAATGATACTTCTCTCATTGTTGATTTTAAAGCAGTCATGAAAAGTGAGTTTGAAATGTCTGACTTGGGCTTCTTAAGATATTTTCTCGGAATTGAAGTAGACCAAAGTGAAAATGGTGTTTTCATTTCTCAAGCTAAATATGTAGAAGTAGTATTGAAGAGATTCAACATGCAGAACAACAAGGCAGCTGTGACTCCAACTATAATGGGGTTGAAATTGAGCAAAGAAGATAGAACTAAGGATTTTGATCCAAAGTTGTATAAGAGAATAGTTGGCAGCCTCATGTACTTGACTGCAACTAGGCTAGATATTATGCACGCTGTTAGCTTAATCTTCAGATTCATGGAAAGACCGAAAGAAGCTCATTGGAAGGCAGCCAAGAGAATTCTAAGGTATGTAAATGGAACGAAGGGGTTTGGTATATTGTACTCCTCTTCTGAAAGTTTCGTGTTGACAGGTTACACTGACAATGATTGGGTTGGAAGTGTTGATGATCGAAAGAGCACATCACGATATGTGTTTCATTTGGGATCGGGAGCAGTTTCATGGGCTTCCAAGAAGAAACCAGTAGTTTCTTTATCTACAGCAGAAGCAGAATATGTGGCAGCAACAGCAGCAGCATGCCAGGCAGTATGGCTGAGAAGAGTTCTTAGAGATTTGTGTCGTGAACAAGAAAAGGGCACAACCATTTACTGTGACAATAGCTCGGCAATAGCATTGTCTAAAAATTCTTTTTTTCATAAAAGGACAAAGCACATTGACACCAAGTTTCACTTCATATGTGAATTGGTTAACATTGGTGAGATTGTTTTTCAACACTGCAGAATAGAGGATCAATTTGCAGATATCCTCACAAAGCCACTTGCGCAGAAAAGCTTTGATCATTTCAGGGAATGCCTGGGTATGCAGAAGAACCCAGCAGTTGAAATTAAGGGGGAGTGTTGGAAATTAATTCCAACTGGTGATATCAATCAAAAGTAATTGCAGAAGGACTGGATTGCAGCACATTGATGCCTTAGCAAAGGTGGTTGCCTTCTTCTTGTAGAATTGTAAAAGGATTGGAAAGCTCACACAAGTGAAGTGCAGAGCAGATAAGAATCGGCCCCTTGATATTTATCTAAGGCGGTAGCCGACTTCTTAGAAGCAGAGTTAAGGCTCAGGCTCAAAGTCTTGCCAGCAGCGTAGAGCTTTGATTACAGGTTGAATCAGGCTTTAAAGCCTTACTAACATATCGGCAGAGTTAATGATCGAGGCAGCACAAGTTCGATGCATTACAAAGTAGTGATGCGATGCAATGATAGTTCTAACACTATTGCAACACAAATTTTCATTGTACTTAAATTGTGCACACCGAAGAGTTTCGGCGATGCAATGAGGTCCCACCTCAATCGCAATCGCGGCATCGCAAAGTTAATTGCATGACCGTTGCACAACTGCCGATCTCCGATGCGATGTGGACCTCGCTCTAATCGCAATCGCAAGTTTTTATGTGATCGTCCGCAAAGGACTAATGAACCAAAGTTCGCCGATGTTGCGATGCGATGTTGTCTCCACCACCATCACTAATCACACATCGCAATTGTAAAGCGCAAAGGTCATAAACCTTTTGGCTGCTGAAATGTCGATCGCCGATTGACTTACGGATGTGATGAGGTTCTCAAATGGATTTCATGAAATTTGAAGTCCAGTTTTATTGGTCGGTTTAATAATTTTTTATTGTAACCGCACCTTATAAAAGGGAAATATCCCGAAGGCTTTTGTAATGCGTTTTTAAGTATTAAGACATTATTTGAGAACAGAAGTGTTGTGTCAAAAAGAAAAGCCCATAGGCTAGAAAAACACAGCAAGTTTGTAAGCATTGTATGTGCGGATTTGAGGATAGATAAGTCTTGTGAGCACTTTTGTTTTACAGTCCACTGTTATATTGTGAATCCCTCTCAAGGAGGAAGAATCAGATTGCTAATTTTGGTATTTCTTTTATTCTTTTATGAATTAAGAAAACTTGTCCTAAATTGTTTCTGTTCATTCTGCAAATTGAGTTTGAAAAAATATGTGTTGTTGAGGGAATATTCATTTTCTCTTGTTGTTTTGAAGTAATCAGAAACTTCAACAAAACCAAGACAAATTTCCAAAAGATTGAAGGCATGATAAATGAGTAGAGTTAATAGTATGAAAGCAGAATACAAGGGAAAAACCAGAGTATATATGTATAAATAAAACAAGTTTGAATAGTGATCGACATTGGCCTAGTCCAAGTGTTATTTCCATAATTTACCAAACCATTATAGTAACCAAATCTTGATAGCACCTATAGATATGGCCTGCCAAAGTCCAAAAGTCAAGCAGAAGATATTAACATGATAGGTTGTGGCCTTCAACAAACCATTTAAAAATTAAAATAGATACAATTTATTAACCTTATAACCTCCGTCACGACCACCTAATAGTAAAACTCGTTACAGGGTGGTTTTTTCCCATACCACAATAACAGTCATGACTAGAATTACCCTAAAACATTCCCAAATTTGGATCTGAACCATAGATTTGAGAATATTGCAAGTAACTGTAATAGTATAGTCACACCTACTGGCTTAAGTAATTGAAAACGAGACTTCAGTGCACTGGATTGTGTGTCCCACACTTTTTCCATTGTGCACCTTACTGCAAATAGTCTCTTACCCAGTTCACCTGTGAATGGAAGAACGATTGTGGTTAGGGTTTTGAAGGAAATTGACTGCAACAAATAGTCTGAGCCAAAAATCATGTAAAATGGAAAACCCCAAGTCGAGGAACACCAAAAAGAGAGAAACACTAATTACTAATTAGAAATAGAAGTAATAAATTACCCAGAAATTTTGTCCAAAGGTAAAGACGAACATTATCCTCAAAACGGAGCTGATGGAGTAGAGGGTGCCATGCTTTTCCATGTGCAGTCAACCAATAAAAATAGACCACAGTCATCAAAACAATGTAAAGTGAGAAACTAAACCAGAAATAAGTGTGAAAGAGAAGAAACTGAGGTTTTACCATGATATTCCCACCTTGAAATGGGTTATGAGTGTATCGCATGCACCACTTGAAAAAAATACAGTCCAAAGGAGAAGGGTAAGAAATCATCAGTACTGTAATTGAAGGAAAAATGAAAAAACCCAAGAGGGATTGTAGAGCAGGGTTTTGGAACCATTACCGAGTTAAATGAGGGACCTGGGATGCGCAAAAGGGGAGGGTAGTTACCTTATAACTCCCTCTTGTTAACGTTATCAGTCGATCTACCTCCAAACCTGTTCCATTGTAGCTATGTTTGCAATCCTGAGTAGAGGTTCCACCATAGATTGGTCAACGATACCAAGAAGAAGTTTGCCATGTGGTGGAGGTACGTATGAAATTCTATTTCCCTCATAGGGTCTAGGCTTTGAGAACCCATGGCTGAACCTTGGTCAAATAAGTTATATGATAAAACCTCAACAATAACTATTGTAAACCAAAACCTATATTGTATATTAAAGTGATTATTATATTAATGTTCAAAATTACAATAATTACCTATGCTTGTTGTAAAAAAAAAAATGTTTATGGTGGGAACATTAAAGTGGAGGAAAATTTTCGATTGATGAAGAGGTGTGGCATCCTCTGAGTTCGAGAGGTAGAGCTGACAGATTAAGAGTCGTGGAACCCTCTCTTGTGAAGTTTATCCCATGTGAGATTTTTTTTTCCATAGAAGTAAACAAAGGAATAAAGTGATTTTGGGCTAGTGCTTGAGGGTTCATAATTTATGCCATTTGCTATGAATTGCTAGTTTTTGGTTAATAGCTTCATGCAAAATATTTTATGTTGATGTTGGCAGCATGGAAATATTCCCATTGCAATATTTCCTCACACTTGTGAAATTTCCTCCCCGATCTGAATTACAGGTCTTTGTTTACTCACCCTTATTATAGCAATTTCTATATACCAAGAGTTAAGAGAAAATATATCTTTTGACGTACAAACTTTTTTTAATTTTTGCATTGAAAAAGTGATTTACATCTTGATAAATTCAATCTTTCTTTATCTTTCATAGATCTAGAGTTAAAATAAATTTATCTTATTAAAGAAAATATAAAAATATGATAATAATGTCAAATAGTAATAGTAATACAAATAACAAAGGAATATATATATATATATATATATATATATATATATATATATATATTAATTTTTTAAATAACTATTTGTTTTTTAAATTTTTAATATTAAAATTCAGTGAATATTAATAAAAGTAAATTAGTTTTATTAAATATAAAAAATTATCTACTTGACTAAAATATAGTCAAAGAAAAGTCAAAGAAAATTTATGTAGTAGAAGACCACTATAATATGGGAAAAGAAATTGTATAGGTTTAAAATGTTATTTTCGATATTTCATTATTTCAAATAATATATAATAAAAGGTTTTCAAAAGGTTGACACATATATGATGCAGATTTTTCTTATAAAATAAATGAAAATATATAATAGATATGAAAATATATTATACCAAAAAAAAATTATAACGTCTATATTATTTAATTTACAATTTATCAAGTAATAATATCCAATAGGAGTGCACAAATTTTATTTCTTTTCTATTTAAATGATTTGATTTATTTCATATTCAATTTTTAAATTTAAAAAAATGATGAATAATATGATGTTGCTAATAATTTTATTACCAAATTTTCCACTCGATAATAGAGTAAAATTTTCATATATCAAAAAGATTAACAGTATATGACTGAAGTGTTTGATGTGAAAATCTTAATAGTATAAATAATCTCATCGGCAATCAATTTGATAATTACGAAACTAAAATAATATACGATTGAAATTCCTGAAACTTGAAAACTGTTTTTTTTTTCAATATGGTACATCAACCTTCAGAGAAACATGAGAAGCTGTCGTTTTCTCATCCTCAATCGTCAGACTGTAACAGTTAACCTTCTCTCATTTTTACGCTCATCTCTTCGGCAAATTGTGCCCAGTCTCATCAACTCCACCAGGGCCTTTTGTTCGGCCATGGCCAGTAACACCTACCTTAAATGGATTACTATTACCCATATCTTCGGCCATAGCCAGTAAAACTGAGGTTAGATTCATTTATTTTTCAAATGAAAACTGAGGTTAGATTGATCATTATGATACAGATCTTCCGCCATACTCAGTATAAACAAGGTTAGATTGATTATTATTTTACAGGTCTTACGCCATGGCCAGTAAAACCTAGGTTGGATGTATCATTATTATAGAGATCGTCAGCAATGGCCAGTTGATATGGCGTTCTGGGTCGCTTAAAGCATGTGGTCTAACACAGTTCAAGGCCTTTAAATTTCATTTAGTACAGGCCACGAACTGTGCTCGAGACATTTCTTCTCCCTATAAATGCGTTCTTGAATGTCGTCCGACTGATCTTGTACTCCGTACTCAAGGAGGGCTCGATTATTATTTAATATGCAGTAAGCTAATTATTGGCATGGCTTACTGCATGGTACCATTAACATGCATCGTCATCATGACCATGGATTTATTATATTCATTTAATGGATTTATTTATCTATGAATATTCATTTACGGAACAGCTGCACCTCTCTTGCTGCTACACCCTCGAGTGACTCCACGTCATCTTTCGAACAGCTACTTCGAAAAAGCTCTATAACACTTGTAAGCCTACATAATTGCCTACATAAAATAAAAGAAAACTTCTAAACATATTTTATAACCTTAATACATTATTAATATAGAAATGTTGCAATTTGAGTTTGAGTATGTCTATGAGGATTTGCTTTGTAATAAAATTACGGCTTAGTTAAAATATAGTTAGATCTAAGACTTTTGTGATCCATAAGGAAGATAAAAATGCTTTCGGATTAATCACATTGTTAAGCTAATGTGGCTCATCCTCAGGACAAGGTGGAGAGACTAATCAATCTCAAAGAATAAATAGAAGAGATACATCATTACCCGGAAATAACTGTTGAGAACTAGCAGTTAAGAACTAGCTGTAGCTGTTAAGAATTAGCCGTTGGAAAATTTGTTAGTTAGTTAGTTGAAAATAAAATAATTAAAATTAATTAATTAAATAAAAATTTTATAAATAAAATTTTGTTAAAAAAGTTTTATAATTAAAAATATGATAGGTAATAGGGACGGGTGAAGATTTTAAATTAATAAATAAAATAAGATAAAATTAACTAATTAAATAATTAATTATTGACATAAAAAATATATTAATAACTTGATTAAATAATATATAAAATCTAAAAATAATAAATAAATAGAGTTACCTAAGAAGGAAATAAGGAGGGGCCTATTTTTTCATAACTAAATAAAAATAGAGAGAAATGTCAAAGAATCATGAAACAATACTAAGCTTTCTCACACCGAGAAAATTCTACAATATCCCTATCCTAACTGTCTCACTCTGATCCTGCTCAAAATTGTCTAGCAATTGTTAGGAAAAAATGACCAACACTGAGCCAATTCTCAGCCCTTCCTTAACCCAGTCTTGCTCACGCAATCCCTAGGCAATTAATCCCCAATAACTAGGATAATCAACCTTCCTTGACTATGCAATCCCTATGAAGTCTTCCTCTGACTTTATAACTGCACCTGGGGAGTTTGCTAAAAATACAATTGATAGTTAACTTGACTTAAACATTTGTCTCAAGTGGGTCTCCATCCAAATTGATATGCATGCACAACTATTAATAGTGAATCATCAGTTACTTGGTAGATCACTACTTGTGAGTTAAATCTATTGTAATTCACTTCATATTCCACTACCTCATCAATCAGTTAGAACCAGTTAAATTGATTTTAACTCAATTAATGTGAGTTAACTTATCACACTCATAACACACTAGTGCTACAACTACCCCGTAAATAATAGAATCACTCTACATGTCTATCCTTTGACCCTGAACTCGAAATTATTAAGCTAACTATGTTTATCACGCTTAGTTAACTATTACAAATTGTTATGAGATAAGATTGAAATTTAATTTTAATTTAATTAAGGATAATTAAATCAAAAGCCTCACATGGTAACCATTTCTGGGTGCCATTTTCTAAATTTTGGTTCTAGATGCCAATTTCACTATTTCTTGTTGCAAATTTCAACATAATGTCTGCTACATGCGCTCAGATTCTCTGTCCAATGGAACAACCTGTTTCTCCATTATAGGGAGTTCCACAGGAACAAGAAATCATGTAAACTCCTTTCGTGTCCTTAGGGTCGATAGGGTCCTTAACAGACCCTGGTGGATCCTATTTCCAAAGTCCATCTCCTGTTTATCTAGGGGACAACGGACAAAATTTCTCATGTCCTTGGAAGAAATATTGTCTCTGATTCTTTCAAACCTCTATGTACTATTACAAATTCTCTTGGATGTGTTAAGGACCCTATCGACCCTAAGGACATGAAAGGAGTTTACATGGTTCATTGTTCATGTGGAACTCTCTATATTCGAGAAACAGGTTGTTCCATTAGACAGACAATTCGAGAGCGTGTTGCGGACATTAGACACAATCGATCCTGTTCGTCAGCTCTTGCTGACCATGCAGAAAAATCGTGTTACCATGTTGGTATGAAGACTCCAAAGCCGTTACTAAAGTTGATTACTTCCACCATAATAAGTTAAGGGAGGCGATCGAAATTGAAAGGCATGCTAAGAAGCTCAACCGAGATGATGGTTGGAAATTAAGCAACAGCTCAACTCTGGCTCTATTATTCTTTTTATTTTTTATTTTTCTTATCTTGTCCCTTGTTTTGTTTTATTTTATTTTTATTATTTTTCTTATTTTGCCTAATATTTTTATTTATTATTTAATAAAACTTTTTATTAATAAAATTTTATTGTTCACTAATTCCTATTATATTTAATTAAATGTTATTTATTAAATACTTTATTTTACTTTTATATATATATATATATATATATATATATATATATATATATATATATATATATATAATTTAACCCTCTTTTGTAGTTTTTGAACACCTTTTTTAAAATTTGATTTTTCTATTATATTAAATTCATTTTTATTTTATAATTAATTAATTTATTAATTAATAATAATTCTTAACTATAAAAACGTTTAATACCTAACTTTTTAATGGCTAGTTTTTAAGAGCTAGTTCTTAACAGCTAGTTTTTAATGACTATTTCCCAACAATGATGCATCCCCACAATTTATTCATTAATATTGATTAGCTTATCCACCTTGTCCTGAGGATGAGTGTAACACCCCCAATTTGTGTGTTGAATTTTTAAAAAGTTAGACATTGAACTTTAATCCTAAAGGGGGTGGACCCCCGGATGAGTATGGTGTGAATGTATTTGCATATTTATTTGAGGAAATAAATAAAATGATTATGCGATTTGACCAAAAAGAAATTAGAGATCCTTGCCAAATCCATGAGGATGGATAAGGCAACAAATCCCCATAAATCTTTTTCAAAAATCCTTGAAAGAAATTAATTTAGATTTGAGGAGGAATCTAGAATTTCCCCAATGAAGAGGAGTAGTTGGGAAGAGGTGAGAAAAAGGCCGGAAAAAGGCGAGAGAAGAGCTTAAAGCGACTTTAAAGAGTCCCCAAAATGGGAAGCCTAGGCTAAACGAGAAAGAAAGCATCCTGCTATTCTGGACGCAGAATTAGAAACATGCTTTGGGGAAATATGAGCTTAAATAAGCTGCTCCAAGGAGATCAGAGGTTGATCTGTCCTAGGAGGTGATCTCAGCTCGGGGGTGAATCCTGGGAGACAAAGAGGATTCTAAGGTTGGGAGGTTGGTCATTTTCCACAGTGGTATGTTCCTGAAATTATTGTTTATTTTGAGGTATTATGGTATGAATTAGCTACATATAAAACTTAAAAGAATTTGTATGATTGATTTTGGTACTACATTTAACAGAGTCCATCCTAAGGCATTCACCTTCCAGATTCTGTGTAGTTGTAGACCAGAAATCCATAGAGTAGAAACCACAGAAACTCTAAACCAATGTCGGTTTAAATCTGAGGTTACTTAGTCTCTACAGATAATTAGATCTTTTATGGTTCCTATAGATACAAATGTGATGTTTTATGCTCATATGTATGCTATAAAAATATGCTAGAGAATATTGTAGCAGAACTGAATTTACATGATCTACATACAATTAGAAGAAGGTAAAACATTATGATATGAAATTGGAAATCTGTACTATAGAAAGGAAAATTCTAGTCTATAGGGTTTTCATAACATTTATACTTCAAATTCTATTTAATCCTTGAATCAAGTATCATAGTGGAAGATTAAATTTGTGACTAGGATCCTGTATGCAAGCACTAGCTAATACATATATGTATACATGAAATGGAGAATAGAATATTAAGGTCGCGAACCAAATGAACTACCAAATAGACGTAGATGTTTTCAAAACATTAAATAGGTATGTAGCGCTACATCAATAGATCCCTTTCACATTGATTTCAAATGCAATATGGGTATACGATTTCTATATGTACATATAGGCACGAGCCATATATATGTAAACATGAAGTATATAAATCAAAAGAGGAAAAAGAATAGCACATAAGCGCCACGAATTAAACCCATAACCATATATATATATGCATTAAATTCAACTATAAAATCCCCGAATCAAACCATAACTCTTTAGAACAACGATCATAAAAGCGTAGTTGGGCGAGGAGATTATATGGGTAATCTATAATATGACGAGAGTGGGTACAGGTAAACATATAAATAAAATGCGGAAGTTACGAAAGCACCATTTAAATCAATCGTTATAACAGTATTAGTAAAGCGTTGAGTGGAACGGGCATGACCGCGCCTTATAGATATTTCGTATACAGTGCGACGTATCTACATTGATTTATTGGAGCTTTCAAATCTGTCGGTATAAATACTATCCCAAAGAAGTGCCGCGGTCAACCCCCATTAATAATCACCGCAACGATATTTCAGAGTAACATTAAACGAATGAAAATAACCAAGATAAAGGTGGGAAGGTAAACACGACAAAATCGTTAAGTCTTCACTAACAGGGTTAGAATAATTTAATCTAACACGTAAATCTCATGCACACAAGAAATGTATAAGTACCAGCGATGAATAAATTAGCGTAGCCACGCCTGCACAACTGTAAAACGTCTCGTACCATGCAAACGCCGTGGTATCGGCTAGGTTGGGGTTTAGAAAACAGAATTACAAGTTCTCGTTTTCGTGTGGCAAATCTAACGGAGGAGTATGCAATTAGAAACCAGGAGGTATTCACTACCTCTCGGTCCCAGGGTAAATCAACAATACCGTGCGCCTGTAGTTGACTCAGCGACGCGGCATGAGAAAACAAAACGATGATAAGTTAGTAGGTTTCGACCAACTAAAATCTGTAACAATAAAAACAAATGGAGAATATTTAAAATTTTAAATACAAGCCTGACCGTGGTTAAGAATGATCGAGTTTGGACTGCTTGGGGTCTTACCATCGAACTCAGCACAGCGCTAGTCACAGAACGAAATCCTTCCGAGTGCTTACATGAACTGCGGAATATGATTAGTTCAAGAAAATTGTAAACGCGTGGCCAGCCGTGCTAACACCATGCGAAGGCCTCCATAGAGTACAGACTAAATCTAAACTGAAACTTCCATTACAGACCAAAGGAACGAAAAGATCAGGGTTGAGTAAGGAATGAGTACGTAAGAGGAAAAATTGTCACCAGACATTAATCAGCAGAAATACACTGGTTAAGGCAAGGCGCGACACGTGAACTACTCCCACGACTATTACGTGTTCATGCAAACGAGGATGTCCTCGCCGCACCGCTGGCAGCGATCCTTTCGGAGCATGAGCTAACCGGAGGGAGAACCTTGGACGGGGAAGCTGTAGCAAATTTCCTGTAAACAAAACACGACAAGAATACCATAAACAAGCTTTCAGTGCAGATCCATTAACAGAAAATAAGCAATACGACCCTGTGAATAACGAATAGGAATACTCGGCCATCAAAACGCTGAAGACCACCCACTCACCTTGAGCATCCCTGTCAAGCGAATCAGATCTGGAGGCTGCGAGAAGAACACAACCAAAATAAAAATGAACGGGGCATGCAAATGAAACAAAGTAGGGAAAAATAGAATACCAAGAGGCGGACATGGGTTTAAAACGGCGAATCGCCATTCGACGTCCACTGATCCACAGCTGTGCATACTACAACGATTCTGGTTGAATGTATAGGGAAACCATCATTAACCCTAAACGGCCAAGACCGGGTAGTGCACAAAATCCCGAGGGGGATTTGACAAAACCCTAGCAGGTAGAACCAGTGGTACCTGTTGAGTGTGGGTATTTTAATTAACCCTAAATTCTCAGTACAACACAGGCGGTAGCTCGGCCCAAGCGCTGCTATCTGTACTGCCAATACGAACTGTAGCAAAATGGCCTCCTCACTTGAGTCGACACCTGCCGGGTTCAGCATGCGGAGGTACAGGGGTTGGAAACCCCATATTCTCAAAACAATAGCCGCCCACTCCAATCTGTACCCGTAAACGTCTCAGTGCATGGGCGTGAGACACGCAGGAGTTCATACCTTTCAAAATGGATTGACCGACGGTGGTAGGTACTCGCACCGCGGCATGCGCAACCTTGCAGTGGCGGATTTCTCCATCTAAACACTCCAGCAAAATGATACAACGTTAGTTCCTGACGCACCAATAAACGACACTTGTAATAATGGCGTGTGAGAAATCCACTATGAGATATTGCCGATTAAATTTAAACTATCGTGGCGGTTCTTGAAATATAGAGGTTGAAATAATAAAACGTGGAAAGGTTTATTTATCATTAATGGATATGGTGGGAACATATGTACCCATAAAGGTTTCATATGTCCACTATATATATAACGACTCCCTTAGACTATATTGTAATCATCATGGATGTGAACCTTATATATCCCTTTATTACATTGGTTGTACTTAAATAATGGTTAAAGGATTATATTATAATGGTAATTGATGTGAACATTATATATCCCTTTATTACCTTGGTTGTAATTAAAGAATGGTTAAATGATTTGGTATCATGGGATTCGAAAGGGGTAAGATATCCATTTCTTACATTATAGGTAATGAAAGAATAGTTATAGGATTTTGTATCCTGGGAGTTGAAAAGGGTAATGTATGCATTTTATGTTAGGTGGATTTTAATTAAAGTAAACCTTAACCTTTAATTTAAAGGGGTGGATTTTAAATTAAAGTTTAATCTAGTTAATATTTTTCGGAGAGGTGTATTTCGTTACTATTCGTTACTAGTTACTAATTCAAATTAAAGTGGATTGGAGTGAGTAGGAAGAATTGAAAAAAAATAAAAAAAAATTTGGAGGTGTGACAAAATGGTATCGGAGCCCAAGTGCAAAAACTGGGCTGTTATTACTATGCTCACTAAATTATGATTGTTATTTTATTTTTATTTTGCGTTTGACTGATCAAATTTATGAGTGTGTACAGTGGTGTTGAAATGGCTGAAGGTGAAGGAATTTATGTGGATCTGCATGATGAGTTTGCTACTCCAGATCCCAATGCCCCGGTAATGGCTATGTTGCACAGGCTGCAACGAGAATTGGCTGAACTAAGAATCCAAAATGACATGTTGTCATCAGCCAGTAAGGAGCAGGAAAAGCTCATCAGAGAGCTAACTTCCCAGAACAGTCAGGAAGGCGAAGGTTCTGGGAAAAGAAAGATGGATGAGTCTGATGAGGAGGATGCTGCTAGACAGCAACATAAACAGAAAAGAGAATTGCAGGGAGAATTTAGAAAAATCAAACCTCCCTCCTATGATGGGGAGAAGGAGGAGGATGCTGAAGCTTGGTTGCTAAACATGATCAAGTATTTTCAAGTTTATGAATATGAGAGCAATCTGAAGGCTAGATTAGCTGTGTATCAGCTACAAGGAAAAGCTACACTGTGGTGGGAAGAGACAAAAATGGTGCATGCCATTGATGAAAAGACAGTTACTTGGGAAGATTTTCAGACTAAGTTCAAAAGTCGTTATTTGAATGAACGTTATTATGATGATAAAGCAAAATAATTCCATGAACTTAGACTAGGACAGCTCACTATTGATGAGTTTGTCGCTAAGTTTACTAATTTACTGAGGTATGTCCCTTACATTAGGGAAGAAAAGGCAAAAGTGCAAAGGTTTTTGAATTGTTTGCCTAATGTGTACAAGGAGAAAATTGAGTTTGACAACCCAAAAACAATGGATGAGGCTGTTAGAAAAGCAAGATTATGCTATCAGCAGTTTAAGGGTAAAACTGAACAAGGGAAGAGCTGGCTGAACAAGGGTGAGTTCAAAGGAAAAAGACCAAAACCAACATATCTAAGAAATTTTGGTAGAGATCATCAGCGGAAAAAATTCAATAAACCAAAAGAAAGTCAAACTGCTCAGTCCCAAGTGGCTTCAAAACCAGTAGAAGGGAACAATAAAAAGGAAGGGACAGTCAGAATGAAGGAACCTCTGAAATGTTGGGGTTGTGGAGAACCCCATATGATGAGGGACTGCCCCCATCGAAATATACACATGATCAGCAGAGAGCGAGAGGCAACAACAGTAAATGACATAGCCAGAAATATACCAACTATCAGTGCAGCATTGGAAAATCGGCAAGCAGAATATCAAGCAACCATGGTGGAAATGGAGGGTAAGATTTCTGACCTACCTATTACTGTTTTGATTGATCTAGGTGCTTCTTTGAGTTACATTAGTCCTGGAATGGTAGAAAAATGTAAAATTAAACCTGAAAAATTTCAGCAGTCATGGTTGGTACAGCTAGCTACTGGAACTAAGAGAAAAGTCACACATAAGTTGCCCAAAACAACAATACAATTAAATGGCTTTCCAACAGAAGTAAATTTGAACATATTACCGTTAGGATCCTATGATTTGCTGATAGGAATGGATTGGCTGGAAAAGAAGAAAGCTCTGATGAACTGCTGGGATAAAACCCTGCATTGTGTAGATGAAGAAGGGAAACCTTTTACACTAACAGGGAAACCAAAATCCATTTCAGTAAGACAAATATCAGCCTTACAATTGAAAAGAACAGCTAGAAAAGGATACCAAGTCTATGCAGTGCATGTAGAAGAAATAGAACAGAAAACTGAAGAAGAGTTACTGGATGCTATACCAGTCATCAGAGAATTTAAGGAAGTCTTTCCCAAGGAAATCCCTCATCTTCCCCCCAAAAGAGAGATTGATTTTTCAATCGATCTGGTACCAGGAGCCACACCTGTTTCCTGAGCCCCCTATCGGATGAGTCCACCAGAACTGATGGAGCTGAAGATGCAGCTGCAAGAATTATTGGATAAAGGTTACATCAGACCAACTGTGTCTCCATGGGGAGCACCTGTTTTATTTGTTAAAAAGAAGGATGGAACTTTTAGGATGTGCATTGATTATCGACAACTGAACAAGTTGAACATTAAGAATAGATATCCACTTCCTAGAATTGATGACCTTTTTGATCAAGTGAGAGGGGCCTCAGTCTTTTCAAAGATTGACTTAAGGACTGGGTATCACCAGCTCAGAATCAAAGAAGAAGACAGTAGCAAAACAGCTTTTCGAACCCGGTATGGACACTACGAATTTGTAGTCCTACCTTTTGGTCTGACAAATGCCCCTGCCACATTTATGTGCTTGATGAACAGTGTGTTAAACAAGTTTTTGGACAAATTTGTTCTTGTGTTCATAGATGATATCTTATTCTATTCTAAAAATGAAGATGAACATAAGGAACATCTGAGAATAGTGTTGCAGACTTTAAAAGAAAACCGGCTATATGCCAAGTTCAGCAAATGTGAATTTTATAAAGATAAAATTCAATATCTGGGTCATATTATTTCTGAAAAAGGGTTGGCAGTTGACCCTGAAAAGATAAAAGCCATTAAAGAATGGCCAGTCCCCACTGATGTCTCAGCAGTAAGATCATTTATGGGAATGGCAGGCTATTATCACAGATTTGTGGAGATATTTTCTGCTATAGCAAATCCCATAACCTCATTACAACGGAAGGGTGTTAAGTTCGTGTGGACAGAAAAATGTCAACACAGTTTCGAACAATTGAAACAAAAACTTATTTCAGCCCCTCTATTAAAAATTGCTGATCCTGATAAAGAGTTTGTTGTATGTATAGACGCTTGCAGAGAAGGGCTAGGAGGAGTCCTATTGCAGGAAAATTCAGTTATTGCCTATGAATCTAGAAAACTGAAAACTCATGAACAGAACTACAGTGCATATAATTTAGAATTTGCAGCTATTATCCATGCTTTAAAAATGTGGAGGCACTATCTGTTGGGGAAGAAGTTCACATTGACGACTAATCATATTAGCCTCAAATATTTTTTCTCCCAAACTGACCTGAATGCAAGACAAGCCAGATGGCTGTCCTTTCTAAGTGAATTTGATATGGACATAAAGCATATCAAGGGGAAGGAGAATAAAGTTGCTGATGCATTAAGTAGAAATGCTTGTCAAAATCTAAACAGCATGGGGAGTAGTGCCCATATGGAGGTAGAGGAATTGGTGGGAAAAGCAGCAACTCAAGATCCCAACTATGAAGCACTCTTGGTGAAACTACAGACAAAGGATAAAACTGATTTCACTAAAAACCAACAAGGGCTGCTCTATTATAAAAACAGGTTGTATATTCCAAATATAGAGTCATTGAAAAGAGAAATTCTAGATGAATATCATAAACAGCCCTATGCAGGACATCCAGGATACCAAAAGATGTTAACAGCCTTGAAGAAGAAGTTGTTCTGGCCAGGAATGAAAAGAGATGTGGCAGAGTATTTAAGTAGATGTATGGAGTGTCAGCTAGTCAAAGTTGAGCATCAACACCCAGCAGGGCTTTTAAATCCCCTGCCAATTGCAGAATGGAAATGGGACACAGTTTCCATGGATTTTATAACAGGGTTACCCAAGACTAAATATCAACATGATTCTGTAATGGTAGTAGTAGACACTCTCACAAAAGCTGCTCACCTTATACCAGTGAAATCTACTTTCGAAACAACTCAAGTAGCACATGTTTTCCTGAAGGAGATAGTAAGGCTTCATGGAGTTCCCAAAGTGATTGTCTCGGATCGAGATGCTAAGTTTACAACAGCATTTTGGAAGGGATTGTTTGCAGGAATGGGCACTAAACTGAATTTTAGTACTGCCTATCACCCTCAAACTGATGGGCAAACAGAAAGGACAAATCAAATTTTAGAAGATATGTTGAGAATGTATGTGATGGATAGGCCATCAAAATGGGAAGAGTATCTGCATTTAGCTGAGTTTGCCTATAACAATAGTTACCAATCCTCTATTAAGATGAGTCCGTTTGAGGCACTCTATGGGAGGAAGTGCCAGACTCCCTTGAGTTGGAGTCAACTAGAGGATAAATTGGTGTTGGGACCAGATGCACTACAAGAGATGGAAAGAATTGTCCAACAGATACAAAGAAATATTAAGACAGCACAAGATCGCCAGAAAAGCTATGCTGATAAGAAAAGAGTGCACCGAGAATTCAAAGTGGGGGATCATGTGTATTTACGCATCAAACCCAAAAAGAGCACACTTTATGCTGGAAGTTGTGCAAAACTGGCACCTAGATATTGTGGGCCGTTTGAAATTTTAGAAAGGGTGGGACCAGTGGCTTACAAGCTGGCCTTACCACCCCATGTTAGAGTGCATAATGTGTTTCATGTTTCATTATTAAAAAGATATGTGCATGATGCTTCTCACATAGTTGTTTGGAATGTTGTACAGGTGGAACCAGAAGGGGAGTTTCTGCCAGAACCGCTTCAAATATTGGAGCGGGAAGAAATTGAATTGAGAAACAGAACAGTGGCCAGAGTAAAAGTGCAGTGGAAGCACTTTACTGCTGAAGAAGCTACCTGGGAAAGGGAGGCTGAAATGATGGAGAGATATCCATTTTTGTTTAAGTGAACTCTAGTAGTTGAATAATAACACCGAGGACGGTGTTTATTTTCAGAGGGGGAATATGTAACACCCCCAATTTGTGTGTTGAATTTTTAAAAGTTAGACATTTGAACTTTAATCCTAATGGACCCCAAAGGATAAATTTTTTGTGAATGTAATTAAATATTTAATTGAGGAAATGAATAAAATGATGTGGTGCAAATTGACCAAAATGAGATTTTGAGATCACTTGCCAAATCCATGAGGATGGATAAGGCAACAAATCCCCAAAAATCTTTCAAAAATCAGCAAGAAAGAAATTAATTTAGATTTGAGGAGGAATCTAGAATTTCCCCAATGAAGAAGGGAGTAGTTGGGAAGAGGTGAGAAAAAGGCTGGAAAAGCTCGATAAAAGCTTAAAAGCGACTTTTACGACTTTAAAGAGTCCCAAAATGGGAAGCCTGAGCTAAACGAGGAAAGAAAGCATCCTGCTATTCTTGACGCAGAATTAGAAACATGCTTTGGGGAAATATGATCTTAAATAAGCTGCTCCTAAGCAGATCAGGGGTTGATCTGTCCTAGGAGGTGATCTCAGCTCGGGGGTGAATCCTGGGAGACAAAGAGGATTCTAAGGTTGGGAGGTTGGTCATTTGCAAATTGTGGTATGTTCTGAAACTTTTGTTACTCTATTTTCTGATGGTATGAATTAGCTACATATAAAACTTAAAAGAAATTTTATGATTGATTTTGGGTACTACATTTAACAGATTCCATCCTAAGGCATTCACCTTCCAGATTCTGTGTGGTTGTAGACCCGAAATCCATAGAGTAGAAACCCCAGAAACTCTAAACCAAACTCTAAAACAATGTCGGTTTAAATGCGAGGTTACTTGATGCTCTGAGATAATTAGATCTTTTACGGTTCCTATAGATACAAATGTGATGTTTTATGCTCATATGTATGCTATAAAAATATGCTAGAGAATATTGTAGCAGAACTGAATTTACATGATCTACATACAATTAGAAGAAGGTAAAACATTATGATATGAAATTGGAAATCTGTACTATAGAAAGGAAAATTCTAGTCTATAGGATTTTCATAACATTTATATTTCAAATTCTATTTAATCCTTGAATCAAGTATCATAGTGGAAGATTAAATTTGTGACTAGGATCCTGTATGCAAGCACTAGCAAATACATATATGTATACATGAAATGGAGAATAGAATATTAAGGTCGCGAACCAAATGAACTACCAAATAAACGTAGATGTTTTCAAAACATTAAATAGGTATGTAGCGCTACATCAATAGATCCCTTTCACATTGATTTCAAATGCAATATGGGTATACGATTTCTATATGTACATATAGGCACGAGCCATATATATGTAAACATGAAGTATATAAATCAAAAGAGGAAAAAGAATAGCACATAAGCGCCACGAATTAAACCCATAACCATATATATATATGCATTAAATTCAACTATAAAATCCCCGAATCAAACCATAACTCTTTAGAACAACGATCATAAAAGCGTAGTTGGGCGAGGAGATTATATGGGTAATCTATAATATGACGAGAGTGGGTACAGGTAAACATATAAATAAAATGCGGAAGTTACGAAAGCACCATTTAAATCAATCGTTATAACAGTATTAGTAAAGCGTTGAGTGGAACGGGCATGACCGCGCCTTATAGATATTTCATATACAGTGCGACGTATCTACATTGATTTATTGGAGCTTTCAAATCTGTCGGTATAAAGACTATCCCAAAGAAGTGCCGCGGTCAACCCCCATTAATAATCACCGCAACGATATTTCAGAGTAACATTAAACGAATGAAAAAAACCAGGATAAAGGTGGGAAGGTAAACACGACAAAATCGTTAAGTCTTTACTAACAGGGTTAGAATAATTTAATCTAACACGTAAATCTCATGCACACAAGAAATGTATAAGTACCAGCGATGAATAAATTAGCGTAGCCACGCCTGCACAACTGTAAAACGTCTCGTACCAGGCAAACGCCGTGGTATCGGCTAGGTTGGGGTTTAGAAAACAGAATTACAAGTTCTCGTTTTCGTGCGGCAAATCTAACGGAGGAGTATGCAATTAGAAACCAGGAGGTATTCACTAACTCTCGGTCCCAGGGTAAATCAACAATACCGTGCGCCTGTAGTTGACTCAGCGACGCGGCATGAGAAAACAATAAAAACAAATGGAGAATATTTAAAATTTTAAATACAAGCCTGACCGTGGTTAAGAATGATCGAGTTTGGACTGCTTGGGGTCTTACCGTCGAACTCAGCACAGCGCTAGTCACAGAACGAAATCCTTCCGAGTGCTTACATGAACTGCGGAATATTATTAGTTCAGGAAAATTGTAAACGCGTGGCCAGCCGTGCTAACACCATGCGAAGGCCTCCATAGAGTACAGACTAAATCTAAACTGAAACTTCCATTACAGACCAAAGGAACGAAAAGATAAGGGTTGAGTAAGGAATGAGTATGTAAGAGGAAAAATTGTCACCAGACATTAATCAGCAGAAATACACTGGTTAAGGCAAGGCGCGGCACGTGAACTACTCCCACGACTATTACGTGTTCATGCAAACGAGGATGTCCTCGCCGCACCGCTAGCAGCGATCCTTTCGGAGCACGAGCTAACCGGAGGGAGAACCTTGGACGGGGAAGCTGTAGCAAATTTCCTATAAACAAAACACGACAAGAATACCATAAACAAGCTTTCAGTGCAGATCCATTAACAGAAAATAAGCAATACGACCCTGTGAATAACGAATAGGAATACTCGGCCATCAAAACGCTGAAGACCACCCGCTCACCTTGAGCATCCCTGTCAAGCGAATCAGATCTGGAGGCTGCGAGAAGAACACAAACAAAATAAAAATTAACGGGGCATGCAAATGAAACGAAGTAGGGAAAAATAGAATACCAAGAGGCGGACATGGGTTTAAAACGGCGAATCGCCATTCGACGTCCACTGATCCACAGTTGTGCATACTACAGCGATTCTGGTTGAATGTATAGGGCAACCATCATTAACCCTAAACGACCAAGACCGGGTAGTGCACAAAATCCCGAGGGGGATTTGACAAAACCCTAGCAGGTAGAACCAGTGGTACCTGTTGAGTGTGGGTATTTTAATTAACCCTAAATTCTCAGTACAGCACAGGCGGTAGCTCGGCCCAAGCGCTGCTATCTGTACTGCCAATACGAACTGTAGCAAAATGGCCTCCTCACTTGAGTCGACACCTGCCGGGTTCAGCATGCGGAGGTACAGGGGTTGGAAACCCCATATTCTCAAAAAAATAGCCGCCCACTCCAATCTGTACCCGTAAACGTCTCAGCGCATGGGCGTGAGACACGCAGGAGTTCATACCTTTCAAAATGGATTGACGGACGGTGGTAGGTACTCGCACCGCGACATGCACAACCTTGCAGTGGCAGATTTCTCCATCTAAAGACTCCAGCAAAATGATACAACGTTAGTTCCTGACGCACCAATAAACGACACTTGTAATAATGGCGTGTGAGAAATCCACTATGAGATATTGCCGATTAAATTTAAACTATCGTGGCGGTTCTTGAAATATAGAGGTTGAAATAATAAAACGTGGAAAGGTTTATTTATCATTAATGGATATGGTGGGAACATATGTACCCATAAAGGTTTCATATGTCCACTATATATATAACGACTCCCTTAGACTATATTGTAATCATCATGGATGTGAACCTTATATATCCCTTTATTACATTGGTTGTACTTAAATAATGGTTAAAGGATTATATTATAATGGTAATTGATGTGAACATTATATATCCCTTTATTACCTTGGTTGTAATTAAAGAATGGTTAAATGATTTGGTATCATGCGATTCGAAAGGGGTAAGATATCCATTTCTTACATTATAGGTAATGAAAGAATAGTTATAGGCTTTTGTATCCTGGGAGTTAAAAAGGGTAATGTATGCATTTTATGTTAGGTGGATTTTAATTAAAGTAAACCTTAACCTTTAATTTAAAGGGGTGGATTTTAAATTAAAGTTTAATCTAGTTAATATTTTTCGGAGAGGTGTATTTCGTTACTATTCGTTACTAGTTACTAATTCAAATTAAAGTGGATTGGAGTGAGTAGGAAGAATTGAAAAAAAAATAAAAAAAATTTGGAGGTGTGACAATGAGTCACATTAGTTGGTTCAAAACGCTGACCAAATTCTAATGATGTGATTAATCCAAAAGATATTCATCTACATGATAAATAAATTGTTTTAAATTTGCTTTTCATATAAACTAATAAAGCAGAAAATAAGTTAAAGAATGTATTATTTTTTCAATATAGAAAGTTAGTTTGTTTTTAGAAAGTAAAACACGCGTCTCTTTTAAGAAAGTAAACCTGGGTTTTATTTTCTTATCTGGAGTGGAATGTCATGGGAAAAATTTTATTTGTTTTAAGAAAGTAAAACACGCGTTTTACTTTCTTATCTTGAGTGGAATGTTCTGATAAAAAGGTGGTGCATTAGTATATAAAGAGTACAACATTATCATGAAAATTAGATTCAATAATTAAATGTGTAAGAGGGAGTAGAGTTAATCGACTGAAGATGGAAATGTGGTCATGGAAAGAAATCCAAAATTATTGTAAACGTATTATGAAATTTAGAAGAGGGATATTGGCATGGCCACGTAGAGATGGATACTTTTAATTTTGGAAGAGAGATGTGAATTATGACGAAAATCCCACACATTACCGAATTGTAGTGCTTATACTACTAGTTCCCTCGGATACACTGCAATTTTATATGGACAAATACAGTTGATGCCCCTGCACTTTTCGAGACATGAATCACAATGCATTTTACAATAATAAGTGAATAATATAAACCAATAGGAAGCAAGAAAAACATTTTTTAATAATAAAAATAAATAAATAATAAAAATACTAAAGTTGAACTATGTTAAAAGTATAAAAAAATTTAAATCATAGTTGAACTAATGTCACATGAATAAGAAATCTAATGCAATATACCTACGCAATAGGTATAATAATACAATTAATATTTTAGAACCTTATTACATTATTACCTGATCGATAATGATTTTGTAAACTCAACGCCATTGCATTCTAACTCTTGTCGTGGAGACCTTCTAACTCAAATAATCATCACATTTATTCAACTTGATACGCATGATTTGATTTTTGTTAAACATTGATATTACCATGTACTTAATTTTATGAAGGAGTTCGTATTACGTATGTTAACTCATCGCTGGTGATAGGATACACCAGCTATCCCTGAACGCGTATCTCTTTCTCGGATTTTGACTTGGACAGCTCGAACCATGGATACGCGTAGATTTGAGAAGGTTTTCAATCCACAGCCCTTGTTGATTCAGAAGGTTAACGAGGGTAACTGCCTGATTTTCCTCTGGTCTCATTCTATGATTTGTAGGGTAGTGTTTCCTCCCGCTTTGAGGTGTGTCGAACTGTGTATGGATAATGGGTTCAGGAATTCTTCAAATGAGATCTCCAAGTCGCCCTCGTTCTTGTCTCTAGATCGATTTTTCAAGTTGTTAACCCCAGAAAAGCTCGACATTCCAGGTATTAGTAATAAAGCGTTGGGGTTATATTTTGTTAAGTTAATTTTTCACAGTTATACATTTTCCTCTGTACCTGAGAAAAGAGTCTCACATTTCTGCAATCATCCTTAGAGGTATAATCTTGTGTTCTCACCTACTCACTACAGGGTTTGACACCGAATTCTTGGTGAGGGTTTTGGCTACAATTTTCACCGCTGAGGTTTATCGTGCCCTACCACCTTCTGTGCTTCAATGTTGCAATATTTCACACCATATCAATTTGTCCTTAGCCTCCTATTTTGGCAAGTTACTTTCTCCATGCACAGTTCTGGTTGAAGGGCGGTGTAAATCCCTCAGTTTGGAAGGTGTACAATGTTTGGCACGATTTGAAAGGAAAGCCCAAGTTGGAATCTTCTCCGACGGCAGTTTTTGTCAACCCTTCACCAGGTTTGTTCCTTATGAGACCTTCCTCTTGGTCTCAGTTATTAAGTGGCTTGTTAGAAACCATGGCTAGTTTGAATTTGAATGACTTTTGAAAAGTCATGGCTTGTAATTGTTTTTATTTAAGAATGGATATTTGGCTGTTGAGCCTATTCTGTCTCAAAAATTTAACTTAGTACTTTGGCCATTAATGTATATGGATATCTTTAAAATGCCAAGTATTAGTGTGAAAGTTGTACAGGAAATATTTTTACAACGTTATGTTCAGTTTGAGATTTGTTCAGGGTATCTTCCTATCTAAATGAATATTTTCCATGCTTATTGCATTTTTTTTGTTTCTTTCGGCTTATGTGTTTGCTTTATTGCACATGAATGGAAAAATTCTTTACCTTGGCATGAGGCATATATCCAAAATTGTGTTTACAACAGTTCTTCAATTTCATTATCTTTACATTGTTTTATTGTTTCTGGCTTATGAGTTTGCTTAGCTTATTTCACTTGTTGGTAGGTCGGGTCTAACCCTTGACCTGTCTGTATCTGCCTTATGCGCAGTGATATGGGGTGTAACCGTCGTATTGGTTAACATAATAAGTTTACCTGTAAATATTTTTGCTCTTTATTTTCCCTTGCTAAGAAACCCTAAGTTCTTGTGGTCTTCGGTTACTTATCTATTTGTTGGAGTTTGAAAAGTTAGTTTGTCACTCTTAATCAAGAATCACCATCCTTTCGCTCAATGATTTTTCCTATGTCTTCCTTGGATAAAAAATCAAAGATGCAGGACTTAAAAACTTACTGGTCTCTACCGACCTAGGGTTTAAACCTCTCGGTTTTGTGGTATGCTCTTGGTGTGATTTACAGTTATTATTTAATTCTGCAACTCATATTAGTAAAAGGAAGATTGTTATGAATATATCTCTTGTGATATTATTATCTTTATTATATGGTACAAATTCCCATTAGGTATGCTACCAAGGGTGGCTTTCCTAACCAGATTTCCCTTTATTTCCTACTCACAGTTGTGCTAGTTAGGAGCCCTATAGATAGGGGAAATAACTATATACTTTCACATGCTATTTTGATATCCTACTCACGGATTAAGGTCTATAAGAAAATTAAAGTTTTAGGGAGCTTTACTCGTGAGAAAACAACCAATAACAGTACCCCCTTAAGGTGCTAGCAGTACCTCATGTGTCACTGAACTATAACGTAACTCATAAACAATAAATAGTAGCATTTTTATTTCGTCAGATATTCTTAGATATCATCTTTGTAGAGTAAATGAAAGAATAACATAGATATACATACATAATACACACAGTCATTAAAATCATAAATTCTCATATTAAACACAATTACTAATAAAACCTTCTTTGGAATTTTCGCTTCACCGTTTCGACCACCCAACCATGACTGAAGCGATCACATCCTCAAGCCGCCCCCCCCCCCGTCCTCCTCACAAGAGCGGAAGTTAGCAGCATTTTTCTTGTATAAAGACCTCCAGTCCCTTCTCCAGTTCAGGTTGCATAGTTCCACTTGTTATTAGCCAGCTCTGGACCACTCTATCCTCACAACTATTATGTTGTTATTTTATTTCCACTTTACACAGAACCTCTTCTCTTCCCTAGGATTTCATTTTTATCCTAAGAGGAGAAGGTAACTATCACTAACTGCTTCTTCCCAACTACTCTGGAATCTTGGAATTATTTACCAACCAGTTATGGAAATTCTAAATGTAATTCTTTATTCATAAAATGTAACTCAGGTTGCTCAACGAATTTAACACATTTGTTAATCTCTTTTTCACTTAAAAGTAAAATTTACTTTTGTAAAAGTTTTAAAATAAAAATAAGGAAATTATTTTGGGTGTTCAATCTTCCCCCTCTTAAGGCAAACATAGTCCTTGATGTTTTACTCCATCATAAAAAAACAAATTGGGATATGCTTCTCATATAAAGCCTTAATCTTCCCAAGTAGCCTCTTTCCGGCCGAAGTTCGTCTATTTCACTTTAAATTAGGAGATGGCTCACCTCTAGAGCATTATTTCTCTTTGCTCGAGAACACATTGAGGCACTACCTAGAATTCGTCGTCCAGTTCGACCTACAACCAACGAAAAAATAATTACTTAATTAAGTATTCATCTCATTTTTAGAGGACATAGTATCATTTACAATTTACATGTATGTTCTGCCAGTGTATGACATCCTTGGGATCATGCACATATAGTTTCAATACATATACATCAAACACCTTGTGCACTTGTATGTGACTAGGTAACATCAGTTGATAAGCCACTGACCCTACTCTTTCCCAAATTTGGAAAGGGCCATAGAACCATGGAACTAGTTTGGCATAGGTAGTCCATCTCAAAGTGATTTTATTGGGTCTAATTCTAAGATAAACGTGATCTCCCACTATGAACTCTTGATAAGACCTTTTGCGATCCACTTAAAATTTCACCCTATCTTGGGAAGCTTTTAGATTTTTCCGGATATTCCTCACTTCATGCTCTATCTCTTCTAACATCTCCGGCCAAAGAATGGCATTGTATTCCATATAAGCCTCAAAGGGACTCATCTTTAGAGATTCTTGGCACCCATTATTGTAAGAAAACTATACCAAATGCAAGTAATCTTCCCACATCATGGGATACTGCATCACATACATACGTAACATATATTCTAATATATGATTCACATGCTCAGTCTGCCCATCTATTTGCAGATGATAGGAAGTACTAAACTGAATTTTTGTGTCCAAACTAGTGAAAATTTCCTTCCAGATGGTTGAGGTGAGCTTCACAGCTCAGTCTGAAATAACACTTTCTGGAATACCGTGTAATATAAACACTTGTCTCATAAAAATATCAAATTTTTACCATTTTGTAATTGGATTGGACTAGTATGAAGTGAGCTACCTCGCTTAGCCTATTGTTGTGGAGGTAAATCCCCTCTGCGGACAGAGGCGATCCCTACTAGCCCAGATCAGGTCTAGCAACGATCATTCACGCTATAGTGCAGGTTCCTAATTGCAAATAAACCAACTAGCGATGAAGGATTACCTGGAATCCAATGTTGTCGCTCGTAGAGAAAGTAGCACTCCCGTTCCTTAGCTCCGACAGATCACAATCCTCACGATATCCGTGATCGGACACCTGCACAGGCAAGAAACATAACAAACGTAAGCGTAAAATCTAGTATATGCAACTATATGTTAGTCATAGAAGACATAACTCATCATCATAATCAACAACAAGAGTGGAACCATAACCAATAGTCGCTTATCATTAATCAATCAAAGGAGAATGCAACCTGGCTCGGACGATCAATTCTCCTTCGGAAGGTCGCCAGCAGAACACGTCTCGAAAAAGCCTGTCGGGGATGGGACAAACCTCTCTCTCTGGATGTCTCAACAATAATCTCCTTACTTGGATTTGGCCTTAAGGGAATGAATCAAGGCTCTTGCAACATAAGGCTCTGATGGCTCTTGGGAACTTGGAGACTAGCTTGCAAAGGGAATGAGCAAGCTTTTATAGATGGAGGAAGGGGAGTTGGGATCCCTATAATCATGGGATTGGCCCTATCCTCAAGGAAGCTTCCATGAGAGGTGGCAAACCACTTCCTCTACATGGAGATCTAGAGCCAAACCTCCCAACTCAAATTAGATACCAGTTCATGAATTGGTTAGGACGAAACTTCCACCATTTATTTTTATAAATGACTCCTTAAAATGGTTGGCGCAAGTGCGACTCTAGGACAGAGCGCCAATTGGCGCACCCCCTTTTAAGGATTCCCCCCATTGGCGTGGGTAATGAACTGGCTTCCTGTGCCAATGCAAAAAGGGGTGTTTTTAGGGTTTTTCACAAAGAGTTGTCTTCAGGGCAATGACAGTACATGTTTAGGGGAATGCCATGAAAGTGTTTTCAAGTTATGTCACTGCTCGCAGGTCACGGAATGAGCCCTCCAATTGTGCGGGATGGGGAATTTCAGGGACGGTGACAAATTGCTATGTAACAGATGCCCCCTAAAGCATGAGGCCCGAGAGAGAGAGAGACGGGTGAAATGCTTTACGAGAACGTGTCCAACTAAAAACCCGTCATCAGAAAACCTGCGTAGAGAAGTACAACTGATATCTCAAATACATGATTTATAGATGGTATGGGTGCAACCATCCATAACAGAGTATGTAATAATCCAGATCCGAGGCATGGACGCAGCCATCCAGTGAGGATCGATAAATAGACTCAGGTATGGTTGCAGCCATCCAATCAATGAGTCATGTAACTAATCATAATAATCCACAAAATCGCAGCCTGGATTATAACAGATAGGAATCCAGGGTCTTGCGCTCCATCTCGACTCGAAAAAAGTACAAGTTCAAGCATGCGAACATATGAGCTGAAGTCGAACATGCAAGAACATCGTCTGATTACCAGCCAATGATGAAAGTTGTTAACAGACGCGAGAGGTACTACCATTAATGCCAATGGTCTTCAAGGTACTACAGGTACAATCTACGGCATATGAATCAATGAGCTGGTGTCGAACACCCGTAGAATCACTCGATCGGAGGCCAATGATGAGAACCTCACGTCGAACGTGAAGAACCTGCCATTGAGGCATGCAGGCTCCAAGGTACCGGAAGGGAGTCTCTAGATCAGCTTCCTGGATAATGAGCTAAAGGCGATAGGAAGTGACCTTGATCAAAGGTGGGCCATAGTATTTCCCACATCATCGACGCGAGACAGAGGAACATAATGTCTTTGTGAATCAGGATCAGATGAGAATCAGAGTAAGGTTGATACTTGCAGAGGTAAACTTCTCTTGAACATATGGCAGCACGACAATGGATTTGGTAGTATTTTACATGAAAAGATCAAAGGTCATGATAACGAGGCAAAGAGCAGATGAGAGGTCAAAAGGGATCATCCAAACCCACGGAGGCAAGCGGAAAAACGAAATGAGACATCCCCAACCCGACATGAATGCAAACAAGTGCCATGTTCAAGAGCGACATACTGCCGACACGACAATGATGTTGGTTCCATTTTCCCCACCATTTCTGGCGAGTACCTCTTTATTTTTACACAAGCTTGAAAAGAATACCATATGCTTGCTGTATAAGTCCATCCTAGTACATTTAACGAGCCCTAGGAAGGAGGAACTCGGATACCGTCATTACGACTGAATCCAATGTCATCAGGGTTTAACGAGTCTGAAAAAGGAAGAACTCGACGTCTTTTCATGTTTAGAGAGTTTGAAAAGACAGCGGAAAAGTAAACTCCAGCGGTCCCTTTTCGTGAATAGTTCCTCAGACCCGAAAAGGTAGAAAACAAAATCTGAGAAAACCTCCTAGTCGCAATAGGCTAGGGTATTCCTTTTTCGTAAATAATCTATCCTAGCCCAAAAAAGGGGTAAACGTATACTGGGTAGATGTCGTTTCGTGGCCACTTTAATGAGATCGAAACGACAAGGGACTCGACAATATTTTCATGTTTAGAGAGTCAGAAAAGAGCTGAAAGATGACTCCTCCTGGAGGAATGAGTGGTATAAAGGGTAGCAACCGGTTCCAGTAATGGTGGAACTGCTCAAAAAAAATAAAGGTCGAGAGGCTAGCTAACAAGACCACTCATCGCAGCGGTTCCTCAGGAATGGGTAAAATAACCAAGTGAAGGCATATGATCGGCCAAGAAGATAGTGACGATGGAATGAGAAAACCAAGGCTCATCTAGCAAAAACAGGCTGATAAAATGACAATCACAAGAGGTAAAATGGGAATGGTTTCATTTTTACACAAGCTTGAAACAAAGATAAACTATGCTTGAAACTGGTTTCATTTTTACACAAGCTTGAAATGGAAAAAAACTATGCTTGAAAAAAGTAAGCATGCCCCCAGCATGGTGACTCAATTCGAGGTACATGCCCCCCAAGCTTCAATCCATATGAAAGGCAAATGGAGTGAAGGTTCAAGTTACGAGATAAAGCGAAAGACTCGACTGATATTTTACGAGATCTAAACAGAGACTCGAATTGAACAGGAAAGTGTTTCATTGTTTTAACGAGGTTGACACATTAAAAGAACTATCCTCAAGACACCTTGTTTCATGGTTTAAGGAGCTTGACACAAGACAAGGAACTCTGCTCCGACAACCTTGTTTCATTTTTTAAGGAGCTTGAGACAGGAAAAGAACCATGCTCCGACAACCTTGTTTCATTTTTTAAGGAGCTTGACACAAGACAAGGAACTCTGCTCCAACAACTTCATCATAATGAAAAATAAGTCATCTCTTCCAAGAGTTCCACTCCTGATGGAAGGAAAACATCTTGGAAGTCAAGACCCAATGCCCCCAGCACCTGATGCACAACGGCACTATCACTGAGTACAGGCACAGGGTAGGTAGCCACATAGTTGACCTACAGTGGGGCAGATACAATGGGTGGATGAAAACCATGAAGGGATGATGGCAGGCCAGTTGCCACATTAGGACCAAAGAACAAAAGCTGATCAATGGTCATGATCCGTCCTTCATGTGGAAAACAGACCACACGAAAAATGGAGGAGACAAGCGCTCCCATGGCATAGGTGTAATTGTGCCCCAAGAGAAGATTGAAATCCAAGGGGCCTAGAACAACCATCACATCCATATGGACGGTCTTACCTCCCAAAGTAACAGGTAACCTTGGAAGGATCCCTAATGGTTGACTCGTTCTTTTGTTAAATGCCAACAGATTCTGCGTAACAGGCGCAAGCGATGGCGAGCCAAAAGCTTGCCAAGTAGTTGAGGATAAAACACTAACAGACGCACCTTCGTCTATAATGGTGTTGCGTACGACCAGACCAAAATCCTATACTGTGATCTCGAAAGGCACATAAGACGGAAGGCGATATCTTGTAAATCGACTCCAGTCAAAGGAAGTGACCAAACTACGCGGAAGGGCTACCATCTAACTGAGAAGGTCTTCCCCTGGTGTTATGGAAGAAGGAGCATCCTCCACGACCTCCATCTCGAAGGTGGGAGGGGGATCCTCCGGGACCTCTGTCACAGGAGGCGGAGGAGCAGCTTCTTGAGGTATGGGGACAAGAGAATCTTTCTCCAAGTCCGAGGAATCTGAAGAAACAAGAAGAACCTGAGGGATGTGAGATCCACTCTCAATGGAAAAGACCTGGTGCACCGTAGAAGGGACCAGCTCAATCGATCCCATGATGAATGGTTGGTCGGGAACGTATTCTTGAATTTGAATTTCTGAGGGAACGAGATCAACCAAGGATGACTCTTGACCAATCGTAGGATCAGCTGGTGGAAGACTCAAAGAAAGTTGTTTATAACCAGCTGGGAGGCATGGTGTAGAAACGGTTGAGTTGTCCAACACTCTCTTGGCTTCATCCATATACGGAAAAAGGTGAATGGCATGATGCCCTTCACACAACTTACAGGGATTGGTAATCTTACCTTGCTTCTTAGGAGCCTTACCAGCAGCAGCTGAAGACGTGCCCCCAACCTGACTCCCGGAAGCCAAAGGCAATGGTGGACGACCGTTGGACCATACTTCAAGCAGCTTGGGAATGCCAGGGTGGTCTCGAAGAAGATGGTCTCCCGTGCACAACATGCAAGGGAACTTGAATTTCCGTGGAGGGTTGGGAGGTTTATTGACGGAAGGCTTTTTAGGCGCAATAGCTGCAGAGCTAGCCTCTCCTTTATTAGACTTCTTCTTCTTTGTCTTCTTCTTCTTCTTCTTAGCAACCTGGTTACTTGAATCCAGACTTTCACTAGGCGAAGTAGAAGAGGAGGATGCCAAAACAGGGGAAGAAGGGGAGAGGTCCACCTTAGAATCAACATGATGTTGTTCAGGTGGAGGAACTAATTGAACAGTAGCTGAGACATTTGGGACCACAGAGGTTGAAAAAAATAAAACATGAAACCCAACAGTTAACCCAGGAAGGGACAACGTTGCCATATAAGGAGCACCAACATTTCCAAAAGGAGGAAAATGACCAGGATTCCCATCGGAGGGGATTCCTTGGTTGGTGAACTCTAGAAAAGTTGCCATCAACAACTCAAAACCGCACACGGGCTAAAAACCAAGGCACACAATCGAACGGCCAACAAGCAAACTCTAACAGGGCGTGTGATCGCGGGTGATTTATTTTACCACATTGAAACTTAGAAACTTCACCGTTTCATGTTTTAAGAGTCGAGAAACGGATGAAAGGTGACTGTATCTCTTTCAGTTTTGAAGCAAGCATGAAAGGACAAGCACTTGGTGACCCTTTCAAATTTAAAGAGTCAGAAAAGATCAAATGACTACTCAGGAATACTAGGTAAAGGGTGTACCAAATAACCGTGAACTGCAATATACACCTTGGTTTCAAAATGAAAAAGAAATCAACCAAGGACTTAACGTACGTGCAGGCAATCTCCCCGAATGTTGTTTCTGGTGTATCACGGGTATAGGGCGGCAGACTCGGCTTCCTATGGATAAAGGATAGAAACCTAGTGGGGTCTCCCTTTATATACTTGACGGTATGGGGAGCACAAGTCCATACTAGTGCTATCTAAAGCCGAGAGGCGAACGACAGCTACTAGGTTTAAAGACGCCGGAACACGTCTCTAGCCTAGACCTCTAAAAATGTTTCATTAGGCTTCAATGCTTCCTTAAGATAAATTGAATAAAATTTATGGTTGATCTTCAATTATGTCTCGGTTACAGGGCCCTACTGCATGTTATGTCTCAAAATCTCCTAAATGCAGCTATATGAGAAAAGAAAATTTTTCAATTCGATGAATGCTATCTAGTTAAGGGAAGAGCTTCAAACAATGATGCGACATAAAACAACACTGCAAACGAAATCTTTTCCAAACTATATGACTTTCACTATCCAAAATTAATTTCAAACATTCAACGATGCGAATAATGCAATGTAATCTATGCAAAATCCTCTTTTTCGAAAAATATGCAACTGTAATCTATGCACATTTTTCTTTTCCTTTTTAAATTTTAAGAATGAACTCAATGCATTTTTTGATGAAATGAGAATCTACTTAATGCATGCTTTTAATGGAAGAGAATGCACTCAATGCGATCTTTAGCTTTCAATCATTAAACAATGTAATCTAAGTCCAATGATGGATCTCAAAAAATACTTTTCAATGCAATGTGATCTAATGAATTTTAACAAAAAGAACACTTTGAGATGAAAACTAAATAAATGCAAATCTTCTTAATGAAGGATGAATGCAAAATAGATGCAAACAAACACTAAGAATGCAATCGTTGTTTCAAACAATTTTTCACGAAATCCCTCAAAAGGCGACAAGACATATGAGGTCAAACACAAAGAGGACTTCCAAAGCAAAAGATCAAAACAAGGCATTCATTCCCTTTTACATCAAACAATCATGGAAATAAGACATTTCAAACAATGATCAATGTAATCTATGCTCATACAGTGAAAAGACCAGAAGGGAAAGACACACTGGTGAACGATTTAGGGAAAAAATCTCAATTTTCACACACCCTGAAATTGGCCCGACTTTGTCATTGACAACTAGCGCCAACTGGCGTGACTTGCTCACTAAAAACTAGCGCCAATGCCCAATTGGCATGGGTTGCTAAATGACAACAAGCGCCAATGCCTGAAAATGAAAAAACAAAGAATTTCTCCCAACCAAGACCAGACTCACCACTTCAAGCAGAATCCAAAACAAACCCAAAAGCAAAGTACTGACCAAAAGAAGCTTTCGAACAAGGGTAAACCCTAGCACCTACAGAAGATGGCACGAATTTCTGGCTGTAATCCGTGCTAGACGGGGGATGGTGCGAGTGATGAACTGGTAACCTGCGCCAACTGGCACGACTGTTAGGGTGGAAACTGCGCCAATCAAGCCAACTATGAAAAGGTGAAAATTCGGAAAATCAGAGGTCAAATCTGATCCTTTGGGGCTGAACCAAAAGCCAAACACAAAAAGAGCCAGCCAAAAGAGCCGATCAAGCAAGCATAATCGAGAAACAACCGAAAAGATAAGACAATACTCCAAGTGTTCAATTCATAAACTAAACCGGAGATTGACTAAAGCAGCTTTGATCTACTTCGCTAATGCAGAGCAATAACATTCTGAAGGCTATCTGGCTAACTTCAGGCTCCGTCTGTAGCTTACAAAGCAGAACAACAACAAGCTAGACTCTCCCCAGTATGGTCGCCAATTTGTTGTGGAGGTAAATCCCCTCTACGGACAGAGGCGATCCCTACTAGCCCAGATCGGGTCTAGCAAAAATCGTTCACGCTATAGTGTAGGTTCCTAATTGCAAATAAACCAACTAGCGATGAAGGCTTACCTGGAATCTAATGCTGTCGCTCGTAGAGAAAGTAGCACTCCCATTCCTTAGCTCTGGTAGATCACAATCCTCACGATCTCCGTGATCGGACACCTGCACACGCAAGAAACATAAGAAATGCAAGCATAAAATCCAGTATATGCAACTATATGTCAGTCAGAGAAGACATAACTCATCATCATAATCAACAACAAGAGTGGAACCATAACCAATAGTCGCTTATCATTAATCAATCAAAGGAGGATGCAACTTGGCTCTGACGCTGAATTCTCCTTCGGAAGGTCACCAATGGAACACGTCTCGAAAAATCCTATCGGGGATGCGACAAACCTCTCTCTCTGGATGTCTCGAAAATAATCTCCTTGCTTGGATTTGGCCTTAAGGGAATGAATCAAGGCTCTTGCAACATAAGGCTCTGATGGCTCTTGGGAACTTGGAGACTAGCTTACAAAGGGAATGAGCAAGCTTTTATAGATGGAGGAAGGGGAGTTGGGATCCCTATAATCATGGGATTGGCCTTATCCTCAAGGAAGCTTCCATGAGAGGTGGCAAACCACTTCCTCTACATGGAGATCCGGAGCCAAACCTCCCAACTCAAATTAGATACCAGTTCATGAATTGGTTAAGACGAAACTTCTGCCATTTATTTTTAAAAAACACTCCTTAAAATGGTTGGCGCGAGTGCGACTCTGGGACAGAGCGCCAATTGGCGTGCCCCCTTTGAAGGATTTCCCCCATTGGCGCGGCTACTGAACTGGCTACCCGCGCCAATGAAAAAAGGGGTGCTTTTAGGGTTTTCACAAGGATTTGTCTTCATGGCAATGGCAGTACATGTTTAGAGGAATGCCATGAAAGTGTTTTCAAGTTATGTCACTGCTCACAGGTCACGGAATGAGCCCTCCAATTGTGCAGGATGGGGAATTGCAGGGATGGGGACAAATTGCTGTGTAACACCTATCCACCACCACCATAATGGAGTTATTATGTTTCCTTGTTCTTGGTAAGCCTGTAACATAATCGAGTGTAATGACTCCCCATTTCCACTCTGGTACATGAATAGGTTGTAGTAAACCTGTATGGTGTTGATGCTCCACCTTGACTTGTTGACATTCCAAACACTTCGTCAAGTATTCAGCAATATTTTACGCATCCCAAGGAAAAATTATTATTTTTTTTATTGTTCTTAGAATTTTTTCGTATTGAGGGTGTCTGGCATAAGAGCTTCAATGATACTCATCGAAAATCGTCTCCTTCAAGCTCATTTGACTAGGAATGTATATTTTCTCTCCGAAAACCAGTAGCTACTCATTATTAATCTTATACTCTTATTATTTCCCTTGATTTTATGCTTCTTATGTGTGCTACCAAAGAAACTGGTATTTAGGATCTTTTTGCAGTGTTTCCTTCACTTACTCCTGGAACTTAAATTCCACTTGGTTAAATTAGAGCTAAAAAAAACAATGTAGTTTTCTACTTAAGGCATCACTGACACATTTTTCCTTACCTTTCACATGCTGAATTTCAAAGTCAAATTCACCGAGGAATTAATTCCACCTTGGTTGGCGAGCATTCAAATAAAACTGCTTAAAATATCTAGTTAGGTTGTTGTGGTCCAATTTCAGCAGAAACTTTTTCCCTAATAGGTAGTGCCCCCATAGTTTGAGTGTGTGAAATACTGCGGTCAACTCTAGATCATAAGAAGAATATCGATGCTCATGATCCTTTAGCTTACTAGACTCATATGAAATTACATTTCCATCTTGTGACAACATTGCCTCCACCCCTTCCTTACAAGGATCAGTGCAAACATCAAAATCCTTATTTGGGTCATCTACCTTCAATATGGGGGCAGTAGTTGACAATTGTTTTAACCATTCAAATATGGTTTGGCATTCAGTAATCCACTTGAAAATTATTCCTTTTTTTGGCAAAGAGGTAATGGGAAATGAAATTCTAGAGAAGCCTTCGATAAAATGCTGTTAATATCCATGAAAACCCATGAAGGAACGTATGTATGCTACATTCCTACGTACCCTCTACTCAATAATAGTATTTATTTTTTCTGAATCTACTGATATCCCTTTAGAATAAATTACATGGCCTAGATACTGGATCTAATCTTTGTAGAAATCACACTTACTGAATTTGATGTAGAGTTGATGATCTCACAACATTTTCAAAACCAAGAATAAATGTTCCTTATGCTCTTCTATGGTTTTCAAATAATTAATATGTCATCAATACAAATTAAAATGAAGTTGTCCAAAAGTGGGTGAAAAATTCCATGCATCAAATTCATGAGAGTTGTCAGTGCATTGGTTAATCCAAACTGTAGAACCATAAACCCATAATGCCCGTATCATGTTTGAGAAAGTTGTCTTATATATATCATTATCTCTTATCCATATTTGGTGATATACAGATCTTAGATCTATCTTGGAGAATAGATTTTCTCCCTTTACTTGATCGAAAGGGACGTCTATCTGTGGTAGCAGATACTTGTCTTTAACAGTCAGTTGTTAAGCTACCTATAATCCATACACATCTGCATCGTACCATATTTATTTTTAACGAACAGTACTAGTGCCCTCCAAGAAGACACACTAGGACGAATGTATCCCTTTTCCAACAATTCCTGTAGTTGCATTATTAACTCAATCAACTCAGGTACACTCATTTTCTATGGAGCTCGTAACACTAGTGCTACACTTAGCATTAGTTTGATCATGAAATTGATATCCTGCTTTGGAGGTAGTCCCCGTATGCTTTAAGGAAACACATCAGTAAAGTTCTCAGTTACCGTTATACTCTCCAACACTGGGGTTTTGTCCTTAGAGTTAGTGAATTCTACTCGAATAGAATAAATATGACACCCTTTCCTGATGCATTGCCCAACTAGGATATAGTGATGGGGAGCAATTGGAGCGATTTCTTAATTCCTTGTATCTCCTCATGAGTACCATCTTCAACCATATATAATTGATGGTTTTTTGTTTGCAGTCTCCCACTGACCAATGCCCCTCTAACCAGTCCATTCCCAGTAGTAAGTAGTAGGAACCCAAGGGTAAAATATTCAACTCAACATTTATATGTTGATTCCCTGTCTATAGAGAGAAGTTTGAGACTTTGTCATTAACCCTCCTCTTTGGCTCAGTGGCTAACTGCACTAACCAGGGACTCTTAAATTTTAAAATTTGTAGATTACATTTTTCAACTATGTTAGGATTGATATAACTTAAACTGGAACTAGGATCAACCAAAATAGACATAGTTTGGGAAAACAACTTATCTTCCAGTTCTATCTTCATTGGATGGTAATTTTCTTACTGATATTCTAATGAACCATTGATCCTTGGTATATTCCATTCAACATATCCCACTCTGGTTGCTTCTTACATATTAGCTATAATTTCATTTCTTCCATGGTGAGGGCAGTTTTTATAATAGTGTGCTTCACCACATCCCCAACATTGCAACAAGGGCTTTTGGTTCTGCCTGTGGTGTGGTCTGTTGGATACCTCAGTAGGCTGGTCTTCTGCTAGCCATATGGGTTGTTTCTTGTTTTTCCCAGGTTGTCTATTTGATGGGTTCCTTGTTGCATTTTTGTAGTTACTCAACCTGATAATTTTAAAATTATAAATACTCTTATGCCTTCTCCTTGGTGGCCAAATCCTACCAGCATCTCCTTTCATTCTCGATTTCTGGTAACATATTCGTTCTTTTCAAATCACCTCATCCATGGTCCTTGGATTGATGAATTCAATACTTTCCTTCATGTGGGATGGAAAAATAATCAAGAATAATTGTACTTATGCTTTCTAATCCCTCAAATATGGTACATACCTCAATAATGATGTAAAGTTAGTTATGAAATAGTCCATATTAAATTTTCCCAACCTTAAATCATGGAGTTATTGATATTTTTCATCGTAAAAATGCTCTGTTAAATATTTATCCTTAAATTTTTGCTGGAACTCATCACATGTCACATTTTGATCCTCGATCCCCTGTACATTCTTAAGTTCCTCCCACCATAGGGTAGCCTTTTCCCACAATGGGTTAATAGCCAAGAAATATTTGAGCTTGCTGCTATATTCATAAACTTGGAAATATGTATTCATGTTAATTATCCATGCTTTTGCGACTTCTTATGCTTCTTCGTTGAATGTGGGAGACTTAATTTTTGTAAATTCTCCCTGAAGTTACACTTTCTTTCTTTTCATTTCTTGTTGATTAGAAACATTGCCAGATTCTACTTCATCATAAGCTCTACTTCTGTTACTTCGTTGGGTGTGACTTCGTTCTAGATTATCATTAGCTTGTTGTTTCTGCTCACCCTCATCCTAGGTGCCCCTCCCCAGAATGGGTTTTGTTGTATGATGATTCTTCCTGTCTCAGAGGATTTTTAATATTATCTCTTGTTCTCACATTAATCTCTCATTATTGCTTTTTGCTCGAACCATTTCCGCCTGAAGCAGTTGTAACGTATCCAAAATTATGCTAGCTTAATGTTTTTATTCCTCAATTAATCTGATGGTTTGATGATGTTGAACCACACTCAACTATAGCCACATATCTGGATTAATTTCTTGGTTAGGCAGGGAGTGAGCTTCCCCTATATCTCTGTGTGTTTGATATCTATATCCCCTCCTCATTGTGATCTATTAATAATTTTCTTTCTTCCTGTCACTGTGCACAATTCCAATGCACCCATTGTTATTCGAATGGCCCATCCGAGTCCCAACGTGTGAATTCTTCTCTGATACTACTTGTAACACTTATAAGACTATGTAATTACCTACATAAAAACAAATTTATTTCACAAAATTATAAACATATTTCATAACCTTAACACATTATGACCGAATCAATAATGAAATTCATATTTTGAAACCTTATTACATTATTAGAAGATCGATAATAATTTTGTAAAGTCAATTCCATTGCATCATTTATAGCTCTTGTCGTGCAGACATTATAACTCAAATAATTATTACTTTTATTCAACTTGATAAGCATGACTTATTTTTTTTAAACATTGGTATTACCCCATAGTTAATTTTATGAAGGAGTTCGTATTACTTTTGTTAACTCATGGCTGGTGTAGAGATACACCAACTGTCCTTGAAAGCTTATGTCAAGGTGTAATTTCTTGAAGTTCGACCTAGACACCTTGAACCATGGATTCTCGTAGATTTGAGAAGGTTTTCAATCCAAGTCCCTTGTTGATTCAGAAGGTTAACAAGGGTAACTACCTAGTTTTCCTCCGGTCTCATTCTGTCATTAATAGGGTAGCGTTTCATCCCAATATAAGGTGTACCAAACTATGTATGGATAATGGGTTTAGGTGTTCTTCAAATGAGATCTCCAAGTCACCCTGGTTCTTGTCTCCCGATTCAACTTGCAAGCTGTTAGCCCCTAGAGAAGCCCGAAATTCCAAGTATTAGTAATAAGGCATTGGGGTTCTCTTTTGTTAAGTTAAATTTTCACAGTTAAATACATTTTCCTCTGTACCTAAGGAGAGAGTCTCACATTTTCGCAATCATCCTTGGAGGTATAGTTTTGTGTTATCACCTACCCACTGCAGGGTTTGACACTGAATTCGTGGTGAGGGTTTTGGATATAATTTTCACGGGTGAGGTTTATCGTGCCCTACCACATTTTGTGCTTCATTGTTCAATATTTCACACCTTATAACTTTCTCATGAGTTTCCTGTTTTGGTAGATTACTTTCTCTGTGCACAGTTCTGTTTGCAAGGTGGTGTAAATTCCTTGGTTTGGAAGGTGTACACCATTTGGAAATATTTGGAAGGAAATCCCAAGTTTGACTCTTCTCCGATGGTTATTTTTGTCAACCCTTCACTAGGTTTGTTCATTATCTGACCTTCCTCTTGGTCTCAGTTATTAAGTGGCTTGTTAGAAACCACAACTAGTTCTAATTTAAAGGGCTTACGAAAATTCATGGCTTGTAATTGTTTTTATTTAAGAATGGAGATTCGGCCACTAAGCCTATTCTGTCTCAGAGATTTACCTTAGTACTCTTGTCGCTAATGTATATCGGTATCTATAAAATGCAAAGTATTACAATGAAATTTGTATAGGAAATCTTTTTATAGTGTTACCTTTAGTTTGAGATTTTTTCATGGTTTGTTCCTATCTAAATGAATATCTTCCATGTTTGTCACCTCTCTTATTTCTTTCAGCTTCTGTGTTTGCTTTAGTGCGCATGAACGGAAAAATTCTTTACCTCAACATGAGGCATATATAAAAAGTTGTATTTACAACATTTCTTCAATTTCATTATCTTTATATTGTTTTATGGTTTTTCGCTTATGATTTTTCTTAGATTATTTCACTTTTTGGTAGGTTGGGTCTAACCCTCGACCTGTCTTTCTCTACCTTCTTTCCAGTGATATGGGGTGTAACCTTCGTATTGGTTAACATAATAAGTTTAGTTGTAAATAATTTTATTATTTCTTTTTCCATGCTAATAGACCCTAAGTTCTTATGGTCTTTGGTTACTTATCCATTTGTTAAAGTTTGATAGGTTAGTCTGTCACTCTTAATCAATAATCACCCTACTTTCCCTCAATGATTTCTCATGCGTCTTCCTAGGATAACAAAATAAATATGGAGGATGTAAAACCTTACTGGTCCCTACTGACCTAGCGTTTAAAATTCTCAGTTTTGTTGTCTCCTCGGTGCGATTTATAGTTCTTATTTAATTTTGCAACTCATTTTAGTAAAAAGAAGATTTTTATGAATATCTATCTTGTGATATTACTATCTTTATTATATGATACAAATGCCCATAACATTTGATACCTAGGGTGGCTTTTCTAACTGGCTTTCGCTTTATTTCCTACTCAAAATCTCGTTCGATATGAACCCTATAGACAAGGGAAAGACCTATACACATTCACATTATATTTTGATACCTAGCTCATGGACTAAGGTCTAGAAGATAGTTAAAGTTTTGGGGAGCTTTAATGTTGAGCAAACAACCACTAACAATACTCCCTTTAAACTGCTAAAAGTACCTCGTTTGTCACTGAACTATAACATAACCCATAAACAATAAATAGTTCTATTTTTCTTTCCAGATATATTATTACATATCATTTATGTACAATAAATGAAATAATAACATAGATATTCATACATAATACACACAATACAGTAACATCATAACTTCTCATATTAAACACAATTATCCATAAAAAATTATCTAGAATTTTTTCTCCACTGTTAAACCACCCAACCATGAGTGAGGTGATCATGTCCTCAACTCCCACCGTGATCCTCACAAGAGCGGAAGTTAGGAGTAGTTTTGCTGGAGAAAGACCTCAAGGCACTTGTCTAGTCTCTCCTCCGGTTTAGGTTGCATAGTTCCACTAGTTATTAGCCAACTCTGGACCACTTTGTCCTCATAGCTATTATGTTGTTCTCTTCTTTCCACTTTTCACATAAGCCCTTCTCCTCCTTAGGATTTCATTTTTATCCTCAGAGGAGAAGGTAAGTGTATATAACTACTTCTTCCCAAGTACTCTAGAATCTTGGAATTATTTACCAGGAAGTTATGGAAATTATGAATTTAATTATTTATTCATAAAATGTAACTTAGGTTCCTCAACCAATTAAACACATCCTTTAATATCTTTTTCACTTAAAAGTCAAATGTACTTTTGTAAAATATTTAAAATAAGATTAAGGAAATTAAGTTGGGTGTTACAAGCTTTGTTATTGTCTCCAACTTCCTTCTCATCTCAATTTCGAATTTTGAAAACCCCACAAATTTTAATTTCAAATTCAAATTTTTAAAACCCAACCCAGCATACTCTCTCCCACTTCCCTCTGATTTTAATTTCGAATTATGAAATCACTAGCAAGAATACATCTTAAATACATGGGAGACCAAAATTTATTTTGTTTTATTTATCTGCTACGAGAGTTTTGGGCCTCGAATATGCCCATGTTTTCATAATGCAATATCATCGTTCATACCCTTAAAACCCTAGGTTTTTACCCTGTTTCGTACCCCAAATTCCATAACTTGCCGTCAAATACTCTCTATGGTTGGTTATCATTATTTTTCGCATATTTTCTATGATTAAATATGATTATGCCATGATTTTCTAATGACGGTTTTTCCAAGTTCATTTTTCCCAAGGTTCCATCATTGTAATTCTTCTCAAGCTAGTAGAGTACGAAAATGTCCAAATTCGGGCTTTCACACTTCTCGCATGCTTTCAGAGAAACCGAGAGACATTATACTCATGAATAATGTCCCAATACCTTCCCATGGCTTGGATTACACCCAGGTCACACATATGGGTCTCTAGAAGGAAATTAATGAATTTTCCCAAATCTGCAACATATTTCAAACTCCCAAATTATTCCATGATATCCATGCAAGTGAATGAAAATGAATAAATTATGGCACATGGATTTTTGTCCCAGTGTAGAAAAATTATTATACCTCCAACCCTTTTCTTCAATTCCTTACCATTTGGGCGATACATGGAGGTCTTTGAGGCCAATTTATATAAAAAATGAGAAAATCCAGATTTTGTAAAGCAACCCTGTTTTGAATTTCCGTGCTCAAACATCCAAGTTTAGGAATATTACTCAAGGTTTGGGAGGCATACTAGACCTTAAGAGCTTCGAAAGGTTCAACACAACTGCCATTGTTCTAGAACAAGCTCGATGATCCCTAAGAAGCCCGCCTCTAGATCAACACACAATCAAACACAACCCAAGAATAGGAATTGGTTGGAGTTATTTATTTATGTAAAGAAACTACGTACTTAACATTTGATTTAGAAGGCTAATATCATTCATGGATCTCTGGGTTTTCCATATAGTAAATATTTTCTATTTTATGTATAACAATATTTCCTATAAGGCAAGTAGAGGAGTTAAGCTAAGTGACACAGACAAAGAGATAGGAAACAATTTAAGTTATCAAGTGTGTACCCAGAGCTTCATGCTATTGCAGACTTTCACAATTCAATTCGAGACTTGTTCCAATACTATGATATGTGTCTATTGATTTGAAAATGTGTTAGTACCATTTTGATTCATTTCTATCTTAAATAAGTGAAGATCTCCCTTTCATAGTAAGTTTCACCTTCCCAGGTGTGGAAAGGGCCCACCATAGTCTAGGATTTATCTCTTCTGTAGGTATATTAAATTAGAATATGTTTGTTTTCATTTACAGAATTTGTGAATTTTGTAGTATAATTAAATAGATCATAGTTTGAATAAGATCTGAATTACATTCAGTCTCACATTACCTTGGTTTTTGGATTTGTATCAATTCCTACCTATCGTGCTTGATCTTAGATCTTACAAAACATTTCTATGTTCCTATAAAACGTTAATGAATGACTGTGTCCATATAAATTGAACAAGTGATCTAATACTTGTGTGTGTTCCAGCAGTGGATTTGATTGTTGGTGAAGTGTAAGATCATAGATGTATGTAGTGATAACATGTTTCAAATAATGTTGGATTTCCTTTTTAATTGCATCCGAAACCTAGCATCCACAGTTTTAGAGCAGTAGTGTTTTAAGTACATAATTGAATCACTCAAGTGTGAGTTAATTCAAAGCATTGTCATTGTGATTTAATTTGAATCATTAAGATATTCTAGAGAAATCAAGTTTTTACTCCTAAAAAGTACAATAGTCCAATTTCCATTCCAAGTATAGTAACATTAATTTTATATAAGTGTGATAGCAATTCAATTTTTTTTATAAACACAATATAATTTCGTTAAATCTTTCGTTCTCCTTTAAGCATTGATAGATCGATTTGCATTGTTTCCAAAACCAGTCTTGTAGTAGCTTAAGGTAAAAGTGTGGTTTTTAATGTATTTCATTTCTGAGCAAGAATAGATTAGTTAGATTGAATGGGTATGATAGTTTAAGGATTAATTTTGGTTGTGGTGTTACATTTTGATTTCTCAGAAATTATGTTTTGATGATTGGTTTGAATTGTACTTAGATTAATTTGCACCAAGCCTTTTATTTCATTTGTATTGTCTTTCGATTGCAAATAATTAGAATAAGTATTGAGTATGAAATGAGTTCTAATTTACTTGATTATAGTTTTTTTTATCATTTCGTACTTAACAACCACTATTAAGGAAATTTATATACTTTGAACTTAAGCTGATCTAAAAGCACATTACAACTTGGGTTTACAACTCTCGGATTGACAATTAAATATTTATAAGTTTAATTCCAATTAAACTCTCAACATTTTGGCACAGTTGTCGGGGAGTTGTACTTTGGTTCAGGTAAGATGTTTTACAGAGTTTGAAGGGTATTACAGGGCAGTCAAATGGTGGAGAGAGTACGGTAAGACGTGAGTGAAGAGCCACGCATCCACTATGTTGGGGTTGATCCAAATTCTGATCGCTTTTTCTTATCTTTTAACTTTTATTTCCTTTCCTTTACCCGTAGAAGTAGAAGTAGGCCTTAGAATAGGCCGAAACATTCTATGAGACATTTAATTTCCGATTTTTTTTGCTTTCAATAGATTAAATAGTACTATGATATGACATTTTCCCCGACACGTTGCTCCCTTCCTTTTATGCAAGTGTGGTGAGCTTTATTTCAGCCAACAGATTTTAAATTCAATTTTCTTCAGATTCCAATATTTAACATTATATATTTTTTAGGGTGCTCTAAGAACCCACCTTACTAATATGTGTCTAGACACAGGGACTATCAATCAACCAGATGGACTTGAAGATGATAGCAAGTAGGAAGGACCTCTCTCAAGACCTAGCAGCTGCTGGGACCTTGATCTCTACCTCTCATGAAGAGAAATTCTTGACAATAGTAAAAAGCGTGTTCACTTCTCTACCACCACAAGAGGATTTGGAATTCTATTTTGATTTCCTTTACCAAACATCTAAGGAGACGAATGAATCGAGAACTATAATCAATCGAGAACACTCACTGGAACCTGATATCAAGGAATTCTTGATATGTCTATCAGTAGATCCGGAATGTAATCAAGAGACTACTCACCCTAAGGAGGACAATCAACAAGACATGTAAGAAGATGATGCAAAGCATGGGCCAAATCAAGAAATGGACCAAGACTACCATGATTACATTGAACATTGGTTCCAAACAACTCTAGAAAGGAAACATTCTGCTCTTCTCAAACTCTTTTTTTCATATCATTTACATTTGTTGGTTTTTCATGCTCATGCACACTTCCAAGTTTAGATGTTAAATCTGAGCATGAATATATATTTGTACCTGATCTGCATATGGATTCATTGGAAGTACTCGATCAGTTGAAGGAGTTCCTCTCCATTTCTGGTGTATCTGGACAGAGGCTTTGCTTGAAAACTAGATAACTGGCGAGAAAAGTTCTTAAATTTTTTTGTAATCTTGTATTATTTCTTTCAAATCATGTAATCATCAGATGATTATGTATGCACTCGCATTGGTTGATGTGGGATTCCTTAAATTCCACTTGTTGATAGACCTTATCCCATTGACATCAACACATTATCTGGGATTAGGGCTAGGGTTAGATAAGGTACTTGGGAGAGTGCATGCCTCAATGATAGGTATCCTTGTCGCCTGCTAAGGAAATAAATCAATGTTTCTTGGTGGATGAATTCTGCAGTGCATTCGACTTCAACAAATCCATTCATGGCTAGTAGGATGTACCTAGTGCCTTGATTCCCATTAACATCAAAGGTGGTATATCTCACATTGGTTAACGACACTCCTCAATGGTTGGTAATTCAATGATTCTTTCTTATGTTTGACATCATCACCACTCATTCACATATGCAATGTTTCACAATGGATCGTAGTAGGTGAACACCATGTATTTTTAGATCTCAACACAATTTTTTAGTAGTTTGGTTCTTTGTAGCAGCATTTCCTTTTCTTGTAGTAGTCATCTTGTTTCAATAAATGTTTCCATATAATAGCTTGATCATCAGTCACCTTCCTCCTTTGTTTGGGGACATACAACTCCTCAGGCACAGGGAGAAGGTGACCTTCATTTTTCAACCTTCTTTACTATCTTCAGTTTAGCCCTCTCCATCAGATGCATATCAACATACACATCAACAGTGGTAATTCCAACTCCAACTTTCATTCGTGTTCTAGTTCATCTTCCACTTCATCCTAAAAACAACAAGTACATCAAAAGCAAAGGTAACCTGAGGTAAAGTTGGCTTAAGATTCCTTAAATCATTATAGATAGAAGAAATATTTGATGATTAGCCACCACATGTTCCATTTTCCATACACCCTCCATTTGAAAATTCCTCATTCATAATAGAGAACATGCTACACTAATAAGGTCAGAGTCATGAAAACAAAAGATATTGGTCCATATAAGAAAAGTAGAAACTATGGTGCCTTCCCCTCCTACATTCGCAAATATTTTCAATTGAATGTATTCAATAAAGGATGAAGTCATTTCTGCCCTTCTGCTGAGGCCTTAGAAATCTGTGGCAACAACAAGGGGGATAACCACCCGTTCCGGACCATAAAGAAGTTCCTTTTCCATTTGGGATAGTGGCTCCGACTGGGTGTAATGGAACCAATTTCCCAGATTTGGGTTTTTGTATCATTTTTGGGTTTCTATTAAAAGATTTGCAGGAAGAATAACTTAAAAACTAAAACAAATTTATTCTAAAATTCAAAACTTTGAATTAAGTCTAATCTAATCTAACCCGAGATAATGCTAATTTTATGAGATCTAAAATGATATCTATTCGGTCTGTGATGATTTAGATAAATCACATACTTAATAGAATTAATACTTTGTAAGATGATTCTTTTGAGAAAAAGTTAATCAAAAGAAGATGTGAAACATATCGCATATATTTTGATGATCATATATAAAACAATTCAATTTCTATCCATATATCATACAATAGTGCAACTCATATTTCAAATAGAAACAATTGATTTCATACAAAATTCATGAAATCTAGACTTATCAGTAATGTTTTAAACAAATTTTAACATACATGGTAATAGTACCAGATGTATAATTTTCTGTTCATTTGATCAGCAATAATAGGCCACAATCAATCCTTCTATCAAAAAGTCTTCCAGAGAATACAAAAGTGCATCAACAGTGATAAAAAAAATGATATATAACTAAAAAGGTTGCGTTCCATTATTTTATCAAGGCATACACAAACTTACAATAAAACATTCTTTGTAAATGTTCTCAATAAAATTCTGGACCCTTGTCTAAATGCATGAGAAGCGTTTAAATACTACATTAACTACTTACAAAAAAATATTATAGAAAATATCCTATGAGGTGGTTTCAAACAACCTTCCTCATTCCTGGTGCCTATTTGCTAAAATTCAAATTATTAAAAACAAACTAACTTTTAATCATGCTCGATGATATATTACTGCCAGCTCTACTTTTTTTCTCACAAATATCAGACATCGGCTGAACTTGTGGAGGCTTCCTGAATGGTGTCTTCATCTGCCCAGTAAATATAGCATCCTGTAAAAGTGGCTGCATTTTCTGTATGGAATCCAGAGAGCAATTCAATGTCATTACTTGACTATGCGGTTTAACCAGTAATTTCCAGTATGATTCCCAATCAATCTTCTTTAGCTGTGCAAGCGTTTCTTCTCAGAGTTGACCTATGTTTTTCCAACTTTGTTCTAAATTTCTGATATCAAGAATCGATTTGTGATTTCCTTATTTAATCAAACCAGACGTATGCAACATGTGGTTAATCATTTTGACCATACTATTTGATATACTTGCTGCTTTGGCTATGGCCAACTCTTCCTGTTTTACTTGTGCATCGTAGTCAGTAAAAATGTTATCTTTAAAAGTTTCTTTGATATTTGGGAGACTTGACTTTCTACCTTCCTCTAAATCCTGCCATTCAATATAATCAGAAATTTTGGTATGAGTTCATTAAACTCAATTCTTTGCTCAATGACTGTATTGGTCAAATGTTCACTGATTTACAAGTGTGGGATTATGTCCGACATTTGTAAGATAAACAAGTTTTGTTGTTTTGAGAGTAAGGCATTCAATGCCAATGATTCTTTTATAAATTCCTCTATAATAGGAATACCTTCATATTTTGTAAGATCTTCTCTCAATTCTTCAATCAGTGTGTTTTTGCTAGATAAGTCATTTTCATGACTTATCTTAAGAACTTCCATATCTTGCTAAAATTTGAGGAGTTGCTGCTATAGCTGAGTGATCTTATCATCTTTTTCTTGAACCAAAATGGATACCGAATGACTTATCCATTGTTGCAGTATTGTATGCTCCAGCAAATTTTGATAGCTGAGTCAGATTTTTAGTTGGATTTGAAGGAGTGTCTTTTCATACAACTTCCATTATTTCATTTCCTAGAGGTGTTTCAATCCTTCTTATTTTTCTTTTTTTCCTTACTACAAATTTATGAAGAGGGTTGTAGAATACATCCAGTGGAGGGATATCAATTACCTTCATAATGATCTCATCAGTTGGAAACCCAAGAATGACTTCTGTGTCTTGGGAGGTTATCCCAGGACTTTCAATGATTTCATTTGCTGAAATTATTTGTCCCTTTGGAGTCTTGAATTCTGTATCTTTCTGTGAAGATGATAACTCTGAGGTATTTATCAATGTGTTGCTTGTTGAAATCTAAAATTTATCTAATTCACTTTTATTTTTTGAATCTTTTTGTTCTGTTTTGATTTCTTTTCTTGCTTCAGTTATATAACTAGTAACCAAGACATTTTGAGCAATACGTTTGAGTCTTTGTTCTCTGTATTCGTTGAATCTCTGTAATTCTTCTGGATTTAGGTTCAATTTGAAAAAAATTTGGACTTCTTCAAAGGTCCCAACAGATTGAAAAATGTCTTCAAATCTATTATCAGTGTGTATGATAGGTTTGACTTTAACTGACTGAGTAAACTTGTGAGCAATCTTCTCTCGGTCGAACTGCCTTGAGGGTAAAATGGGGAGCTTCAAAAGCTCAATCTTCTGACATTATTTCAATGTGTGATTGAAATTTCTAAGGGTGAGTGTACCACATTGAATTGGAAAACTTGGCTATAAGGATATTTTACTATCCTTCAAAGATTTGGTGAGTCCATTACCAACAATTTGGTAAGCGACTTCTCTCGCCATTAATTTATCAGAAACATACAACGGAATAATATGTGGGGGAGCGGAGCTTCAAAATACTCTAATGTATGACAATTATTCTTCAATAAAAAATCTCCCTATAATTTGAAGGTCTGAAAGGGCTTCTTTCCTGAACTTAGGGCTCACTTTGTCAAATATTAATTAATGTAACGATAATACAATTCCATAACCTCCAACTGGTCCATCATGTAATTCTTGCATTATTTTTTCAGCTTTAGTTTTCTCTAAACATCTCAATAATACAGAATCATAATTATTTCTAAATAGCACATCATTTATGAGTTGATATTGATTTCATTTAAGCCTTAGAGCACGCTTTGCTTTATAATTGAGATATAATGGAGCATATCCATTTTTTAAGAAACTTTTCAGATCAACATATTATGACTAAGAATTATTTAGGCTTACCTCGGATAGTTGTATTTCATTTGATTGATCTTCTTCTGTTAGTAAATGAGAGGCTCCAGTTAACATCCTGCATAGACCTTGACCTTTAACAATTTTAGCAGGATGTATCTCTACATCATATTCTTGAAGTGTAGTGACCCAATTTTCTCTCTTCTCTCCTACTTCTTATTGGATTAATAATTTCCTTACTGCTGAGTAAGGTATTATTATTTTAGTATGTGTTTTTAGGATAAAAGGTCTAAAATGTTTCAAAGCTTTAAATATAGCATAAGCTTGTTTTTCTACATCTGAATAATTTAATTCAACACCTTGAAGGTTAGAACTAAAAAACGCAGTTGGTGCTTCAATGTTTTGATCATTTAGCTGTGTCTAAACTGTTGTGTATGATGTATCAGAAGGAAATGTATATAATACAAATGGCTTAAGAAAATTAGGAGTTTTTAAAGAAGGAGCTTCAATGATGGTTTTTTTAATCAACTCAAAATAATTTCTCTCTTCTTTTCCCCATTTAAAAATTGAATTTTCCTTGATCATTGATTGTAGAGGTAAGATGATTTGGGAAAAATCGGGAAAAAGTATTTTTACCAAATTAATTTGTCCTAAAAATGATTGCATCATTTTTTTATTGTGTGGTAGGGAGATGTTTTCAATTTACTAGATCCTATTAGGGTCAATATGAATTCCTTTTTTAGAGACAATGAACCCTAATAATTTACCTTCTCATAAGGAAAAATAACATTTTTTAGGATTCAAGGAAATGATGAATTTATACATATTTCAAAAATGTGTTTTAGGTGATTAACATGATTTTTTCTATGCTTAGAGTAAACAATAATGTCATCTAAGTATATAACAAAAAATTTGTTGATTATTCCTCTGAAAGCTATATCCATAACATGTTGAAATGTAGCAGCAACATTAATCAGCCCAAACGACATTTTTTGGTATGCATATATTCCCCACTTTTTCCTGAATGTTGTCTTTAATATATCATCCAGATGTACCATAATCTGATTATATCCTGAAAATCCTTCGAGAAAAGACATCAATTCATATCCTGCAACTTACTGTAATATCTGTTCCATGGTAGGCAAGGGAAAATTATCCTTTTGGCAAGCTTTATTCAAATTTCTAAAGTCTATGCAAATCCTAATGTCTCCATTCTTCTTTCTAACTAGGACCATGTTTGACACCCATTTCGAATGTCTAACAGGAAAAATAACTTTGCCTTTGAGCATTTTGTTTAATTCAGATTTAATTTGACTTTCTAAATTTCGATGGATCTTTCTAAGTTTTTGTTGAACACGCTTATCATCTGAGATCATAGGTATAGTATGCTGAGTTATGGAAGTATCATATGTCTTGAGATATAAATAATCCCATGAAAAAATATCTTTATATTTTTTCAGCAACTTAATGAATGACATCCTTTATTCAGGTTTTAAACTAAGACTTAAGTTAATGTTTTGAGGTTTTTCTGGTGTACCAAGATTAATCAATTCAAATTTTAGAGTTGACCTCTGGGTTTTTGAATTGATGATATTTTTAAACCTATATTTTAAATCATAGTGATCTGCCATTTTGACTACAGATTTGGGAACTGGATTAGTATTTTTTTTATCTTCAATCTGTAAGTCATGTTCATGTTCATCTACTATTTGACTTGCATAAGCTCTGTCTAATGTAAGAAAGTATACTATATCTGCATCATTGTTACATACTCTCCAATTTGTTACATTGTCAGGAATGGAAGGCCTAAAAATTAACTCAATTGAAAATCTATCTGGGCTAAATTCTTCGGATCGTATAAGCTTAGATGCTACATTAGCAAGTAAATCAGCACTTGCATTTTGTAATCTAGGAACCGTGGAGATATTAAATGTAGAGAAATTGGATGTAAGGTTTTGAGCTAAAGTTTGATAGTGTTTCAAATTTCCAGAAATACAATGAATTGTATTTCTGACTTGTCTAACAATTATTTTAGAATCTCCATATACCTGCAAATATTTAATATTTAAACTAATAGCTTTGTACAGACCTTGTATCAATGCTACATATTCAATGGTATTATTCTTGAATTGAAATTAGAGTCTACAAGCTAGCATTTTTTTCTCTCCTTGTGGAATGATTAAAACGCAACCTGCTTCTGCACCTGTAATATCCCCAAGTGGGATTGCTCAACAAGGCATGCCTGAAAAACACATTTTTCAGGAATGACTACTACCGGATTTGAAACGAAGACTTGGATCCCTTAGATCAATGTATCTAAGACCGAAATCCAAGAGGAGGCTCCAAACAAATCACTCTAGGTGGGTTAAACAAGTCTCCCACACCTAGTTGTCTTGGAAAGGTACCCAATGAAGGGATTGCAACAATATATGAACATATAATAGAGAAACAACGTTATTTTTATGAGCCAAAACATATCAAGATCTTAATAGCCTTCGAATGTATATTATAGCAGCAATTTTACACAAATCCTTGAGGAAAGAGATACCCAAGCAAGATAATGCAGCATTAATGGGACATGTACATTAAAATAGATGAACACTGCTACACAAGAATTTTTCCAGGCTAAAAGGACGAAGTTCATTGGAGACACTGCAGCATGCTGAATAATAATAGGATGAAATGACAATACATCGCTCAAGAAATGAGTGGGAGCAAGCTCTCAACCCCAGAAAACAATAATACAACAATCCTTAGAAGGATTGGCTAAAATCTACAAAATAGCAAGATGCTGAAGTTGCAGTCCCAAGACTGAATAGGAGCTGCAACTTAGAAAATGGATGAAGATGGTTGAAGATGATGCACAATCTGAAATAGGCCTCCTCCAATAGACCTCTCAAGTTATAGGCTGATCCTAACACTAAATATCTCACCCTCCAAAATAGTGGTGCAAACCCCCACTGTAGATACACACTGAAAGGATAGGGACTGCACTATAGTAAATGGGAGATGCTTGGCCTGATGCCAAGATATGGAAATCAGCTCTGAAACCCTCCTCACTAACCTCCCAGAGGAATATAAGCTCCCTCCTCTGAAAGATGAGCCAAGGAAATGGTGTTGTGGAACTCTCCACTGCAACACCCTACAACACAACATTATACTTCAGTAGAAATAACACTGTAGCTGAAGGAGGTGGCTTGGACCTAATCCTAGATGTGGAGAAATTAAGTGCAATCCTTCAAGAGGCCTCTCAAGAAGGAGAAGGAATCCTAAACAGGAATTCCTTGTGCTTAACAACACTGCAACTCTACTAAACAGCTCGAGAATGCAAAGAGTCTACTTAGACCAAAACCAAATACTCAAAACATAATCCTCTATGGCTACCTCTTCCTCCTTTTATGCAAATGAAAGCCTTCTTGACCTGGACCCCACACATTAGGGTTTCCTCCACCAAGTGATCTCTCTCCCATTCAAACTGTGTTGTCTTCCCAAGTGATCCACACCCTCTTTGGCAACGTTGTTGACTTGGTCAAACTTGACCTTGTCCTCATGCATTTTCCCTCTTTCACACTGGAAGGTGCAAAATATAGCCACTATAATGATCACTTTCACACTATGAGGGATTTTGTTCCTACTCATGGATCCCCTCACCCATTTTATTCACTTCCTAGATGATATAAGAAAAATCAATGTTCCAATTAGCTTAATGCTAATTTTGGGAACATTACAGCACCATATTCTGATTTTGAACCATCAAAGTATAAATTCCAAAATAAAGAATTTTCCAAAATTTTATTGCTAAGATTAACACATCTAGAAGTGTCTGTTTGAGAAAAGTTTTCAATTTGAGAAATAGTAGTGTTTGTTGAAAAAGGTGAAATTTGGGCATTGAATGATCCAAGAAATGATTCAGTTGAATAATTTCCAATAACATTGTTGGTGAAAGCTACAGGCTCATTTGTTTCTTCTAGTTCAGTGACTGTATGTTTCATAAATTTTTCATGATAGCTAGAAGCTCATTTGTTTCTTCTAGTTCAGTGACTGTATTTTTCATAATTTTTTCATGATAAACTCTGATTTGATTTGGTTTACCATTGTATGGTAACCACATGTGTGACCACTTAGTAGCGAAATATCCGTGTAACATTTTAGACCAATCTCTGCTCAAAAAAAGACCATAAAATTCAGGGATGTCTAAGACCAAAATATCAATTACTCGCAGCACCTTTGGATTGGATGATAATCTAATGGATACTGTTGGGAAACCAGCTCCAAAAAGAGAAGAAAATAGATATCAACACCTTATAAATAAGCCACTTCGATGGGGCAACCTCCAATACATTACATAAATGAAAGATTCTTGGATGATACAATTTACAAAACCCCCTTTCTATATATAGGAGTCCATGGGGACATAATGTAATCCTAGTGGGCCACAATGTAATCCTAGCCAACCTAACAATAATAATTTAAGGGCACAATAATAAAAAAATGGGGGTTACAAGGGTACAATAATAATAATAAGGGGTTTACACTAACAATAATAAGGGACCATACTAGTGATATAAGGACCTAACATGCCCCTCTCCTTCAAAAAAGTGTTTTCCTCAATGCTTGAGTAGCTCCAGGTGCTTCTGTATAAAATTCTCATCTTCCCATGTAGAATATTCAGTGGGTAAGTTCTTCTGCTTGATGAGATACTCTGAAATTGATCGATTCCATAGCTGTCGAGTTCTTGTTTCCATGACTGCTTCAGGTTCCAATATGATTTTTCCTTCCTCATCAAGTTATGGAAATATTGTTTGAACTGGAAGATTTTCACCTATAACCTTCTTTAAGCATGAAACATGGAAAAATGGATGTACTCGCGAAGAAGCAGGAAGCTCCAATTTGTATGCCATAGTACCAATCTTTTGCAACACCCTGTAAGGACCATAGTACTTTGGTGATAATTTATTATCCTTCTTAGCTTGCTTGAGGGACAGTTGTTTGTATGGTTGTAGCCGTAAAAATACCCAATCTCCTACATCAAAACTTCTCTCGCTGCGATGTTGATCTGCCTGTTGTTTCATTCGATTTTTTCCAAAGTTAGGTTATCCTTTAAGAGTTGGAGAACTTCTTTCTGATGCTCGATGTGATATTCCACTGCTTGAACCTTCGAATTTTCTCTTAAATATGATGTGATGGATGGTGGATGATATCCATAAAGTGCCATAAATGGGGTCATTTTTGTTGTAGTATGGAAGGAAGTGTTATACCACCATTCAACGAGAGGTAATCACTTGACCCATTGTGTTTGTTTATCAGATACAAAACAACAAAGATATCCTTCCAAACATTTATTTACTATATCAGTTTGACCATCAGATTGAGGATGATAAGATGAATTATGAGCTAATTGAGTACCCAAACAAGAAAATAACTCCGTCCAAAAATTTCCAGTAAAAATGGGATCTCTGTCACTCACAATAACCCTTGGGCTTCCATGTAGCTTTTGAATTCTGTCCATCAATGTAGTAGCAACTGTACTTGCTTTAAATGGATGAGATAATGCACAAAAGTGTGCATACTTGGTAAGTCTATCAACTACCACCATGATGACAATATTTCCTTTGGAATTAGGTAAACCTGTGATAAAATCCATTGAAATCTCCTCCCAATGTTGACTTGGAATGGATAAAGGTTGTAGAAGTCTCGGGGTCTTAATTGTCTCAACTTTATTCTGCTGGAAAACCAAACATTCCATCACAAACTTTTGAATATCAGATTTAAGGTCATCCCAAAAAAATTCTTTCTTCACCCTGTGGTAAGCTTTTAAAAATCCCGAGTGTCCTCCTAAAGGAGAAGTGTGCAATTCCAGAATAATCTTTTGTTTTAGTTAGGAATTCTTACAAAGATATAAGCGATCTTTGTACCATAAGGAATCATTTTTCCAACTAAATGTATCAGATGTACTAGGATCTTGCTGCAACTTTTCAATGAGTGTCCATACATCTTTTTCCTTCTTCCATTCATCTCTTGCTTTGGTTATCCAATCTGGTTGGATAATAGAAATGGCACAAAGCAATGCTTCCACCTCGTCATTCTTTCTTGAGAGAGCATCTGCAACAACATTAAACTTTCCTTTTTTGTAGATTATTTCAAAGTCATAACCCAACATCTTTGTGACCCATTTTTTCTGCTCTTCTGAAAATAGTCTTTGTTCCAAAAAGTGTTTAAGACTATCATGATCAATTTTTACCTTGAAGTGTCTTCCGATTAGGTAAGTTAGCCATTTCTTTAGTGCATGCAGTATTGCTAACATTTCCTTCTCATAAATAGGTTTTTGTAAATAATTTCCTTTGATTGGATGACTTTCAAAAGCAATGGGTCTTCCTTCCTGCATTAAAACAGCACTAATTCCATTTCCTGAGGCATCACATTCCACAATAAAGGTTTTTGTGAAGTCTGGCGTAATGAAGACAAGAGCTAGGCACATTGCCTCTTTAAGATGTTCAAAAGCCTTAGTTGCTTCAAGAGTCCATGAAAATGCATCTTTCTTCAATAATGTTGTTAGAGGTGCTGCTATTCTCCCATAATTCTTAACAAACTTGCGATAATACCTTGTTAACTCGAGAAATCCTCGCAACTGCTTTATGGTTGTGGGGACTTTCCATTCCTTAATGGCTTTAATTTTGTTAGGGTCTACCTTAACACCCTCGTGAGATACAATATGACCCAGATATTCCACCTCTTGTACTCCAAAGAAACATTTGGATGTTTTGCATATAATTGTTTCTCCTGCAATAGTTTGAGCACCCTGTCAACATGTTCAACATGATCCTTCCAAGACCTGCTATAGATTAGTATATCATCAAAAAATACCAGCACAAATTTTCTAGGGAAGGGTTTGAAAATGGAATTCATCAACCCTTGAAATGTAGAAGGTGCATTGGTAAGGCCAAAAGGCATGACCAAAAATTCATAATGACCCTCATGAGTTCGAAAAGCTATTTTTGGAATATCTTCAGTCTTCATTCTAATTTGATGATATCCTGAACGAAGATCCAACTTGGTAAAATAAATTTCTCCATGTAATTCATCCAATAATTCATCAATCACAGGAACGGGAAATTTATCTTTAATGGCGAGCTTATTGAGCTCCCTATAATCCGGACACATTCGCCATGATCCATCCTTCTTGTGTACCAATGCTACAGGAGCAGAGAAAGAACTTTGACTAGGTTGAATTATACCCGCCTTTAACATTTCTGCAATCATACGTTCAATTTCGCTCTTTTGGACGTAAGGATATCTATAGGGCATGATGTTTGGAGGAGCACTTCCTGGAATCAAATGAATAGCATGATCATGATCACGAATAGGTGGGAGTCCTTTGGGAGTTTCAAACACCTTGGAATGATTTTCCAAGACTTGTTGGAGATCTGCAGGAATAGATGATTTTGATGTTGGAACTTCTAGTGAGCATAATTGTGCAATTACGCCTCGTTGTTCTTTCTTTAGAAGCTTTATCATGACATTAGAGCTCATTATCCTTCCTGGATTCCCTGCAATACCTCGTAATTCAACTTCCTTTCCTTCTGAAAAAAATTTCAAGAAAAGTTCTTGAAAATTAAAAGCTACCATCCCCAAAGATTGTAACCATTGTACTCCTAGTACAACATCAGCACCTCCCATAGGAATGGAAAGCATTGGACTAATCAATACATATTCCCCCATGGTTAGCTTGATATTATGGAATTTCCCAAAGCAATTTATAGTTCCTCCATTTGCAACCATCACTTTCCATTCTGGTGTTGGGTATAGGAAACAATTTAATTCCTTGGCTACCTTACAATGAATAAAATTATGGGTGCTACCTGAATCAATCAACACTATTACCTTTTTCTTCTTGATTTGTCCTTCTATCTTGAGAGTTTGAGGAGTGGTAATTCCTGCCAGTGCATTACATGATATCTTTGGATTCATTTCTTCCTCTTCTAGGGTCGGTTCCTGGTGTATATCCTCTTCTTCTTCATTTTTTCTTCTTCTTCTTCACAATCTATGTAAAATAATTTCTTTTCAGCACACTTATGACCTTTAGTGTATTTGCTATCACAACTGTAGCAAAGCCCTTTTTCTCTTTTTTCTTCCATTTTTTGTGGTGTCAACCTTGTAGGTTGTGGAAATCTAGGCGTAGTAACACTTCCTTCTTTATAGAATTGAGTGGTAGGCTTCCTTGTCGCCATAATTTTACATTCAACTTTTCTTGCCAACCTGAATGCCTTCTCCAATGAATCGGGTTCCAAAACACGAATTCATGTTGGATGTTATCCTTTAGAGTACCTAAGAAGAGATCAATCCTGTGTTCCTCTGGAATATTAGTTACCCTTATATTCAATTTTTGGAAGTCCTCAATGTGCTGCCCCACTAAACCCTTCTGTTTGAGATTTATCAATTGGCTAAAGAAGGTGTTGCTCTTTGTATCCTCATAATGTGCTATCATTTCCTCCGTAAAAATTGACCAAGTGACAATTTTTTTACGGGAGCAAAGCCATCGATACCATACAAATGTATTTTTTCTAAATGTAAAGTTGCAATGCGTACCTTTTGTGTGTTTTGCACATTATGGAGATCAAAATATTGCTCCATCTGTAGTATCCATGTTACAGGATCCTTTCCATCAAACTTCCTCATATCCATCTTTGGAATATGGTGGTTCTTCCCGCAAACATTAGAGTTTATGAAATCAAGATTAACATTTATTTTGTTCTCATCATGAGGTTCTTCTACTATCTTTTCACCATTAGGAAACCTTTCTTGTATCAACTTTGTCAAACCTTCCATGTCTGCTTTTAGAAAATTCTTCACGTTTTCCATTTTCTCATTGATCTTAGCTTCGATGTCATCCATCTTAGATTCCATGCTAGCCTCCATGCCATCAATCTTAGATTCCATGCCATCTATCTTAGATTCCACGCCTTTCTTCAAAACCTCCATGTCATTTTTTGTTGCTCTTTGCGAGAGCGAAATTTTTTGCACTTGCTCTTGTAATTTTGATATGTCATGTTGCCATTCTTCGTCTTCATGAGTCATAGTAGAGCTTTCCAAAGGCTTGATGGGTGTTGAATTCTTTTTAGGGGCCATTTTGTAATCCAATACTGATATCTATTCTACAATATGCCCTTGCAATCAATTCAACTTGATTCTTCAAACAAGACTTATGCAATTCGGAAAAAAGATACACACATTTTACTTGCTTTTTAGGAGCTCTATATTGAAATTGTATTATCTCTGTGATTGCAGCTCTTTAATATTTGAAATTCAGCACTGAAGTAGCCCTCTAAATTCTCGTTTGAATGCCACAGGTCTGACTTGATTTGGATTCTCCAAGACAAAGTTATGTCCAATCTCCCACAATGACCTAATTATGGATTGGTTCAGTATAGCGAACTTGTACGGATTGCCACGTGTCAATTTTTCGTCCTTCACCTCTGAAATTTATAGCCAAGAAACTACAGTCCGTGTACTTGTGACCGATTTTTACGGCACTCCAATCCGATGCTCAGAGAGAGAGTTATTCAAATTTTCCCACGATCACCTTTTTGAGATGAAATTCGGGAGCCTGAAAAACCACTACCTTCCACAGATCATATCTCCAACACTATTACGAACCAAGCTCTGAAATGTTTTGAAGAATTTCCTTAGGATTTCAGCTTCGCAACATAAACATTTCATATTCTGAACCTCAGTAGAAAACAATTTATAGCGCAAATTCCACGATGACCTGTTTAGGAGCCTGAAACAATACCTAACTTCCACAGATCATATCTCCAAAAATGTTGTGAACCAAGCTCTGAAATTTTTAGAAAATCTTCCTCAGGATTTCAGCTTCGCACCTTAAAAATTTCACCTTTTGAAACTTCGTAGAAAATATGTTATAGCTAAAATGCCACGATGACCTGTTTGGAGTAGCGAAACCCTAGAATCCAAATCTCTAATACCAAATGTTGGGAAACCAGCTCCACAAAGAGAAGAAAAGAGATATCAACGCCTTAGAAATAAGCCACTTCGAGGGGGAAACCTCCAATACATTACATGAATGAAAAATTCTTGGATGATACAATTTACAAAACCTCCTTTCTAGATATAGGAGTCCATGGGGCCATAATGTAATCCTAGTGGGCCATAACGTAATCCTAGCCGACCTAACAATAATAATTTAAGGGCACAATAATAACAAAATGGGGGTTACAAGGGTACAATAATAACAATAAGGGGTTTACACTAACAATAATAATGGACTATACTAGTGATATAAGGACCTAACAGATACTGACATCATTTCTCGAATGACTTATACTTTTGTTCTATCTAATTGAACTATATGTACATCAGATTTTTGAGGAGTGATATTTAATTTTGTACACACTGTTCTTGGCATGATGTTTGAAGAAGCTCCTAAATCAATAAGACAATTATGAACATTTTTGCTGAAAACCTCATAAGTCAAAAGTAAAGGAGGAGTGTGAGAAATAGATCTATCACCAATTAAAACAAGATCATTGGGATTTACTTTGTTTGGAGATGATGGAGGTTTTACCATCTCTTTAGAAGCTTTGGCTATAACTGGTGGTTGTATAGGATCTACAGGGATTTCCTTGAGTTCTCTAAGTAAAATTTTGTGCTAATGTTTAATTTTCGTCATTTCATGTAATGAAATATTTGCTTTGGTCTTTTTCATATCTTCAACTATATTGTATTCCACTATATCTAAAACTATCAAAGTTTTGGAAGTTGTAATAGGATCAGATGAAATAGGATTTGTCTGGATAGTTTTAGATTTTTTTACTGTTATTTTTTCCATTGTGGGGAGAGATTTCTGGTTCTGATTTGATATAGTTGAATCAAAAGAAGACTTGCTTCTTGTAGACACATGCATGGCTTCTCTTTCTTCTTCTATGGGGAGAATGAAATCCCATAACCCATTTAGTTCAAATTATTCCTTAGACTCTGGTTCTTGTTCAGATGGTGAGGGATCTTCAGTATCTTGATCAGATTCGTCATTTGTAATAACATTTGGGGGTTGAGAAGTTGAAGAAGGATTTTTCTCAAATGGGCGATATGATTTTTTAGGTACTAATGATTCAATGACTTATTTCTTTATATCAATCATGTCATTTGACATATTCTTCAACACTTTTTGAAGACCTTGAAGATCGAATGGATCTTCTGAGACTTTCTTTTTGGAATCTTGACTAAATGTCACTTTCTTTGATTTCCTGTCTTCTATCTCTGATCGTTTTTTGAAAGCTAAGATTCCTTTCTCTATAGCAAGAGCTTCTTTCATGTTTTCTAAAAGGGCAGCTTTACCAGTTCTATCTACAAAAATAGCTATATTAGAAGGTAAAGAATAAATATACCATTCTATTTGTACATCAACAGCAGCCTTGGAAGCAGTTGGGATTTTTTTTAATAACTTGTTAAATATGGAGTTGAAATATTTGATCCTTTCACCTGAATTTGTTTTTAGATTGGAAAGAGCATTGATTAAAGATGCAACAGTTTGATCATCTCCAAATTTTGCAAGAAAAACTTGTTCAATTGCCCAATCGACAATAGATCCTGTTGGAAGCGAAAAGTACCAGGATCCTGCAAATCCTTGTAAAGTATAAGGAAACAATCTGAGTACAATGTCTTCATGAGAAACTCCATTAAGGTTCATGGCTAACATAAAATTATTGATATGTTCTTCAGCGGGAAGACCATCATCTGGGTTATATTTAGGTAGCCATTTTTCTGGATGATCTGGAAGAGGATTTGGATTTTCAATCAATACAATACCAAGATTCGTCCAAGGCCGATTAGCCATAATTGGATTTGAAGTTTGTGAAGATACAGAAGTAGATCCAGAAGTAGGAGGTATGGATGTAGAACTTACAACTGGAACAATACTACTTGTGATAGTACTGATTGTTTGAGTAGAGGAAATGAAAGAATTAGAAGATGTAGATTGAGTGAGAGGATGCAAAGAAGTAACTGAAGGAAAATTTGATGTGACGTCACTCGTATCTAACTTAGATCTGGATATAGAAACTTTTTTGCGATGTGATTCTGTTGGAAATTCAAAAGGAGGAAATCCAAGTCTTTCACCTTTGGATCGGGTTAATGTACCAGTTTCTTTAAATAGGGAAGTAATGATTTCTTCAGAAGCTTCTGGATTAACAGGATTTTCTACAGAAATAGATATTCGTTCTAATTTCTGAATTAAATACTAAAATTCGGGAGACTCGGGAGTAAATTCTGAAGCAGATGATTGTCGAGATATTTCAGGAGATGAGGGGAAGGTTTCTGCAATTTTCGATTTCTGAATTGGTGATTTAGAGTTTTATCGGGATGTTGTAGGATGCTTTTGGGGAGATCGACTCTTATGAGAGCTTCTAGTTTGAGGTTTAGATTTATATGCCATTCATAGTCAGGCCACCTTCTAGTGCCAAAAATTTTGAGGCCTCAGAAATCTGTGGTAACAACAAGGGGGATAACCACCTAGTCTGGACCTTAAAGCAGTTCCTTTTCTGTTTGGGATAGTGGCTTCAACTAGGTGTAATGGGACCAATTTCCAGAATTTGGGTTTTTGTATGATTGTTGGGTTTCTCTCAAAATATTTGCAGGAATAATAACTTAAAAACTAAAATAGATTTATTCTAAAATGCAAAACTTTGAATTAATTCTAATCTAATCTAACTCGGGATAATGCAAATTTTATGCGATCTAGAATGATATCTATTTGGTCTGTGATGATTTAGATCAATCACAGACTTAATAGAATTAATACTTTGTAAGATGACTCTTTTGAGAAAAATTTAATCAAAATAAGATGTGAAACATATCGCATATATTCTAATGATCATATATAAAAAAAATCAATTTCTATCCTTATATCATACAATAGTGCAACTAATATTTCAAACAAAAACAATTGATTTCATACATAATTCATGAAAGCTAGACTTATCAGCAATGTTTAAAACTGAGTTTAGCATACATGATAATAGTACCAGATGTATACTGTTATGTTCATTTGATCAGCAATAATAGGCCACAATAAATCCTTCTATCAATAAGTATTTTAGAGAATATAAAAGTGTATCAACAGTGATCAACAAAATGATGTACAACTGAAAAGGCCATGTTCCATTATTTTATCAAGGAATCCACAGACTTACAATAAAGCATTCTTTGTGAATGTTCTCAATAAAATTCTGGACCCTTCTCTAAATGCATGAGAAGGGTTTAAATACTATATTAACTACTTAAAAAAATAGATTATACAAAGTATTCTATGAGGTGGTTTCAAACAAACTTCCTCATTCCTAGTGCCTATTCGCTAAAATTGAAATTATTAAAAAAAAACTAACTTATAATCATGCCCAATGATAGATTACTACCAGCTCTGCTTTTTTGCTCACACATATCAGACATAGGCTGAATTTGTGGAGGCTTCCCAAACTGCATCTTCATCTAACTAGTAAATATAGCATCCTGTAAAAGTGGCTTCATTTTCTGTATGGATTCTAGAGAGAAATTCAATGTCATTACTTGACTATGTGGTTTAACCAGTAACTAACAATATGATTCCCAATCATTCTTCTTCAGCTATGCAAGCATTTATTCTAGGAGTTGACCTGTGTTTTTTAACTTTTCTCTGAATTTCTAATATCAGGAATCGATTTGTGATTTCCTTCTTTAATCAAACCAGAGGTATGAAACATGTGGTTAATAATTTTGACCATACTCTTTAATATACCCGTTGCTCTGGCTATGGCCAACTCTGCTTGTTTGACCTCTTCATCCCAGTCAGTAAAAAGGATATCTTTAAAAGTTTCTTTGATCTTTGGGAGACTTGACTTTCTCCCTTTCTCTAAATCCTGTCATTCAATATAATTAGAAATTTTGGTATTGAGTTCATTAAACTCAATTCTCTGGTCAATGATTGTATTGGTCAACTGTTCACTGATTTCAAAGTGTGGGATTATGTCTGACATTTGTAAGATAAACAAGTTTTGTTTTTTTGAGAGTAAGGCATTTAATGCGAATGCTTCTTTTATAAATTCCTCTGTAATAGTAATACCTTCATATTTTGTAAGATCTTCTTTCAATTCTTTAATCAGTGTGTTTTTTCTAGATAAGTCATTTTCATGACTTATCTTAAGCACTTCCAGATCTTCCTGAAATTTGAGGAGTTTTTTCTCTACCTTTTGATTTGGATTGCTCCTTTCTTCATCTAGTTGTTGTTGTGGATGCATGATCTTATCATATTTTTCTTGAACCAAAATGGATACTTTGGCTGCCTTATCCATCATTGCAGTAGTGTATGCTCCAGCAAATTGTGATAGATGAGTCAAATTTTCAATTGGATTTGAAGGAGTGTCTTTCCATACAACTTCCATTTCTTCATTTCCTGGAGGTGTTTCAATCCTTCTTCTTTTTCTTTGTTTCCTTACTATAGATTTATGAATAGGGCTATAGAATAAATCTAGTGGAGGGATGTCAGTTACCTTCAGAATGATCTCATCAGTTGGAAACACAGGAATGACTTATGTATCTTGGGAGGTTATCCCAGGGCTTTCAATGATTTATTTTGCTGAAGTTATTTGTCCCTTTGGAGTCTGAAATTTTGTATCTTTCTGTGAAGATGATAACTCTGGGGTATTTATCAATGTGTTTCTTGCTGAAATCTAGAATTTATCTAATTCACTTCGATTTTGTGAATTTGTTTGTTCTGTTCTGATTTATTTGCTTTCTTCAGTTATATAACTAGTAACCAAGACATTTTGAGGGATACATTTGAGTCTTTGTTCTCTGTATTCATTGAATCTCTGTAATTCTTCTGGATTTAGGTTCAATTTGAAAAAAAAATTGACTTCTTCAAAGGTCCCAACAGATTTCAAAATGTCTTCAAATCTATCATCAGTGTGTATGATAGGTTTAACTTTATCTGACTGAGTAAACTTGTTAGAAATATTCTCTGTGTTGAACTTCCTTGAGGGTAAAATGGGGAGCTTCAAAAGCTCAATCTTCTGACATTCTTTCAATGCATGATTGAAATTGTTGAGGGTGAATGTACCACATTGAATTGGAAAACTTGGCCATAAGGATTTTTTACTATCCTTCAAAGATTTGGTGAGTCCATTACCAACAGTTTGGTAAGAAATTTCTCTCACCATTAATTTATCAGAAACATACAAAGGAAGAATATCTGGGGGAGTGGAGCTTCCAAATACTCTAATGTATGAAAATGATTCTTCAATAAGACATCTCCTTATCATTTAAAGGTCTGAAAGGGCTTCTTTAGTGAACCTGGGGCTCACTCTGTCAAACATTAATTGATGTAACCGTAATACAATTCCATAACATAGCCTATGAAAATGTGGTGCATAATTATGCTCCCATATCTCTTTATGACTCAAATAAATAGGGGTGGGATCCTCGGGAGTCCATTTCCAACCCATAACTGGAAAACTAGTAGAAAAATGGATAGCATCGAAAATATATGCACTCATGATAAATTGGGGGACGAGTTTGGAGGAAGAAGCTCTTGTCTGGCGATATTCGTTAATTTCTTTAGCTATATTTTCAGAAAGAATGGTTGCCCAATTCATGATCTGGGAATTAACACAGGAATCAATTAGGGGAAGCCAAATTATGGAGAATTTAGTATTATTAGAGAGACCATATAATCTGCATAGCATCGCGGCTGCAAAATTGTAGGGATTTTCTAGTGAGGTGATAGGATACATACCTGATTTCTCATGTTTGAACTTGTTATCTAGTTTCCTCCAACCTTGAATTGTCTTGAAAGGGTCCTCGTTGTTCTTTGAAAATTTCTCAACAAATCTACTATCGTAGATGTCTTTTGGGTCGGGTAGCTTGTACATGACTTTCAAATCTTCAGCTCTAAAAGAACCTAAAATTTCATTCTTAGCAGTTCTTAATTGTCTGCCCTTGATTGTCGAATTTTCAAGCACCCACCTAATCATGTCGGTATATGGTAAAAGAGTAGCCCTTGCTGCTATCCGATGAAGGAAGGAGCATGAAATATCCTTAAACTGTAAATTTAAAGGTGTTGTATCATCAACAGTTGCCTTGACCTCCACTACTTCAGGTTCTTCGTCTTCGAGAATGGTATAGATAGCTTGCCACTTTGTAGCACCTCCTTTGGTAGTGCAGACTATATCTGAGACTATCGGTGACATTTCTGTGTATTCCTCTACTGCAACAGTTTGTTTGTTGTGCTTTTGCATTACCTTGTGGATGGACTTTTCTTGAAGGAAAATCCCTATTAAAACAGAGTAATGATCAAATGATGGAAGATATATTTGAAATGACCAAAAGAAAAGATCTGGGAAGCAGTTGTTCCATTAATTATCCGTAACCAAACAATAACTATTTTCATTGGGATGATAAAACACACTTAATTGTTTCTGACATGATTTATTTCCATGTAAAAAACCTTTATTAAAACCTAACAAATCCATCACGTCGCGCCCTTTGAATCCGTGTTTATGAAGTGCATTACATTTGGTTTATGCGATATGCGATTTCATGATATCGTGAAATCACAAAATCGCAGTCTCAGAATATCACAAAATTAGATTTGTCACAATATCAAAACTTTGGTAAAGTTTTCTTAAAGTTTTAAACATATATTCACGATGTGCGTTTTAAGTTGTCGCTTGCGAAACTCCGATCGCTGATTGCAAAATCAGGATTTCGATGTTTTGTTACTTATCTTTTAAGGAGAAAAGATTATGTGGGATGTGATTTGAGATATGGTAATTTCAAGGATGTTTTTATTAATTTATTTATGTTTTCTATGTTTTTATTTAATAAAAGCAATAATGTTTTTGGAATTTGATTTTTTATCTAAAATGAAAAATACATTTTTAAGAATGGTCCCTATTTCTATTTATCAAAGGTCTAGATTATTTTGAAAATAAAAATGGGGGGAGTTGTTGCATAGCACAACACCTTCATAAAAGGAACCATCCATAAGAATTGGCATCATAAGAGTAGCGTATGAAACCAACTCATCTCGTCCACCATTTCCATTATCACCTATCATATCATTCATCATCGCCTCCTACCATATCTATTGCTTATTCTCAATTTGTATCACTCTCAAAATTAAATCTACATTAGTCAAATAAGAATGGTGTTGCTCCACAAGAACCAACACTCTCAAATCTTCACGCAGTGTTGCTCCACAAGAACCAACCCTGCCCAATGGCACGATACCGTAAAATATATAAGTGATTAAAGTACTTGTTTTCATGAGGACATGAAAAACCTCAGGCATGGGGTGATGTTGGGCCTCGAATATGCCCATGTTTTCATCATGCAATGTCACCATTCATACCCTAAAAACCCTAGGTTTTTGCCCCATTCCATACCCTAATTCCCTAACTTGTAGTCAAATATGCTCTATGGTTGGTTATCATTAGTTTTCTTATATTTTCTATTATTAAATATTATTATTCCATGATTTACTAATGACGGTCTTTCTAAGCTCATTTGTTAGAAGGTTCCATCACAGAAATTCTTCTCAAGTCGTTAGAGTACGAAAATGTCCAAATTGGGACTTTGACACTTTTAGCATCCTTTCGGAGAAACCAAGAGAGTTTATTGTTAAAAATAACGTCATAATGCCTTCCCATGGCTTAGATTCCACCGAGGTCACACATATGGGTCTCTATAAGGAAATTAACATATTTTCCCCAATCTGCAACAACTTTCAAACTGCCAACTTCTTCCTGAATTTCCGTGTAAGTGAATGAAAATGAAGACATTCTCGAACATTGGTTTTGGTTTCAGTATAGCACATTTATTAAGCCTCAAAATTTTTTCTGAAATTACTTACATTTTACAAGATAAGTGGAGGTCTTTGAGGCAAATTTATATAAAAATCCAGAAAATCCAGATTTGTAAAAAACCCTGTTTTTAATTTCCGTACTCAAACAACAAGGTTCAAGAATAGTACGCAAGGTTTGGGAGGCCTACTAGACCTTGAGAGCTTCAAAGGGGTCAATGCAATTGCCATTGTTCTAGAATGAGCTCGATGATCCCTAAGTAGCTAGCCTCTAGATCAACACGCAATCAGGTGCAGCCCAAGAATAGGACTTGGTTGGAGTTAGTTAGTTATGTAAAGAAAATACGTACTTGAAATTGGATTTCAAAGTCTAAGATTAGCCGTGGATCTCCAGGTTTACCATGTAATAAATCTTTTCTATTTTATGTATAACTATATTTCCTACAAGTCCAATAGAGGAGTAATCTAGTTGACACAGAGTGTACGCAAAGCTTCATGCTATTGCATACTTTCACCATTTTAATTCAAGACTTGTTCCAGTACTATGATATGTTTCTATTGATTTGAGTATCTCGTGAGTACCACTGCGATGCATTTCTAGCTTGAATAGGTGAAGATATTTCTTTTACAGTAAGTTTCACCTTCCTAGGTGTGGCAAGTGCCCACCACAATCTGGGATTTAGTTCTTCTGTAGGAAGATTAAATTATATTATGTTTTTTTTTATTTACAGAATTTGTGAATTTTGTAGCATGATTGAATAGATTGTAGTTTGAATAAGATCTCCATTACACTCGGTCTCGCATTAATTTTGTTTTGGGATTTGTATCAGTTTCTACCTATCATGCTTGATCCCTGATCTTACAAAAAAATACCCTGTTCTTATAAAACGTTAATGGATGACTATGTGTATATAAATTGAACCATTGATCTAATACTTTAAGTGTGTTCCAACAGTGGATTTGATTGTTGGTGAAGTGTAAGATCTTAGATGTATGCATTGATATAATTTTGCACATATAACATTGGATTTACTTTTGAATTGCATCTGAAACCTAGAATCCACAGTTTTAGAGCAGTAGTGTTTTAAGTACAGCATTGAATCACTCGAGTGTGAGTTAATTCAAATCGTTGTCAGTGTGATTTAATTTTAATCATTAAGCTATTCCAGAGAATTATAGTTTTCATTCCTAAAAAATATAATAGGTCCAATTTCCATTCCAGGTATTGTAGCATTGATTTTATAGCAATGTGATAGCAATTCAATTTTGTTTATAAACGTAGTATAATTTCGTTAAATATTTTGTTCTCCTTTAAGCATTGATAAATTGATTTGCATTGTCTCCAAAGTAGTCTGGTAGTAGGTTGAGGTAAAAGTGTCATTTTTAATGCATTTGATTTCTGAGCAAGAATAGATCAGTTAGATGGAATGGGTATGATAGTTTAAGGAATAATTTTAGCTATGGTGTTACATTTTGATTTCTTAGAAATTATGTTATTATTATTATTTTGAATTGTACTTAGATTTAATCGCACCAAATCTCTGATTTTAGTTAGATTGTCTTTCGATTGGAGAGAAATAGAATAAGGATTGAGTATGAAATGAGTTCTATTTTACTTAATTAGAGTTTTTTTTATCATTCCATACTTAACGACCATTATTAAGGAAACTTATATACCCTGACCTTAAGTTGAGATAAAAACACAGTACAACTCATGTTTACGACTCTCGGATTGACAATTAAATATAAAGAGGTTTAATTCACCAATTAAACTCTCAACAGAGAGAAGGGTTGTTATGGACTATTCAGGTTGCTCTTTTTCACTGATAAACAAAAACTATGTACGAGTTCTCTCAAATTTGTTGCAATCATGTGCGTTTAATTGCAATACACAATCCTCGATGATCCATATTATATGTGTTTGTGCATTAAGATGAATATTTAAAAGAAATCTTAATTCCTACATTAATCATCAACCCAGGGTACGTCTATTTATTTGAAGAGTGTTCAGCATAGTTTATGCAAGTGAAATCAGAGGTTAACAAATAGAAATCATTGCAAGAAGTAAAGTCTAATTATTGAAGTTCAATCAAGGCAATTCTGAAAGAAATCATTAAATAACTTTAATCAAACAACTTAACTTAATTCTGAGTTATTCTATGGAAGCAACAAACTGAAATGCAATGATTAAAAAAATTCACAATTAACCAGAATTACTAATCAACATCTATAGCAGTCTATTTAACCAGACAGAGAATAATGTAGTAATTGAATAGGGTGTAACAAAGTCATGCTCTGCAATTGAAATTCTCAATTACTGATCAACCAAATAATATCACTCAAAATGAACAACAATAGAAATATTCAAATAACTCTGGTAAATCCAAGAGATAACATTCATGTGGAAATAAAAATGATTAAGGCTTTAAATCAATGGAAACGCAAACCATTCAATAATGATGAGATTTAAATCAATCATAGTTATATGAAACAAAAAAATTATTAATTACAAAAAAGAAAAATGAGAATATAACACAAGAAAGCAGTAGAGCTCCTAGTGACTTGGCTTAGAGCCTCTAGAAGTATTTTCCAGAATATCTTCAGAACACGATTATGGAAAAACCACTATCTCTTTCATTAAATTCGACAGTCAAGATACAACATCACTGAGAATGAAAGCTTCTATTTCGAAGGAATGTAAATAATAAAAAATTAGAACATACGGGTCAAAATCCTCTCGTTATATTTCACCTATTAGTCTTCTATATCCTATGGAAAAACAAAACGGATAATAGTGAATCCTCAAGATCAGGAGATCTTGAGGATTTCACAGCTAACCAATAGTGAGCATTATAGAATAGGTGAGATAATCCTCATTCTTCATTATTTTGAATGAACAAAACACAACCTTTTCCTTTTCTTGGTTATTGTTGTTCAGTCGTTTGAAAAATGGTTAATTGTTTCATATTTCCTGCAAATAAAAATAGTGAAAGTTAGCTTTTATGCCTATAATCACATAGTTTGTTGATAATTAGTTTTACCCTTTGTTTACAATTAATTATTCTATATTTATTTCCAAAGTTAAGGTAAACACATGAAATTTAGTAATAAATCAAGCTAATTATAAGGGTAAAACGTACCTTTTTCATGGCCCAACATACTCCCAAGCTTACCTTGTTGCATGCACTCATGCAATGAGATGGTTGAGGTGTAACAAAGTCAAAGAATAAGTAGGATATAATTCCTGCTTATATAATCTAAAACCATGTTTCTATTTGACTTTTGCAATAGCCTGGTTTACATGACCCTGTAGAAGATCATAGTCCTAGTGATAGCCTTCAATAGGGAACCATATGATAGGACACCTGTAGTGGCACCCTATACATGTAGGACCCATGCATAAAACGATGTTTCTCTATGTGTTGAAATTAATAACAACTGCTTTAAAGTTCCTATAATTGAAGGGCTCATAATTCTTAAAATTTTTGGTGGAAGCCCGCCATCTTTTCCTAGCTACTAACAAAGCATCTTTTGTGATCTCCTGAAAGTATTCTCTCCATGCTTGTACAATGTCCTTGCCGAGTGGTCCCAATTTAGCTATGACCCCTTCCTGTTTCATGAATCTCTTATGTTGAGTGAAGAGATGCAGGGGTTTAGTGGGTTATCCTCTAACCCAGAGATCCAAACCATGTTCCCTCCCTAAAAAATATTATAGGCTTTAACCTAGTTGATCTGATTATCAGCGAAAGAGAGAAATTCTTGAAACTGTATGTCCCCTATGAAGGGACTAGGGTTACTATCTCGATCATCTTCCAAAAATAAATTGTGTAAATACAGTTCACATAAGAGGCGTTGAACCTTCTCATTTTGTTCCTCGCAACACTAGAAAAATTCTGTAGTGGTCTTAAATTCGGTGGGTTTCCCTGCACTAATGGATTTCACTTTTAATAATAGATATCTCTTTAATATGATCTGCAAGATAGGACATCTAGGTAAAGTGAGAAAAAAGTATTTGTTTGCTTCGTGGCTTCTTCAAGTTGATCTTATTCTTTCTTTACCTTCTCTTGTTCGCCTCTCAAGTTGGAAAAGTCTCATCTTCGGTTGCAACAAGCTTGTTGAGTTTTTCTAACAAGCCTTGATGCACCTGTAGGGGTACCACTTCCCTCTTATATTTGGAAAACTCCTGTTGGGTCTGTGTCAATTCATTTTGAAGCATTGAAATAACAAATTATTTTATCAGAGGAGTATAAGAAGGTTCTCATATATCTGAGTTTCCTCTATCTGTGTTTCCAATTTTGTTTGGGTTTCAACAGTGTCAGTTTGTTTTTTAAGCTTCCAGGCCTTATCTACCTCTTTTAACCATTCCCTTGATCACTTTACTGTTTTCTCCAATTTCTTGTATTTCTTACCCAATTTCCTCAACTTAGCCCTAATTTTATTATTTTTATTTATAGGGTTTTTAGTAGGGAACAATACTTTTTTCAGGCATAAGGGGAGATGTGCCAATTTCTAGGCCATAATATAGTGAGACAGTGTTTGCTTCAGGCACTAAAGGGGTTGTGCCTATATTGGTATCCTGGTCTAATGGGATAGTGTTTTCTTCAGCACTATAGAGGTTGTGCCTATATCAGTACTCTGGTCAAATGAGATAGTGTTTTCTTCAGGAACCAAGGAGGTTGTGCCAATATTAGTAGTCTGGTCCAATGAGACGGTATCACCCGACTAGTTTTCAGAATCAGGAGTTCTCTCTGCAATTTTTTCTTCTTCCAAATAGTCATTACCACAAGGAGCTGAATCCCTTGAATCCTGCAAACAAATAAGTTGTCTATTAGGACAGGGTTAGGACAGGATTTACAAATTTGTCCCAACTTAACTGATGCTTAGTTAATTCATGAATGACAATGAGCATTATCATACCATGATGGATAATAACTGTATGTGGATTCTCAGTTGTCCTAACCCGACTAGATATGTCATGCAACAAAGAATTCAAGAAAAACAGAAAATTAACTGATATTTTCTGTCTGAGTATGGCTAGAAGTTTGAGTTGCTACGGTTTTACCACATCTCGGCATCTGTCACACGTAATATAATTCTGAACAATGATTTCTAGTTCTTGTGAAGGTTCCTTCAAAGATGCAGGGTGAATCCCTTTTCCTTTGTGTACAAATTTCTCGTCTGGGTCCTGGAACACTACAACTGCTTCATGTAAGAGAACATGCTTATCATTCCACCTTGTTCTTGCTAGTGCAAGTCCAGAAACATCAACTATTATAGTTTCTGATATTGTTATATCTCTTCCCTTCATAATTGTGTGTCCATCCTGACGGTTCTGCAGGAATTATAGTGCTATCTCAGTGTGGAATCCCTCTAATTTGTCCAGATATGGGAGCCAACCAACGTTTTTAAGGATAGCACAAGCCTATTCTGTAACATTGAGTACTGTGGGCTCGTTGCGGACAGATCTCCCATCCATGAATGTTATGTTTCAGAGACCGAATTCACACTTTTGCATGCACTTCTCATGACTTCGTAGATTTTGAACAACACAAATACTACATGCAAAAAACTTTAAAACTATTTTTTTTTTAAAGAGTATAAATGAAACTTTTGTTTTGTCATATCAGCAGGCTTCAGCGTATTTTGATAATTATTTCACAAGCTTGCTCATAAGGTATTCCTTTCCCCCTCCAATGAGAGAAGGGCGTCCACACCCTTAGAGTGTAGAAAAAGAGGAAAGATGTTGAGGATCATTAATGTAGTGGAATAATAACCAAAGCAATGTACATTGTGGAAAAAATCAGTCAAATTAGCTCAAATCATAATGAAGGTGGGGAAATTATTAAAAAGGAAAAAACAGAGAAATAATCTTTATGAGAAAAATATTTTTTTCCTCTGATGGAAATTTGTGACAGAAACATGATAGGTAAAGAATCGCAATAGCTGCTAGGATTAAGTGATCAGGCATAATTAAGTTAATTCATATGAAAGTGTAGTTTTACCATGCATATTGTTTATTATAAAGATAACATTGTTCAAAAAGTAAGTTCTCATTTGGGAATGAGTTGGTATAAATAAGTGAATATAAAATGATTGGTTGTTATCATGAAACTCTAATGTCACAAACAATGGCACTGCTACCAGTAGGCATCCATACCCTCGACAGGGTTGCTTTTTAACCCAAAAATGATCTATAATCCTCTGTTTAGTATTTATATAATTTAGTTGTTCTTATGGAGAGACCATTGTGCTGACATGGTAGCCAGATAAACACAGTGCCATTCAAAAGGATTTAACAAAGTAATCAGGTCGCCTCATGATGAGACCTCCTGTCCTTCAGGCATTTTTTACTTGGCTAGAAGGTCATTGCCCTGGTGTGGTGGCCATTATGGGAATGTTACTTTTTATCTCCTTCTGATCATGATAGGCCAGCTCATGATGAGACCCCCTATCCTCTCTAAAATATTTACATTTATTTTCATATTTGTATGTATTTTGGATCAAGAATAGAGGGAGGCTCATTAATTCCTTAAGAGTTAGGGTTGGTGTGACGAATGAAAAGAAATGCCAATATAATTTATACCCCTATTTCCAAGTCATCCTGCCCTACAATATCCGCCATTGATAGTGTAAAAATATAAACCAACATGGTATTAAGATAATGAATCCTTTATAATATGTCTAAAGAAGAGATATGCATCAAGTCATTATATAGTTAAACCATATCAATGTCTGAAAATAAAGATACCCATAAAAGGTAAAAACATCATAATGTTATTAGTATCATTGTTTTCTCCTTCCTAGATGCATATTCCCCATTCAAAAAGATGATTCCCATGACAAAATGTATGAAAAAATGGTTATATGGAAATAAAATTGGAAAAAGTTCATTTAGATAGCTTTTTATTAGAAAAGCATGGTTGTTCATTTGATCGAACAACAGTTGTTCAATGGATTGAATAGAAGTTGTTCAATAGATTGAACAACAAAAACACACAAAAGAAGAATCAACTGTTGATTTCACTAAACAACGGTTGTTCAGTCTATTGAACAATAGTTGTTCAACTGATTGAACAGAAAAAACACACGAAGGAAAAATCAGTTGTTCATTTGACCGAACAACGATTTTTTAGTCGATTGAACAATATTTGTTCAATTGTTTGAACAACAAAAACATGCAGAAGGAAATTAGTTGTTCATTTGACCAAATGGAATATGTTCAATCGATTGAACAAAAACTGTTCTATTGATTAAACAACAAAAACTCACAAAAATAAAATTGGTTGTTCATTTGACCGAACAACAGTTGTTCAGTCGATTAAACAGTAGCTGTTCAATTGATTGGAGAACAAAAACTCACAAAAAGTAAATCGATTGTTCATTTGACGGAACAGTAGTTGTTCAGTTGATTGAACAGTATTTGTTCAATTGATTAAACAATAGTTGTACAATTCAATGAAAAACAACAACACACAAAAAATAAAATTGGTTGTTCAATTAATTGAACATAAAAAACTCACCAATATGAAAGAAAGAAAGGAAAAACAAGGGATTTTTTTATTTATACAGTGTTGCTTATCTAAAAACAACAAATCATAATAAAATGCAAGAAAATATATAAATTATTTACAAACAGAAAAGAACAGATTTTCATGAAAGTAAATCTGCGAGGTCATTACTCCCTGCAGTTAAAATTTGCATGGCAGGGTCATCACGTACGTGTTGGGAAAAAGACTCCTTTATGAGTGGTTTATGATAAAGATGTACCTGATGTCCATTGACTCAGATGGAAGAGATGGACCCATCTATGGTGGTCAATGTGAGAGTGCCATTGTTATGCACTTATTGAAATTCATATGGGCCAATTCATCTTGTCTATAATTTACCTGGGAAGTCTTGAAATCTGGAATCGTAGAGGAGTGCCCAGTCTCCTTCCTGAAACATCTTCTTCTTGATAATTTTTTCATGCCACTTAGCCTACCATTGCTGAACAATTGCGTTAAATTGTAGAGAAAGTAACCAGGCTTCATCTAATTCGTTTATCTATTGAAATATTTTAGTTTGAGGCTATGTCAAGTCTAGTCCCACTTCTTGAGAAGTTCTGAGAGTCTTTATTTCAAATTTGATGGGAAAAATAGGTTCTTTGCCAAATATAAGTTGGTACGGAGAATATCCAGTATTATTTCGCCAATTTGTGTGATAAGCCCATAAGGCCTCTGGAATTCTAGTAGCCCAGTCCTGCCGATGTGTTGAAACTGTCTTAGTTAGAATTGTTTCAATGACCTTATTGGTACTTTTGACCTGCTCGTTCACCTACGGGTGATAGGAGAAGTGATTTTATGTGTGATGTGGTGGTTCCATAGATTTTTTGTAATCTTATGTCCTACGAATTGCACCCATCCATCTATTATCACTTCCCTGGGTAAACCATACCGCACAAATATCTCAAAAACAAAATTAATAACAATTTCTTCTGTAGTTATTGGCAATGCTACTATTTCAACCTACTGTATTACATAGTCGGTGGCAACCAGTATGTAAGCTTCCTAGTTTCAAGGTGGATTGAATTGACCAACAAAATCCGATGACCACCGTTCAAAAGGTTCTATTATCAACTGTGGTTGTAGGGGAATTTCATCAGATTGACTGGGGCGGCCGATCCTTTGGCAGCTATCACAGGCCTGAAAATATTTCTTAGCATCCTTAAAAATAGTGGGCAAATAATAGCCCATTTGTAATACTTTTTTCCCAGTTCTATGGTATGCGAAGTTTCCACCACAAGGTTCGTCATGGTAGGCCCTGAGGATGTCAAAATTTTTGTCTTCCCAGATGCATCTATTTATGTGCATATTAGCCCTTGTGTGGAAGAGATATCCACCAATCCAAGAAAATCAGGCACTACATTGGACAATCAGCTTCCTTTATTTTTTTTTAAATGCCTAGGCAATTTTCCTACTGCGAGATAATTTTCCACATCTGCATACCATGGCGCTTTGACTGCTACAAAAAATAGGTGTTCATCAGGAAATTGGTCCTCTACTGCTAATGTATCATTTATCTTTGGAACCTGAGATAGAAAATTTGCACCTGGGTTCTCCTTTCCTGGATGGCTTTTAATGATGATATTGAACTCCTACAAAAGTAACAGCCAAAGAGTCACTCTCCCATTTGTAATTGGTTTATTATCTAAGTACCTAATGGCAGAATGATTAGTATAAAAAAATAATTGATTAGAAGTTATGTAATCCCTATGTTTATTGATGGCATACATGATCTGAAAATGAAACTATTTGTATCTGCTATTCAAAGTATTCATTTCCATTTAATTAAGTGTGCAAAGTGTTTATCATGTCTTGCAAATTAAACAAAGTGTTTTTGGTAACTGTTTTTGAGTTTATGTGTGAGGGAATGTTACTTAAAATTAATATTTGAAATCTTGAATCATAAATACATAGTAGAATAACTTCACCATAACAACACAGCAACATGATGAGGCATTTCACCTCTCCTGGGCTACATCTGCCAGGTCCAAGGCTCCCAATGGGCATGTCCTTGCTATATTATGATGTTTAAATTGGTTTTACAGTGAGAAAGAAACCTAAACATGTTGAAAGATCTGTGAAAATGAATTCAGAAGACATAAATAAGCTAATTATGGATTTTATTTCACCTCAAATAGTGTAGTGTAGCCCAATGCAGGTTCATTTCCCTCATGGCCCTTATGGTTCTCCAGCTTCCCTGAAGAAAAAATGGTTGAAAAAAACCTCTATTGGCTCTACAACCTATTCCAATGGCTTCAGAATGCTTAGAATACTCAAAATTGACTAAAATTTTGTCTAATTTGGTCGAATATGGAGAAAGTTATGATCCAAACAGAATTTTTCCTAGTGGCCCTCAAAAATTTCCACTAAACTAGGCTAACTCCTGTTAGCTCCACCAAAAAGGTGCAATCTCCAAAAATATCACAACCACATGCTAAATAAGGAAAAAAAATAAATGTAACTGTCGGATGATGGGCGCGTTCACATGCTATTTTCCCGGACGATTAGTCTTGCTCACGGATAAGGTCAAGTCTGCACCCTTGGTCACCGCTTGCAAGTCATGTGGCTGGGGGCTAGCACCCGAGTGCTTAACCTAGAAATTTCCACCGGTGAAATGTGCCTAAGCCACGGTCATAGCGCGTATTCACGATTCTTTCTGCTCGTAAGCCCTAAGGGCTAAATCTCTTTCACCGCTCGTTCCACAACAACACACTGCTGAAGGCTGACCCGCTTTCGTTAAGGTGGGGCGACCTCTGCCCGAATGCACCAAAAAACTCGTTCAACACTTAACCTATCACATTCAGGTTGGGTTATCCTCTGCTCGACTGACTCGAATACGTTCACACCTGCACCTGCTGACCCGAATATGTTCAGGGTGACCCGACTCTGTTCAGGTCAGGTCAAGTCTGCCCACCAAACTAATGTTTGACAAGATTTGAACCTTTGGCCTGGGGCCACGTCGTAGCCTCAAGGTACGCTGCGTGGCACCCTCTGATAGGGCCCTAAACCATATAAAAAATAAAATTTTTCCATAAAATTTTTCTGAAGATGACAAATTTTTGAGTTCAAAATTCTTATTTTGAAGGTTACTGGGAATTTTAGAACTTCAATATCTTCCTCATACGACATCATATTTGGTTCCCATTTGTGGTGCCTGAATCGAAGCGGCGAGGCCTATCTGGTTGTTCAGTTTCAAACCAATTCTGAGCAGTTCCAGTTTTGAGCATTTTTTTCCTCTTGGACATGACCACGTGATCACACCTCCCCATTAGGAAGATTTTGGACCCCAAAAGCCTTCAATTACATATTAAGAAGATGAGGGTACAGATCCCTCACCTTTCCACCTCAATCCACTTTTCCTTATTCGGTTTGTTGCCTTTAAGACCAACCTGAACATAATCAACATTTCCCCTCCTCGAAGTGCGTGTCCTTCTGTCAAGGATAACATCCTTTTTCATCTCATCCAAAAATTAGGTGAGAAATCCTCTATGGATGGCAGTTGAATTTCACTTTCATAATAATCAATTAAAGGAGGTTCATACAAATGTAAATTTTCCACATTCACAAAGGAATACATTTGCATATATGAAGGAAAATCTAGTTGAAAAGCATTATTTCCAACTTGTTTAAGGATCTTGAATGGACCATAATGAATAGGCTTCATATTTTTACCTTCTCCTTGCATTCTTTCCTTACTAATATGTAGCCATACCTCATCTCCTTCTTGAAACTTCTGATCAACTCTGTGTTTGTCATGCCTCTCCTTGTACTTGCCTTGACGTTTTTCAAGCTGTTCTTGAACCTGCTAATGTATGAGCTAAATTATTTCAATGAACATGCGAGATTTTCCAATGTCACTATGCCCATCAATGGAAACATCCTTCTCATGAATGAAATCTAAAGGTGACTTAGGCAAACACCCAAAGCAAGATTCAAAAGGTGAAGTATTTGTAGAAGAGTGCTTAGCCCAGTTGTAAGCATGCTGAATGTAATGCAAGTGCTCATCCCAAAGCTTGGGATGCTTGCTACAATAACCTCTAAAAATATGTACAATGGTCCTGTTCACTACCTTTGCTTGGCCATCTGTTTGCGGATGGAAAGAAGTACTCTTCTTCAACTTGGTGTCCATCATCTTCCATAAATTGAACCAAAAATTCCCAACAAATCTGTAATCCCTGTCACTAAAAATAGAAGTAGGCAAGCAATAATGAACCCATACATGTTGAAAATATAAATCAGCAGTTTTTTCAGTAGTTATATATTTCTTACATTGCATAATAATACACCTCTTGCTGAGTCTATCAACTACTACATAAAGATAATCATGCTGCTTTCTAGATAATGGTAGACCTCCAAAAAAATCCATAGAAACATTTTCCCATGGTCTAGAAGGTACCAGCAATGGCATATATAAACCAAGCTTCCTATTTCTAGGCTTTCTTGTAGCACATAATGAAAAACCTCTAATGAAACGTGAAACGCTATCTACCATGTGAGGCTAATAACAATACCTCTGTAAATGTGCCACCGTTTTTCTTACCCCGAAATGTCCAACAATAAGAGAAGAATGAGCTTCTCTCATGATGCTTAGTCTTTCCCACTATGGTATACATAACTTGCCCTTATGAAACAACATATTATTATGCAAATGGTAATCATTCTCCTCAACATGATTACCTTCACTCAAGTTAGCATACACATCCGTAAAATCAACATCTGATGCATACTGTTCTATGTAGCTCTCATGTATAATAGAATCATTCTTAAGTAAACTAGTAGCACTAATAATAGGCATTGAAAGCATATCAACAACTTTATTGAAAACCCCTTTCTTGTAACTTATTACCAAGGGAAATTGTTGTAGGAAACCCATCCATCTGAAATGTCGTGACTGTTGTAATTTACTTTGCGACTGCAAGTACTGTAAAGTCTGATGGTCGGTATGGAAAATTGTTTCTTTGCCCATAAAATAGTGTTTCCACTTTTTGACACTTTGTACCAACACATACAACTCCTTATCATATGTAGGATAATTCACAACAACACCATTAAATGTCTCAAAATGAAATGCGATAGGCTTACCATGTTGTAAGAGAACTGCACCCATGGCATAATCACTAGCATCAGTTTGAATCTTCTCTTTCAAAGACTCGAAAGCTTTTTGTTGCTTGCCTCCCCATTAGAAAGAACACTTCACAGTTGTCACTTCATGCATAGGAGCTGCTATGGCAGAGAATTTAGAAATAAACTTCCTCCAATACTGAGTTGCACCTAAATTTTTTTTAACTCTGTAATGGATTTCGGAGTAGGGCAATGCACAATGGCTTCTACCTTAGAAGGATCAATTCTCAAAGCACCTCCTCCTACTATGTGATGTAGGGGCATTAAGCCTAGCCAGCAATGTAGGAAGTTTTGTCCACATGTTGTGGCTAGTAGGGTTCGAAACATCTGAATTGTAATAGCTAGGTGTCAATACCTTAGCTGATTGTATTATTTAGATTAATTAGAGTCATAGGAAGTCGAATAGCTCAGTTTGTCTAGTTGTCATAGTTCAATTAATTGAATTTTTGTAATTAGACTGTTGATTTTCCAAAACGGTCCTCACTGAGGAACCGAAGAGCCACGTTGTAATATGTATAAATTATATCCTCCGGATGTAGAAAGGGAGGAGAGAGAGCAGAGGATTCCTGCAATCCAAACTGTGTATTCAAATTTTCTTCCAATTAAATAATTTCAGTGTGCATTATCATAGGGTCGTTTCGAATCCTCGATCGTGGGAAGCTTTTTTAATTGTGAAGTGATGAATTCGACACATGTATAATCGAAACCCTGTATTAAGTCCCACATATCTCTGTCTGGTATTCCGTAATTTATTCGAGAGAACCCTGTGAATTCAATCCCCGCAGGTGAGGTCTCTACGTGAAATCGTGGCCATTTAACCCTTTCTTATCATAAAAGAAGTTCTGCTTTGTTTATGAAAGAAATACATTTTTTTATTGATAATTATAATTCCTAACCCGAGTCGAAGACCTGAGTAAGGTGAACGACGAATAACACAACCGACTAGTAACCTTGGCAAAACACTGTAGCAAAAGCACGGCTGATTTAAAAAAGTGGATTGCCCCATTTCGCACCACTTTTGGTGCGGCGGTGGTATTTTCTGAATTGGAGCGATTCCATACAGGAATCGACACGTGGCAAGGGACCCGTTTCAAAACCGCTGCTTAAGTGTGCCATCACGCATTAAAAAATTGATGCGGGATGCCGAGCGAAATGCATTCGGACTTTTGATCTGATGCAGGGCCATCGGACAATGACTGTTTCCCAAAGATGTGTGAAGTCTAACGAAAGAGCCCGGAGGTTAATTAAGGTATGCTGCGGGCAGTTGATTGGATAGTCGTTACATATGTGGGCCCGAACCAAAGGTCCGTTGTAAAGTCATTTGTTTAAAAAGGCGTAGCGCACTAATATGAAGTTATAACTTTAGTTATACGGGTGGTGGTGAAGCAAAGGCTATACTATAAGATTCGAAGTTGAGAATATATGTTTGTTTGTCAATTTCTCTGAAATTGACAAATAAATACAGAGAAAAAGGAAGAAGACCACGTGGAGTGAAGAACAGGGTCGTCAAAGAGAAATGCTAACCGAGCCACAAAATTGTTGACCATCCCTCCATTGAAGTTGACTTTTTGGCGTTGCTGCGTCATTTGTGGTATCAGAGCCATTGTCTGAAGTTTTTTGCTGACATGGCAGTCCAAATTGGAAGAGGTGCTGGCAGAAGAATACCTGTAGCCAACGCAGAGGTGTTGGAGATGTTGCAAAGGGTCGAGGCTAGGATGGATGCCGCGGAGCGAAGACAGACCAGAGATCCTGAAGACATCAGCGAACCTGAGACAGAAGAAACAGAAGAAAATGTTGAAATTCATCCTGACATGAGGCTCCTTAGGACTATTCTGGGGTATGCGGTTAAACCCATAATTTAAGTGTCAAGCTATGCAGGGGGAATAAATCCAGAGGAGCTGGTGGACTAGATAAATGAATTAAACAAGTGCTTCGATTATGAAGAAATAAGTGAAGATAAAAAAGTCAAGTTTGCAGTAACAAAGCTGAAGGGACATGCTGCACTTTGGTGGGATGGAGTGCAGGCAGAGAGGAGGAGAGTTGGCAAGCAACCTATCAAGAGCTGGACCAGGATGATGGCCAAGTTGAAAGGTAAATTCCTGCCTAGTGATTACCAGCTCACATTGTATAAACAAATGCAGAACCTGAGCTAGAGGTTGCTGACAGTAAAAGAGTACACAGAGGAATTCTACAGAGTGAGCATAAGGGCTGGGCAATTCCAAGATACACTAGAGAAGACTGCCAGATATGTAAATGGTCTCAGACTGGAGATCCAATATGAGATTGGTCTTCTGTCTCCCAAGACAGTGGAAGAGGCCTATCAGATGGCCTTGAAAGCAGAGGAGAAACTCCTGAGGAAACAGTCTGCCAAGAAGAGAGGTACTTTCCGTGGGAAGGGAAGTCAGGGTGGTAGAGGGAAGCCTGCTACAGCCAAGGATGGAGCTAATAGTAGCTCACCTCAGAATTCATCTACAGAGGATGATGCAAGGGGAAGAAAGGGTTCTTACAGAGGAAAAGGAAGAGGAGGTAGAGAAGGGGCAGAGGTAGAGAATTGAGGTGTTATAGATGTCAACAAGTGGGACACAAGAACTATGAAAGTCCAGAAAATGTGGGTGCTAGTCCAAGGAATGATGTTGTTGCCCAGGCTGGAGAAGAGGCAGAGATTGAAGAAGAAATTCTTCCAGAGAGGGGAGAATCCTTGGTGGTAAATAAGGTCCTGTTGAAGCAAGCCAAAGTGGTCACTGAGCCTGCACAAAGGAAGACTTTGTTTAGGAGCATATGCAAAGTCCAAGGGAAATGCTGCCAACTAGTCATTGATAGTGGCAGCACAGAAAATTTGGTTTCCACTGAGGTAATAGAAAAATTGAAGCTAAAGACAAGGGAGCATCCAACTCCCTACAGGGTGTCCTGGCTGCATAAGGGGCACCAGCTGGTTGTGAAAGAACAGTGTGAGATAGAGCTGCAAATGGGAAAATACAAGGACAAAGTTTTGTGTGATTTAATGCCCATGGATGTGTGTCACATACTACTGGGTATACCTTGGCAGTTTGACAGAGCAGCAGTGCATGATGGCAAGAAGAACACTTACAAGTTCTTCAAAGATGGGGTGCATCATACATTGATACCCATGGAAGAAGGAGAGCCATCCAACAGGGTGATTGATCCAAAGACCTTGTTGATGAGCGAGAAAGAATATCTGTAGTAGATAGAAGAAGAAGAGGTAAGCTTTTCTTTAGTTTGCAAGCCACAAAGATTTCTGATTTACCAGTAGAGATACGAGAGATGTTAGATGATTACTGTGACATTGTTGTGGAAGATTTACCTGATGAGCTGCCACCTGTGAGAAAGATCAGCCATCAGATAGACTTTATCCCTGGTTCAAATCTACCAAATAAGGCAGCCTACAGAATGAATCCCAAGGAAAATGAGGAAATCAGGAGACAAGTGCAGGAGTTGGTGGACAAAGGACTAATCAGAGAAAGTCTGAGTCCATGTGCAGTACCAACAGTTTTGAGCCCAAAGAAAGATGGAGGCTGGAGGATGTGTACTGATTCCAGAGAAATTAATAAGATCACAATCAGGTATAGATTCCCTTTGCCCAGAATTGAATATTTAATGGACTTTTTGAGTGGTGCTAAATATTTCTCAAAGATAGATTTAAAGAGTGGATATCAACAGATTAGAATAAGAGAGGGTGATGAGTGGAAAACTTCCTTTAAAACAAATTAAGGACTGTATGAATGGATGGTAATGCCTTTTGGGTTGTCAAATGCACCAAGCACTTTTATGAGGCTTATGAATGAAGTATTGAAGGAATTTATTGGGAAATTTGTGATAGTATATTTAGATGATATACTAGTTTTCAATAGAACTAAAGAAGAACATTTAAGGCATCTTAATCATGTCTTGAAGAAGCTGCACCAGGAGAAACTGCTGATAAATTTGAAGAAGTGCTCATTCATTAAGGAAGAGTTGGTGTATTTGGGTTTTGTTGTTTCTGCAGAATGGTTGAATATGGACCCAGAAAAGGTTAAGGCAATTGTGGAGTGGCCTTCACCCAAGGGTATTTTTGAGGTAAGAAGTTTCCATGGACTTGCTAGTTTTTATAGAAAGTTTATAAGAAACTTCAGTAAGATTAATGCACCCATAATTGAGACCATAAAGAAGAGAAAACATCCATTTAAGTGGACTACTGAAGCAGAAAGAAGTTTTAAACTATTGAAGAAAAAGATAACAGAGAAGCCTGTTTTGATCCTGCCTGATTTTACTAAACCTTTTCAAGTAAAATGTGATGCCAGTGGAGAGGCCATTGGAGCTGTGTTGAGTCAAGATGATAGGCCTGTAGCCTATTTCAGTGAAAATTTGAATGATACCAGAAGAAAGTATTCCTCTTATGAGAAGGAATTCTATGCAATTGTTCATGCACTGAAGAAGTGGAGACATTACTTGATGTCCAGTGAATTTGTGTTATATTTTGACAATCATGCTTTGCAGTATATCGTACAGCAGCCCAAGTTGAAACATAAGCATGCTAAATGGGTTGAGTATCTCCAAGGTTTTAATTTTGTTTTGAAACATATAAGCGGTCAAGCCAATAAAGTAGCTGATGCTTTGAGTAGGAGACACTTGATTGTTCAAGAAAATAATTTTGAGGTGGTAGGATTTGATTTTCTCAAAGAATTGTATAAAACAGATCCTGATTTTAAAGAATCATTTGAGGCATGCAGTAACCTTGTTTTAATAGATAGAAACCAGTGGCTGGATTATTTTCTGCAGGAAGACTTGTTATTCAGAAAGAACCAACTGTGTGTACCAAAATGCTCCATGAGAGAAAATTTGATCAAAGAGAAGCATAGTGGTGGACTTGCTGGACACTTTGGTACTGATAAGACTTCTGAGCAGCTGAGTCACTTTTATTTCTGGCCTAGGATGAGAACAGAAGTGGATAAGTTTGTGAAGAATTGCAAAATCTGTCAGTATGCTAAAGGAAGGAGTCAGAATGCAGGATTGTACACTCCCTTGCCTATTCCAGACAGGCCTTGGGACATGGTGAGTATGGATTTTGTTCTAGGATTTCCCAAGACCCAGAGAGGGAATGATGCAGTCTTTGTTGTGGTGGACAGATTCTCCAAAATGGCACATTTTATTCCATGTTATAAAACTAGTGATGCCACCCATGTTGCTAACTTGTTTTTCAAAGAACTTGTTAGATTGCATGGGTTACCCAGGAGCATTGGTTCAGACAGAGACACCAGATTTGTGGGGCACTTTTGGAGGACACTTTGGAAGAAACTTGGTACCAAACTCAGTTTTAACTTAGCTTATCATCCCCAAACTGATGGACAGACTAAGGTAGTGAATAGAAGTCTGGGAAATTTATTGAGAAGTCTTGCAGGAGAGCATCCCAAGCAGTGAGACCATATTTTTCCCCAGGCAGAATATGCATATAATGATTCACCAAACAGGAGCACAGGACAGAGTCCATTTCATATTTTTTATGGAATGCATCCTAGAGGAATATCAGAATTAAGAAATCTGGGAAGAGCAGAGCTAAGGACTGCAGATGGTGAGGAGTTTGCTTCAGAGATCCAGGCCATACATGAACAAGTGAAACAACAATTACAAGGCAGCAGCATCAAATACAAAAGCAGAGCAGACTTGAGCAGAAAGGAAGTTCATTTTGAAGTAGGAGATCAGGTTTTGGCACACTTGAGAAAGGAGAGGTTCCCAAAGAAGCAGTACAACAAATTGAAGTTCAAAAAGATTGGGCCATGCAAGATACTTAGGAAGTTTTCTGCAATTGCTTATGAGATTGAATTGCCACCTGATGTTGGAATATCACCTATTTTTAATGTTGCAGATTTGTACAAGTATGAGGATGATGGTGCAGAAGAAGGATCAACAGACAAGGAACAGATTGAGTGGCAGGAGCAGCTACCTCCAGCACAGCCATTACAACCAGAGAAGATATTGGACAAGAGAGTGTTCAGAAGGACCAGAGGACTAGAGTACTTTCAGTACTTGATCAAATGGAGGGAAAAGCCAGAAGAAGATGCCACTTGGATGACTGAAGAAATGTTGCAGAAGATAGGCAGATCAGTGGAGGAGCTCATGGACAGGAGCCCATGAAGAAAATTTCCCTCAAGAGTCTGATGCAGGGGCATTAAGCCTAGCCAGCAATGTAGGAAGTTTTGTCCACATGTTGTGGCTAGTAGGGTTTGAAACATCTGAATTGTAACAGCTAGGTGTCAATACCTTAGCTGATTGTATTATTTAGATTAATTAGAGTCATAGGAAGTTGAATAGCTCAGTTTGTCTAGCTGTCATATTTCAGTTAATTGAATTGTTGTAATTAGAGTGTTGATTTTCCAAAACGGTCCTCACTGAGGAACCGAAGAGCCACGTTGTAATATGTATAAATTATATCCTCCGGATGTAGAAAGGGAGGAGAGAGAGTAGAGGATTCCTGCAATCCAAACTGTGTATTCAAATTTGCTTCGAATTAAATAATTTCAGTGTGCATTATCATAGGGTCGTTTCGAATCCTTGATCGTGGGGAGATTGTTTAATTGTGAAGTGATGAATTCGACGCATGTATAATCGAAACCCTGTATTAAGTCCCACATATCTCTGTCTGGTATTCCCTAATTTACTCGAGAGAATCCTGTGAATTCAATCCCCGCAGGCAAGGTCTCTACGTGAAATCGTGGCCATTTAACCCTTTCTTATGATAATAGAAGTTCCGCTTTGTTTACAAAAGAAATACATTTGTTTATTGATAATAATAATTCCTAACCCAAGTTGAAGACCTGAGTAAGGCGAACGACGAATAACGCAACCAACCAGTTACCTTGGAAAAACACTGTAGCAAAACCGTGACTGATTTACAAAAGTGGATTGCCCCATTTCACACCGCTTTTGGTGCAGAGGTGGTATTTTCTGAATTGGAGTGATTCCATACAGGAATCGACACGTGGCAAGGGACCCATTTCAAAACCACCGCTTAAAGTGCGCCATCGCGCATTAAAAAATTGACGCGGGATGCCGAGCGAAATGCGTGCGAGCCGTTGATCTGATGCAGGGCCATTGGACGGTGACTGTTTGCCAAAGATGTGCGAAGTCTAACGAAAGAGCTCGGAGGTTAATTAAGGTATGCCTCGGGAAGTTGATTGGTTAGTTGTTACATATGTGGGCCTGAACCAAAGGTCCGTTGTAAAGTCATTTGTTTAAAAAGGCGTAGCGCATTAATATGAAGTTATAACTTTAGTTATATGGGTGGCGGTGAAGCGAAGGCTATACTATAAGACTCGAAGTTGAGAATATATGTTTGTTTGTCAATTTCTCTGAAATTGAAAAATAAATACACAGAAAAAGGAAGAAGACCACGTGGAGTGAAGAATGGGGTCCTCAAAGAGAAATGCTGACCGAGCCACAAAATTGTTGACCATCCCTCCATTGAAGCTGACTTTTTTGCGTTGCTGCGACACTATGTGTCCCAAATAAACCAAAGAAGTCTTTCCAAATTCACACTTTGACATTTTAAGAAACAACTGATTTTTCTTCAAAATATCAAGTACTTTCTTAACATGCATGACATGCTCTTCTCTAGTCTTGCTGAAAATTAAGGTGTCATCTAAGTAGACAATAACAAAATCATCAAGAAAAGGATGTAAGACATCATCCATTACCCACATGAAAGTTGTGGGTGCATTGCATAAACCAAATGGCATAACAAGACACTCAAAGAGTCCCTATTTGTTTTCGAATGTTGTGTTCCAAATGCCACTTTCTACAATTCTAACTTGATGATAACCACTACGTAAGTCTAACTTAGTGAAATATTTATCATCTTTCAGTTGATCTAAAAAAATCATCTATCCTTGGGAGTGGGTAATGATTCTTTGCAGATATCTTGTTCAACGCCCTGAAGTCCACACACATGCACCAAGTTCCACCTTTCTTTGGAATCAAAAATATTGGTGACCCACATGGCGAAGTGCTTGGTCTTATGAATCCTTTGTCCAACAAGTCTTTACTTTTCCTCTTAATTTCAACATTCTCCATGATAGACATGCAGTACATGCCTATGTTAGGAAGAGGACAATCTTGATTTAACTGGATTTCATGTTGTTAGTTTCCAAATCCACCTTAGGCTGAAATAAGGCAGAAGAGGGACAACACCAAACCACGCTCAGCCTCGTAGCTAGCCCTACGAGGACATGAGAGGGCTCTCTCTGGGTCAATCTCGGTGAAAATATTCAAAGGGGCTTGAGATGACTAAAATAACAACTGATATTAGGCTAGATAAACAAATAGGAAGGTTTGATTTTGATTTTTAGGGGTTTTTGTTGAAAAAAGGGAAAAACAATTTTGGGCTTGGGGATGAGGCCAGATCTTGTAGAATTCAAGTTGGGGCAGGGTAGGAAATGGATTTGATGTATAAGATCGAATTTATGGATGGAAAAGACTGCTGAGGAGCTGAAGACGGCAAGAGAGTACAAGGATCCTCTTCAAACTGACGAAAACATATAAAACTAAACAAAAGTCTAAGGCAGAGCATCGGCAAATCAATGAATTCTACCTCGAATACTCATTTGTTTAATTTAGAAGCATAGAGAAAATGGCATACACATAACATTAATGAACTTAAAATAACATGAGAAGAAAAATCATCAAAACTCACAAGCCGCAAGGATCCCAACAAGTGCTGCAAAACTCTGGTCTTTCCTTTGCCAAAACTGAAATATGGATGTACAATGGAGTGCCAAACTTTTCTCAAGAGTCCAACCCTGAAAGTGTCTCAGAAAATACAATAAATAGACAAGTCTAACCCCTTCCCATGCCTCTAGGGGTCGAGCTCATGCTTCTAGGAGCAGTTTGAACCAATTCTAAACAAGGAGCTAAAATCTAGGCAGCCAAACAACTTGCCTCTATAAGCTAGGAAACTGATCCATTCACTTGATTTTCACTTTTAGGTGAATGAATCATCTAGAACAAGTAAATACATGCCAAAATTACATCATGGTTACCAAATTACATCAAGCTAGATCAAAAATTACATCAAGTGGTGAAACTAGTCAATACTGGCCGAATTTTTGAGCTGGAAGGTGAAAAATAGGTTGAATTCCTCTATGCGTCGCGCTACAAAGCTCTATGCACCGCGCTAATTTGGACCTGCTTTTAGAGAACTTCACGAAGTCAAAATTGAGCTCATGATAGCTCGATGGAAAGCCCTAGATGTATGCTATCCAACCGAAGTGGAATGTTTCCATTTGGAGATCCTTTGCCCCTCCAAAACATCATTCTCCCAAGACTACTTCCTGCTGGTGCAAAAGGTCGCAGAAAGGTGATTTTCATGGTGTTTCTGGCCCTTTAGGCAGCCCAGAATGTGATGAAATGCTTCGGCCATTCCTGAAAATACATAATATATCATAGAAAATCCAAAAATTTAAAGTTTTCCTCCAAAAGGTGTCCCAAACGTAAGCGCGCGTCGGGTGGTGCGATGCGTCGGGCGAAAAAACCCGTTTTGCAACCAAAATTTTCAAAATGACAAAATCTTCTCCAAATTTGCTGAAATTTGGAGTGAAGGTCTCCCATCATGTCTCATGCTCAGCCAAGGAAGCGTCAGCCAAGATTTGGAGTGGATCTGGCCTCTTTCGACGTTTCAATGCCTTGCTCAACCTTGCCTTCAGGATCTTCATTTTTGCTCTATAAACGTGCGTGCGGGCCGAATAATGATTCTTCATATGTCTGAGCATGTATTTTTCCCTGTTGGCCTTCGCCAAGAGCTTTTCCAAATGAATTTTAACATGCGTGAGGCAGGTCTCTCGCTCAACCGGTGTCATGTCACCTGGTCTCTTCCAGGCCAATGCACGGTCTTCCCGGATTTGCCGCAACTCTACAAGTGTATGCTAATCCTCCAGTTGTTTATTGCGCTGCTCCAAATAATGTATAACCCACTAAGATCTCTGCAAATTCACGGTCAAAGTATCAATCTCTGCCCTTTGTTCCTGGATGATTTCTTTGAGCTTTGAGCTAGGAGAGCTCGCATCAACATCGATGAGTATAAAATCAGTGTCTTGGCCTCCTGAAGGGCCCTCATCGTGCATAGGCCTCTTGCCTCTGTCCTGAACCTGTACCTGTGCTGATGACGAAGGCCAGACCCCTTCCACATCAAGTGGAGATAGTACTCACGCTGCTGATGAAGTCAACGAGACCCCTTCCACCCCGAGTGGAGATAGTACTCGTCGCGATGCTGAAAATAAGGCTTGATGGCCTCTTTGATATGTCACATACGCCGGAGCACTGATAGGCTCAAACTCGGGAACATCAAACTGGTGTGAAGGTTCTCCCTCATCATGAACAACCTTGGGAGGCTGTGGCGCTGCAAAGAAGTCACGGGAAATGAACTCATCCCATGCGATGCCCTGCTGTGCGAGCTGATGTACCACCATGATTTTGATAAGCGCGTAATGGTAAATGCTGTTATGCTACTGTGTTAGGGTCTTCTTCTGTACAATAAACGTCATCCAATCTATGTTACGGTACATAAAATATGGAATTCTCATCAACCGCACTCTCGTGAAGTGCATCAACAACCTGATGTGATATGCATACAAGCGTGAAAAGAACCCTTCACAACTAAAGTACCTAATGATAAGTTTCAACAATGGTGCATACTCATCTTTCAGAAACCGGAAAGGAAATACCCTGCTCAGCTGCCTTAGATATCCGGGTCTGATGTAAGGCTCATAATATGCCCTCTCCAACTGCTGCCGCTTATTCCACTCTTCCCCGATGTTTGGTATCCCGGTCGCCTCAGAAATAGTCTCTGGTGACAGAGTGAAATTCACTCCAGCAAGGCTTACACGACCATTATGCAAATGAAGGACAAATAGGCGAGCTAACTCATGATGATGCTGAGTTCGGGCAATCATCTCACAATACTGGACACATGACTAACGCTGAAAACAATCCATTGCAAGCAGGCAAGCCTGCAATTGTGTCAAAGAAGTGGGTTCTTCCCTGACATGCCTGCCACTTTTGTGAGATCTCCTTGGTGCATTAAGTTCTACTGTAGAGTCACTATCTTGCTCGTACCCCTGCTCATATAGAGAATCTGTCTCTGACATGGTGCTGAAATATGTTTGTCAACTGTATGCTTGGTTGTTTAGAAAATGAGCAAATTGGTGTATTTGTTTCAATGCCCAAATGTGTCACACAAAATGGAGAGGCTGCAAGGAAATGTCAAAGTGAACACAATGGACTGTCAAGTGACTTTGGAAAGGACAAAAATTTACTCACTGCTTTGGAAACTTTTGAGATTAAACACCTTTACAAATGATATGGGAATGGGTGATAGCGATGGGACTTGTAATGTGATAACAACAAGAGTTAATCAAATGGAAAACTGTAAACAGAGTTAAAAAAAACATGAAGACATCCATTGAACCTTGTGGAGACTCGAATTTTTATCAATGAAGGGAAAGAGGTAACAAGTAGAGTTTGGGAATTCACATGGGGATCAAAGGTATAGGGATATGGGGACAATGAATATGGGACTGTGAGACTGTGAGACTGTGGTAAAACTAGCAGCGACAACAATGATATTCAATAGCAAGAGCATATATGTCAATGAAATAAGATTTGAAGCACCAATTTCCACGTTTTGAAAGACATCCTTTTAAACCCTTGGAGCAATTTTGGATGTAAACATGGGGTTTAAATCTTTCACCATTCAAACACTAAACTCTTGCTTCCAAACCACAGCAGCATAGTTTAAATTCATTGAACAAGCTTGGACAACTTACTTGGAGGGAAAAGATTATTTGAATTTGAAAAAATTACAAAATGTTGATGAGTTTTGGGCTGGAGGGCTCAACGCGCCGCGCGCAAACCCAATGCGCCGCATCGGTTTCGTGCGCCGCGCCCTTGATAATTTAGACTGTCAAATTTTTCCCAGTGCGTCGCGCCTCTTTTGTGTGCGTCGCGCTCAAACTGTCAACACAGTCACGACCCTTCAACAATGAAATTTGCTCTTCAACCTCCAAATTCTACTTTGCTATGAGAATTTAAGAATGTAACTTGACACAAATGGTTTATATAACTTGGAGAAATATCTTGCAAGAGTTGGATTTGATTTTTTCTTCCTCCACAACCCATTTTGTAATGTTTTTTCATTTTGGCACTTTATCATTTCATTCAACTTCTATCTTTTGGCTTTTCACTGACTTTCTGAGTTTGAACTGATGAACCTGGTTATTTTTTACAGGGGTATTGGCGTTGATGTTTGGCAAAGGAAAACTAGAGCCTGCTTTGAAGACTACATGATTATTACAAAAAATGAATTCGACAATTTCTTATTCAAAACAGAGTTTTGAACAAGAAATGTCCTCAAATGCGTTTGATGATGAAAATTTGAACTAAGAACCTTTTCAAAAACCATCCTCATGGCCTGCGGGCATTTATTGAACATATCAAAAGACTGAACCCTAGACTCAAAAACTAAAAGACTCTTTTTGACCAAAATAATCATTTATGACTATGAATGACGTGAACTGAACTTTGATGGATTTGGAGGAGTTTTAACTAACCCAGCAGGTACAAGGATGAGGGAAAAAAAGAAGACCAAACCCTTCCGTCAGTCAATGGCATGCCCCTAGCGAAATGAAACGAAGTGAATTGAGCGAGACACCTAAAAATGAAATGCAAAAAGAGAAATGATCCCTGACGGAGGGCTGTAAGGACCGACTCTAACATTGGCTCCAATGGGGATGGTAGCTACAAGGAGGTGCCAAGATTGGCAGATCTCTGGAAGAGCTATACAGTGCCTTCATCCATTGGGCTATGGAATCCATTATTTTGACAAAAGACTAATGACTTTGACTTATTTTATTGACTGAAACTTGACTGAAACCGACTCAAATTTAAAACTGAACAAACTGAAATACTGAATCTACAAACTAAAACCAAACTGACCTCCATCCTTCTTCAAAATTATATCCTTCGCTCCGAGCCCCAGACTGAAGAAAAGACATCATCACACACTTGCGATGAAACTGAAAAGATATGTACAATGGTGATGAATATAGCAGAAAATACTCAAAAATGGTACCGCTTGAGCAGCCGACCATTGACCGGCCCTCTAGGACAATCATCTCCATTCATCTCCTTCAGAAGAAAGGCATTTTGACCTCGATATGCTGCGATCTTGAAAGGACCCTTCCAAAGGTTTTCAAACTTACCATGTTTACCTTTATCTTCATTCCTAGCGTCCCACTTCAGTACCACTTCCTCCAACTGGAATTTATCTGCCTTCGCTTTCCTGTCATAGATATTTTTTATTCTTTCCTGCAACTTGACTGTGTTCTGAAAGACCTCTTCCCTCGTTTGCTGTAAATGAATCATCTGGTTTATCCTTCTTTGCATATGGCTTTCTTCACTATCAGCCTCCTGAAGAAACTTGACTACCGAAACAGCAAGTGACGTAGGAAAAACTGTATCTACTCCATAAACCAACTCGAAAGGAGACATACCAATTGACTTCTTTTGACTTACCCGATCATCCCATAAAGCATTCACCAGCTTCTTATGCCAACTCTTCTTTTTGATGTCCAGCAACTTTTTAATGATATTGACTAGAGACTTATTGGAAGATTCCGCCAAACCATTACCTTGCGGATGATAGGCAGTTGAATGCCCCAAAATTGTTTTATACTTTGCACAAAAATCAATCATTTTTCTTGACTTAAAAGCCACTGCATTATCTGTAATCAATTTACTCGGGCAACCAAAACGGGACAAAATGTTGTTCTCAAGGAAAGAAATAATTACCGAATCGGTGGCTTGTCGTGTGGGCACTGCTTCGATCCATTTTGTAAAGTAATCGGTAGATGTTAGAATCCATCTATGCTATCCTGAGGAAGGAGGATGGATTTCCCCGATGAAATCCAAACCCCATTGCTAGAAAGGGGCACTTACCTCAACAGGCTTGAGTGGCAATGGCTGTAATTTCTGTCTTCCTTCGAAAATTTGGCATTCATGGCAGCCTTTGACTGTTTTATAGACATCAGAAAACAACGTGGGCCAATAGTACCCAGCTCTCAAAATTTTATTGGCAGTTGTTTTCCAAAAATGATGACTGCTGCAATCTCCTTTGTGAAAATCTTCCATTACCTTCTCCGCTTCTTCCTCCACCAAACAATGCAATAACACACCACCTGGATCCTTCCAATAAAGTGCAAAATTCAAAATACAAAATTTTGCATCCTTCAGTTTCAAGGTCCTACCTTTGTTTCGAGTCATGCCGGGCAGTGATGACAAATTTTGAAGAACATCAAATTTTGAAGAACATAGATGATATCTGAATACCATGGGGAATCAACAAACATTTCCGATACCTGAAGTGGCACATTCTCCTCATCTTCATCAGACATAGCAGCAATCATATTTATGTCTAATGCGTGCAAATTGGATTCAACCATAAGTTTCACCAGCCCCTGTCCCTTGATCATCTTCGTGGGCCTTATTTCCACATCATATTCTAGCAAAGCTGCGATCCACTAACCACGTCTTCCTTCTGGATTAGTCTGTACTAACACATCTTTCACGGTAGCATTAGGAACATAAGCTAAAATATGGGAATGCAAAATGTATACCCGGAAATCCTTCAATGCCTTTACCAGTGCCAGAGCCTGTTTCTCAATGATGTTGCATTTCAGGGCTGCGTCTCTAATAGTTCGACTGAAAAATGCTATGGGCTTCTCATGTCCATCTCTCTTCTGCAATAACACGGCTGTCATGGTATGTTCTGAAGCAAAGCAAAACAAAATGAAATCTTGGGTGTAATCCGGGCTGATTAACACTGGGGCTGAAGATAGTGCCAACTTCACCAAATCAAAGGACTTTACCGCATCTTCCGTCCACTTTACTTGGCTGTCCTTTTTCAACATATTTTTTATTTCTCTCAAATTCTCAGCAAGGTAGGGACAAAACAACGCAAAAAGTTCATCTTACTGTTAAAAGACTAAATCTCTTTCTTATTCCTGGGAGGGTCAATTTGCTGGATTGCTTCAACACGTGCCGGGTCAATACGAATGCCATCTTTGGAAATGACGTGACCAAGTAACTTACCTTCATCCATGGCGAATAAGCTCTTTTTAGGATTAAGCGAGACACCATATTTTCTGCACTTCTGAAAAACAACTTTCAAGTGATGCATATGCTCTTCATCTGAGTTTGAGAAAACACTCAAATCATCAAGGTAAATAACAAGAAAAACATCTTTTTCATTCGCAAAAGCCATGTCCATCGCCCGCTGAAAAGTTGCACTAGAATTCTTCAAACCAAATGGCATCTTAGTATAGTGAAATGTCCCCCACGGAGTGGTGAAGGCTGTTTTGTCACGGTCATCTTCATGAACCAAGATTTGGTTATAGCCAGAATACCCATCAAGTAGTGACATCAGGGATGCACCCACTACTCGCTGCAATATATGATCCATCTTAGGCAATGGATAGTTGTCCTTCAATGACACCTTATTCAAATTTCTGAAATCAATACATAACCGGATTTCACCTGTCTTTTTCTGCACTGGCACTAAATTTGAAATCCAATCAGAAAATCTGATAGGAACAATGATTCCTTCTTTGTACAGCCTATTTACCTCCTTCTCAATCTATGGAAGCAATTTCAGATTGATTCTTCTTAGCTTTTGTCTGAAAGGTTTCTGATTAGGCTTAATTGGGATAGTATGCTGGATGATATTAGTGTCATACGTCTTTAGATCTGAGTAATCCCAAGCGAAAGCATCAGCAAATGAAGACAACAAACTCACATATTCAGCCCTTACCTCCGGTGACAATGACTTGGATAACTTCACCATTTTGGGATTTTCAGCTGTCCCAATATTTACATCCTCCACTCCTTTTTCAGTCGGTCGTAAAGTTGGTTTCTTGGCCACATCATCCTGATTGAAGAGTTATTCTAAAGGTATCAAAACTTTAGGAATAATGTTATCTTTCAGCTGTAACACTTCCATTTGGTTAACTTGAACATCATCACCATCATCAAATTCTACATCAATTGAGGTATCTTTGAACTTACCTTTACTCTGCAGAAAATCATTAATCTCATCATCATCTTGGAAAACTTGCCAACATCTTTGATTATCCGGTACGGTAGGATGGTGCTTCACATGAATCTCGAATTTATTGCTTGAATTCATTGGGATCTTCAAGTTACTAGTTGCCTTGGCAAGCGCATCAGCAATTCCATTTTGAATGTGAGGAATACAAGTCAAGGTATAATCTGAAAATTGCTTCAAAATATCAAGGACAGTGTTCCAGTAAGCCCGCATCGAGGGATGTTTCGTTTGATACTCACCCTTTACCTGCTTAATCACCAATTCGGAGTCGCCATAGACCACAATTATCTTAGCATTCAGCTTTCTAAGAATCTTTAAGCCAGCAATCAGAGCTTCATACTCAGCCTCATTGTTCGAACAATCAAATTCCAACTTGTAAGAACATACCCGTACATTTCTCGGTACCTTATTAGGAGCTGAAAAAGGGCTGCGTACCCAAATACCAATCCCAGCACCATCATTACCCACTGTACCATCAAAATCCATGGTCCATAGACCCTCTTCATCATCCTCTAAGTGCTGAAATTGTGCCAGCTCTGTTTTTTCTGTTTGCTGTCCACTATCTTTAGCTGATTGCTCAACTGTGCTTTCCGGTAGCTGCCTTTCCTTCTGCAAAAATTCTCTGAAATTCTCGGTAATTTCTGGAATATCTTCTGCTTGAACCAGCTGACTATATACATCATTAAAACTATCGGCAAACAAAACAAAAGACTCTAGATATGTATGTACATAATTAATCGGATGATTAACCGGTTTCTCCTTAGTGGTAATCATATACTTCATTTTTTGTTCCCGGTACAATTTTCTCATTTGGCCAAACATGGGAATCGTCGCATAGGAGAAATCTAACTGTAGTGTCCCTTTCAATTTTGCTCCCCAAGATCTGGAAAGAAACATACCAAATCTCGGAGGGATGTCTGCTACAACAAGGTCCATCAAAACATTCTTTGTAGGAATCTGATCCAAACTTACAACCAAATCTTTAATGAGCCCAATACATCTCACTCTGCTAGAATCAAATGAATAAAGATCGTGGTACTTCCTGGTAATGTCTAAACCCAACTTCTCCATGATTTCTTTCGGCATAAGGTTATGGGAAGCACCGGAATCGAAAATGGCATTATGCAACACAAATTCATGCAACCGAAGACTGATATAAAACGGAGGTACTTCGCTGTCCGGAGACTCACCATCTAAAGTTGGGCCAAATATCAATTCCGTTTGATCATATTCAATATTCACCATGTCAAACATAGGATCGAAATTCAAAATTCTAGAAACCTGACCTTTATAACTGTTGTTCCTCATTAGTTCAGTCAAGGGAATAGATACCTTCAATTTCGAAATTTCATTCTCCAAACTAAAAGATGAAGTCTTTTTTATCTCTTTGGCTGGAACATCTTTCTTTTCAACCTTCTCTTTCGATGCGATTGGCTGATTTTATTTTTCTGCTGATGATGACTTATTGGCAACAGGATCAACTACCTCTTTTGCTTTCTTTTGTGCAACAGGTGAATCATTCTTGGGCGCTGAAACTTCCTTCCTTTTCTGAATTGGATTGACTGGTACATCTCTATTTCTAAGAGAGTATTTCTTCTGCTGAGCTGACAATGCATTCATGTAACCTCTTTGATATTCATCCGACTCTTCCTCAAGGGCTGCATCATTAGGTAGGATAAAATCCCCATCTCTTTGTACTGCTGAACTTTCTGCATATTCATCATCTTCAGTGATATAAATGGGCAAATCATCAGGAGTAAAGAAATGATTTTGCTCTCCTACTACATCATCTTCATCGTCTAAATCCTGACCAACAAAATTCTGCTGAAGAGGTGTCTTTACTTGCTGCTGGACTGGTGGCTCTAGCACTCGCTGTTCTCGTTGCTTAATCCTGAATTGGGGTTGTTGCTGACCACGGAAATTAGGATTCCGAACTTGTGATTCGGGCTTATCAATAGTGAGCCTTTCGAACATCTTTCCCATCTCGCGAAGTATCTTATCTGTGGATGTAGAAGCTTCTTCTTTTATCACAACTTTCTTCTCTGCTTTCAGTCTAGCTCTCTTGTCATTCAAGTTTGCCTCAACACTCACAGCAATCTTCTACATGTCCTCTAAAGTAGGCGGATCTCTGTCTCGTAATGAATAGGCAATCTCCGGATCAAAACCATCCGAGAATTTTAACAAAGCTGATTTCTTAGAAGGCCTCAAGTCATCAGGAATTGCATTATAAACCGCATTAAATCTGATAATATAATCTTGGACGGACTCACCAAGATTACGCTTGATGCTAGTATACTCAGAAGTGATTTGCAGCGGATATTTCTTCATCTCCCACCGATCTAGAAACTGTCTCTGAAGGTCTTCTAATGTATTAATACTTCCGGGTTGTAAAGCTCTGAACCACTTGTGTACCTCACCTCCAAAAGTTTGGACAAACAACCTCATGGAGACATTCTCTTCATCAATTTCATGCAGGTCCAAAAAGTTTGTCATTCTAACAATATGCTGTTGAGCGGGCACACTTTGAGGAGTACCATCAAACAAAGGAATTTTACTCTAATAATCAGTGGGCATAGGATCCAAATTTGCAGGCAAAACAAGAGGTGCGAATCTAGTAGCCATGGCTCTTGGTGGATTTATGATCTGTCTTGGAGAAACGGGTAGAGTAGGAGTAGTAGGTGTTCAAGGTGTATGCGGTGGAGATGGAGGAGGAACTACTGCAAATTGCTGATCAGATATCAATGGTTGCACTGGAATGGTAGGAATAAAAGAAGACTTAGCGTGAACTTGTGAATCAGAAGTAATTACCGAGGGACCAAGAGTTTCAGAAGCAGATTCAATAAACTCAGGAATATTTGATGCAACAATAGAGTTCTGAAGGTTCAGAATGTAATTATCAATGGATCGATTAGCTTGTTCAACCTCAAGATACTTAATGAACTTGGGATTTATGACGGTAGAACTAGTAGCACTTTCAGATTTGGTTTCGAACAAGGATAACTCGAACTGATCATCAAACTCAATGTCTTCAATGTATTCAAATACAGTAGGGTATGAATGAGATTTAAATAGAGGAAACACGGGAGCTTCTCGACAGAAAATTCTTGGAATCAAGTTGGGATTCTCATACACTGGAGGCAGATTAGGATTAGGATTCGATCTAGTATGTCTTTTGGAAGCCAGTGTATTGATCTACTCAAAAATTCAAGGACAAAACGATCTATTCAGCCTATCGAATTCTAGACTCAGTCATCCAAAAGTCCAGAATGATATAATGTACTGGGGTAGAACACAAGAGAAATGTCACATTCACAAGCTAAACCAGAGATCGACTGAAGCAACGTTTATCTACTTCCGCTAATGCAAAGCAAAAGCGTTTCGAAAGCTACCTGGCGTGACTCCAGAATCCGTCTGTAACTTATGAAACAAATAACATCAACAAGAAAACCATTTTCTTCCCCAGTATGGTCGCCACTATGTTAGTTCCCAAATCCACCTTAGGCTGAAATAAGGCAGAAGAAGGACAACGCCAAACCATGCTCAGCTTCGTAGCTAGCCCTACGAGGACAGGAGAGGGCTCTCTCCGGGTCAATCTCGATGAAAATATTCAAAGGGGCTTGAGATGACTAAAATAAAAACTGATCTTAGGCTAGATAAACAAATAGGAAGGTTTGATTTTGATTTTTAGGGGTTTTTGTTGAAAAAAGGGAAAAACAATTTTGGGCTTGGGGATGAGGCCAGATCTTGCAGAATTCAAGTTGGGGTAGGGTAGGCAATGGCTTTGATGTATAATATCGAATGAATGGATGGAAAAGACTGCTGAGGAGCTGAAGAGGGCAAGAGAGTACAAGGATCCTCTTCAAACTGACGAAAACATATAAAACTAAACAAAAGTCTAAGGTAGAGCACCGGCAAATCAATGAATTCTACCTCGAATACTCATTTGTTTAATTCAGAAGCATAGAGAAAATGGCATACACATAACATTAATGAAATTAAAATAACATGAGAAGAAACATCATCAAAACTCAGAAGCCACAAGGATCCCAACAAGTGCTGCAAAACTCTGGTCTTTCCTTTGCCAAAACTGAAATATGGATGTACAATGGAGTGCCAAACTTTTCCCAAGAGTCCAACCCTGAAAGTGTCTCAGAAAATACAATAAATAGAAAATTTTAACCCCTTCCCATGCCTCTAGGGGTCGATCTCATGCTTCTAGGAGCAGTTTGAACCAATTCTAAACAAAGAGCTAAAATCTAGGCAGCTAAACAACTTGCCTCTATATGCTAGGAAACTGATCCATTCACTTGATTTTCACTTTTAGGTGAATGAATCATATATAACAAGTAAATACATGCCAAAATTACATCATGGTTACCAAATTAAATCAAGCTAGATCAAAAATTACATCAAGTGGTGAAACTAGTCAATACTGGCCGAATTTCTGAGCTGGAAGGTGAAAAATAGGCTAAATTCCTCTATGCGCCACGCTCCAAAGCTCTATGCGCCACGCTACTTTGGACCTGCTTTTGGAGAACTTACCGAAGTCCAAATTGAGATCATGATAGCTCGTTGGAAAGCCCTGGATGTCTTCTATCCAACACAAGTGTAATTTTTTAATTTGGAGCTCATTTTCCCCTCCAAAACTTCATTCTGACAAGACTACGTCCTGCTGGTGCAAAAGGTGGCAGAAAGGTGATTTTCATGGTGTTTTTGGCCCTTTAGGCAGCCCAGAATGTGATGAAATGCTTCGGCCATTCTTGAACATACATAATATATCATATCAAATCAAAAAATGCAAATTTTTCCTCCAGAAGGTGTCCCAAACGTAAGCGCGCATCGGGTGGCGCGACGCGTCGGGCGGAAAAACCTGTTTTGCAACCAGAATTTTCAAAATGACAATATCTTCTCCAAATTTGCTGAAATTTGGAGTAAAGGTCTCCCATCATGTCTCATGCTCAGCCAAGGAAGCCTCGGGCAAGATTCGGAGTGGATCCGGCCTCTTTCGACGTTTCAGTGCCTTGCTCAACCTTGCCTTCAGGATCTTCATTTTTGCTCTGCAAACGTGCGTGCGGGCCCAATAATGATTCTTCATATGTTTGAGCATGTCTTTTTCCCTGTTGGCCTTCGCCAAGAGCTTTTCCAAATGAATTTTAACATGCGTGAGGCAGGTCTCTCGCTCAACCGGTGTCATGTCACCTGGTCTCTTCCGGGCCAATGCACGGTCTTCCCGGATTTGCCGCAACTCTACAAGTTTATGCTGATCCTCCAGTTGTTTATTGCGCTGCTCCAAATAATGTATAACCCACTGAGATCTCTGCAACTTCACGGTCAAAGTATCAATCTCTGCCCTTTGTTCCTAGATTATTTCTTTGAGCTTTGAGCTAGGAGAGCTCGCATCAACATCGATGAGTATAAAATCAGTGTCTTGGCCTCCTGAAGGGCCCTCATCGTGCATAGGCCTCTTGCCTCTGTCCTGAACCTATACCTGTGCTGATGACGAAGGCGAGACCCCTTCCACATCAAGTGGAGATAGTACTCGCACTGCTGATGAAGTCAACGAGACCCCTTCCACCCCGGGTGGAGATAGTACACGTCGCGATGCTGCAAATAAGGCTCGATGGCCTCTCTGATATGTCACATACGCCGGAGCACTGATAGGCTCAAAATCGAGAACATAAAACTGGCATGAAGGCTCTCCCTCATAATGAACAACCTCGGGAGGCTGTGGTGCTGCAAAGAAGTCATGGGAAATGAACTCATCCCATGCGATGCCCTGCTGTGCGAGCTGATGTACCACCATGATTTTGATAAGCGCGTAATGGTAAATGTTGTTATGCTGTTGTGCTGGGGTCTTCTTTTGTACAAGAAACGTCATCCGCTCTATGTTACGGTACATAAAATATGGAATGCTCATCAACCGCACTCTCGTGAAGTGCATCAACAACCTGATGTGATATGCATACAAGCGTGAAAAGCGCCCTTCACAACTGAAGTACCTAATGATAAGTTTCATCAATGGTGCGTACTCATCTTTCAGAAACCGGAAAGGAAATACCCTGCTCAGCTGCCTCAGATATCTGGGTCTGATGTAAGGCTCATAATATGCCCTCTCCAACTGCTGCTGCTTATTCCACTCTTCCCCGATGTTTGGTATCCCGGTTGCCTCAGAAATAGTCTTTGGTGATAGAGTGAAATTCACTCCAGCAAGGCTTACACGACCATTATGCAAATGAAGGACAAATAGGTGAGCTAACTCATGATGATGCTGAGTTCGGGCAATCATCTCACAATACTGGAAACATGACTGACGCTTAAAACAATCCATTGCAAGCGAGCAAGCCTACAATTGTGTCAAAGAAGTGGGTTCTTCCCTAACATGCCTGCCACTTTTGTGAGATCTCCTTGGCACATTAAGTTCTGTTGTAGAGTCACTGTCTTGCTCGTACCCCTGCTCATATAGAGAATCTGTCTCTTACATGGTGCTGAAATGTGTTTGTCAAATGTATGCTTGGTTGTTTAGAAAATGAGAAAATTGGTGTATTTGTTTCAATGCCCAAATGTGTCACACAAAATGGAGAGGTTGCAAGGAAATGTCAAAGTGAACACAATGGACTGTCAAGTGACTTTGGAAAGGACAAACATTTACTCACTGCTTTGGAAACTTTTGAGATTAAACACCTTTACAAATGATATGGGAATGGGTGATAGTGATGGGACTTGTAAAGTGATAAGAACAATAGTTAATCAAATGGAAAACTGTAAACAGAGTTTAAAAAAACATGAAGACAGTCATTGAACCTTGTGGAGACTCGAATTTTTATCAATGAAGGGAAAGAGGTAACAAGTAGAGTTTGGGAATTCACATGGGGATCAAAGGTATAGGGATATGGGGACAATGAATATGGGACTGTGAGACTGTGAGACTGTGGTAAAACTAGCAGCGACAACAATGATATTCAATAGCAAGAGCATATATGTCAATGAAATAAGATTTGAAGCACCAATTTCCACGTTTTGAAAGACCTCCTTTTAAACCCTTGGAGCAATTTTGGATGTAAACATGGGGTTTAAATCTTTCACCATTCAAACACTAAACTCTTGCTTCCAAACCACAGCAGCATAGTTTAAAATCACTGAACGAGCTTGGACAACTTATTTGGAGGGAAAAGATTATTTGAATTTGAAAAAATCACAAAATGCTGATGAGTTTTGGGCTGGAGGGCTCAACGTGCTGCGCGCAAACCCAATGTGCCGCGTTGGTTTGGTGCGCCGCACCCTTGATAATTTACACTATCAAATTTTTCGCAGTGCGCCGCACCTCTTTTGTGTGCGCTGCGCTCAAACTGTCAACACAGTCACGGCCCTTCAACAATGAAATTTTCTCTTCAACCTCCAAATTCGACTTTGCTATGAGAATTTAAGAATGTAACTTGACACAAATGGTTTATATAATTTGGAGAAATATCTTGCAAGAGTTGGATTTGATTTTTTCTTCCTCCACAACCCATTTTGTAATGTTTTTTCATTTTGGCACTTTATCATTTCATTCAACTTCTGTCTTTTGGCTTTTCACTGACTTTCTGAGTTTGAACTGATGAACCTGGTTACTTTTTACAGGGGTATTGGCATTGATGTTTGGAAAAGGAAAACCAGAGCCTGCTTTGAAGACTCCATGGTAGAAAAAATACATGATTGTTTCAAAAAATGAATTCAACAATTTCTTATTCAAAACAGAGTTTTGAACAAGAAATGTCCTCAAATGCGTTTGATGATGAAAATTTGAACTAAGAACCTCTTCAAAAACCATCCTCATGGCATGCGGACATTTATTGAACATATCAAAATACTGAACCCTAAACTCAAAAACTAAAAGAATCTTTTTGACCAAAATAATCATTTATGACTATGAATGACGTGAACTGAACTTTGATGGGTTTTGAGGAGTTTTAACTAACCCAGCAGGTACAAGCATGAGGGAAAACAAGAAGACCAAACCCTTCCGTCAGTCAATGGCATGCCCCTAGCGAAATGAAATGAATTGAATTGAGCGAGACACCTAAAAATGAAATGCAAAAAGAGAAATGATCTATGACGGAGGGTTGTAAGGACCGACTCTAACACATGCTAAATCTCCCTTTTAGAAGGTAAACCTATCGGTTCCTGAAACATCTCATGATGTGCATCAACTACATCATATAAATCTGATTTAAGCTTGGAATCACAATTTTCAAATGACTCATGATTCACATCAACCTTGGGCTTAACCATAAGAAGTACAAAACTCTTACTAGAATTCACTAGCCTTTTTACCTGTCCTGCATTTACCATCGCTATATTTTTCATCTTGCGATGTGCTCTGACAATGAACTCCTTGCCATATTTAAAGAGATGATACTTATTTTAATGGCGATGAAGATCACTTTCCTATCAAGTAAGTAAGGACTTCCCAAAACAATTCCTGATATACCAAGCGATATTACATCAAGTTCAATTGTGTCAATAAAGTGTGCAGTAATCGCGAATAGCAATATGCACTTTCTTGCGACTTGTAAGTTTGCATCCTTGCATATCCACCCAAGTGGATAAGGCTTTGGATGTGGAATGTTCTCAAGTTTAAGCTGCTTAACCAAGTCTTCTGATATCATATTTTCTTGTGAACCACTGTCAAATAGTGTGTCAATGTTTGTATGTTTTGAGACTACCCTCGCATGGAACAATTCAATTCTTTCTTCCTCATTTGGAGCTTCTACATGATAGTTTGAAGTACTAGTGCTTGGCTTAGTTTCAGTTTCCTTTCCCTTCATACTTTTCAAACCCATGGATGAAATTTTGGTTTCATCACCTGAATCATCACCTAAGTCTTGTGGTGTAGTTGTAGTAGCTGCAATTTTCTTCTTTCCTTTGTTTTTGTTAAACTGGGTTCTTTTTTTCAGGATGTAATTTCCAACATTTTTTCTCTTCATGGCCTTCTCTTGAACAATGGTTACATATCACTTTCTCACCCTCTTCTTTGACAGATGCATTATTTTTTCCTTTTCCCTTAAAGGTTTTATCTTTGTTATTCCCCTTAAAAGGCTTGTTTCTACCCTCATCAAAAGTGTTTTTCCCTCTAGCCTCTAAATGTGTAGCTTGTACACAAACATCGTCTAGACTAGTAGGGTTGAACATAAGGATAGTATGTCTAAGCTAGCTATGCAAACCACCTATATATTCCAGCAAAGTATCTTGTCTTTGTAAGTATACCCCTAATAAGAGTGCTCTTCTCCTAAACTCTTGGGAGTAGTCTTGTACATTTTGTCCCTTAAGCTGTCTGAAGTTTTTCCATTTCATGATAGCCTTTTGTAAATGAGCTAATGGATAGAATTGACTTTTAATTGCATAAATAAATTAAGCCCATGATAAAGTGATCTTACCATGTTTTTTAATTTCATCCTTGGTCTTGGCTTCCCACCATACCAATGCTGCTCCATCCATTCTCAAAGAGGCTAACTATATCTTGGTGTCGTCATCATGAAGGTTCTATATCCTCAAGTAAACTTCCAACTGCCTTATCCAATTTTTAAGTTTCTATGCATTGACTTCACTGTTAAACATAGGAAACTCAAATTTAACATCAAGCTTTAAAAATGGACTTTTACCATTGGTTTTAGACTTGTGAGGTTGATACACCGAAGTTGAGGATGACGATGTAGAGGAAGAGGATGAAGATGGGGATGGTGGATCACCATTTCCTCTATGTCCTTTCTTTGACTTGTCATCACTTTTCTTTCCTCCTGAAGAAACCTCTCCTTCTTTCTAGTTTTTAGACCCTTCTCCAACAAGCCTATCATTCCTTTCTTGGTAGACTATCCTCACCATCTCCATCATATTCAAGAAAGCCTTTCGGAACACCCGTTCCTCTTCTTTGGGATCCATATCTTCAGGAGCTTCTCCCTCTCTTGAAGACATGCTTGAAGCTACTTCTATGGCTCTTAGAGGTGGCTCTCTAACCCTTATTAGTTGTGGATTACTTTTTACACTAACCAAATGTCATTCACCTCACTTGAGTTTAAGCCTAGTAAGCATCAAAACTTGCAAACAATCAACTATATCTTTGCACAAAACAAATTCTGAGTAAAAATATAGCTCCTAAGGCTCAAATCCTTAGCTCTGATACCATATCATATGAAAATGAACTATTTTTATCTACTGTTCAAAGTATTCATTTCCATAATTAAGTGTGCAAAATGTTTGTCATGTCTTGCAAATTAAACAAAGTGTTTTTGGTAACTTTTTTTTAGTTTATGTGTGAAGGAATTTTAATTAAAATTACTGTTTAACATCTTGAATCAGAAATACAAAATAGAATAACTTCACCATTACAACACAACAACATGATGAGGCATTTCACCCCTCCTGGGCTACATCTGCCAGGTCCAAGGCTCCCAACGGGCATGTCCTTGCTATATTATGATGCTAAAATTGGTTTTACAGTGAGAGAGAAGCCTAAACAGGCTAAAAAAACTATGAAAATGAATTTAGAAGGCAGAAATAAGCTAAGTATGGCTTTTATTTCACCTAAAACAGTGAAGTGTAGCCCAATGCAGCTCCATTTCCCTCGTGGCCCTTATGGCTCTCCAAGATTCCCTCAAGCAAAAATGGTTGAAAAACACCTCTATTGGCTTTTCAACCTATTCCAATGGCTCCCGAACGCTTAGAATACTCAAAATTGACTAAAATTTTGTCTAATTTGGTCGAATATGGAGAAAGTTATTATCCAAACAGTATTTTTCCCAGTGGCCCTAAACAATCTCCACTAAACTTGGCTAACTCTAGTTAGCTCCACCAAAAAGGTGGAATCTCCAAAAATATCAGAACCGCGTGCTAAATAAGGTGGAAACAGTAAATGTAACTGTCGGATGATGGGCGTGTTCACATGATATTTTCCCGAACGGTTAGTCTTGCTCGCGGATAAGGTCAAGTCCGCGCCCTTGGTCACCGCTTGCAAGTCATGTGGGTGGGGGCTAGCACCCGAGTGCTTAACCCAGAACTTTTTGCTGGTGAAATGGGCTTAAGCCACTGTCATAGCACGTAGTCACGAGTCTTTCCACTCGCAAGCCTTGACGGCTAAAGCTCTTGCTCTGCTCGTTCCACAACAACACGCCGCTATAGGCTGACCTACTTTCGTTCAGGTCGGGTTGACCTCCGCCCAACCCCACCAAACAATTCGTTCAACACTAACCCTTTCACTTTCGAGTCAGGTCATCCTCCACCCGACTGACCCGAATACGTTCACACCTACACCTGCTGAACCGAATACGTTCAGGGTGACCCGACTCCATTCAGGTCGGGTGGGATCTGCCCACCAAACTGATTTTTGACAAGATTTGAGCCTTTGGCCTGGGGCCACGTTGCAGCATCTGGGCAGGCCACGTGGCACCCTCTGATAGGGGCCCAAACCATATAAAAAAATAAAATTTTTCCATAAAAATTTTCTGAAGATGACAAATATTTGAGTTCAAAAGTCCTGTTTTGAAGGTTACTGGGTGTTTTAAAACTTCAATATCTTCCTCATACGACATCAGATTTGGGTCTCGTTCATGGTGCCAAAAACATAGTGACAAGGCCTATCCGTTCATTTAGTTTGTGACCAATTCTGAGTAGTTCCAATTTTGAGCATTTTTTTCCTATTGGATATGATAACCTGATCAGTACATGATTGCTAAGAATTATTTTTCTGTTACTGTATAATTTAGTTCAGCAGGGGTGAGATTTTTGTTGATGTAATAAATAGTGTAGGGATTTTTGTCTTCTTCTTGACCAAGAATAGCTCGTATCACTGTGTCAGACTCATCTGACAAAATATGAAGTGGTAGTTACCAAGTGGGACCATGCAATACTGGTGCAGTCGAGACCAATTTATTTAATTATGTAAAAGAATTGTCACACTTATCAGACCATTTATATTCACCATGTCTAGTTAAATCATACAGAGGCACAACAATTTGTGAAATTTTTTTATGAACCTACCAGAATATTCAGCATATCCGAGGAAGCTATGTACCTCTGTCTGAATACAAGGTGTGGATAGTAAGATAATTACCTCTATCTTTTTCGAAGTACCTATATTCCAGCCCTAGAGATGTAGTGTCCTAGGATTATGCCTTCCTTCATCGTCATGTGACACTTTTCATTACTCAAACATAACCTGGTGGCGATGCATCGTTCCAACACATTTTCCAATGTTTGCAGTGCTTGCTCAAGATCGTCCCCATATGGGGTGAAATCATCCATATAAAATGCAAGTCCTTCGTTTATCAGATCAGAAAAAATGTTGAGTATGGCCCTCTGGAATGTAGCTCGGGCATTACATAAGTCAAAGGGTAACACTCTGTAAGAAAACATACCCCATGGGTAGGTGAAATTGGTTTTTTCCTGTTCTTCATGGGGGATTTGGATCTGACTATAGCTGCTGAAGCCATCAAGGAAGGAAAAGAATTGTTTCACTTCCAGTGTATCAAGGACTTGATTGATAAATGGAAGAGGGAAGTGGTCCTTCTGCGTGGCTTTGTTTAATTCCCTGTAATCCACACAGATTCGCCACTTGCCATTTTTCTTAGGGACAACTACCAGCAAATAGACCCATTTACTATCTGGAATAGGATAAATAGAGTTCACATATAACAACTTCTCTAATTCTTTCTTCACGATATATTTAACGTGCGGGTTAAATATTCGTTTAGGTTTCTTAATGGTACGAGCATCTTTTTAGGTGTAAATATGATGGGTACATAGTTTGGGATCTATGCCCTTCATGTCTGAATAATCCCAAGCAAAATCTCCTTTGTATTTTTGTAAAATTTTAATGAGCTTCTGTTGTTGGTCATTGTTCAGATTTTCATTGATGTTCAAACTTTTTGTTGGTTCAATTTCAACAGGTCTACTATTATGAACGATAGTTGTGGGTATGTGCTGGTCATCATTATCCTTTAAAGAATCTTCTTGGGCATCATTATCAATATTTTCTCTTAACATTTGGCATTTTTCAGTTTCCACAGCAGCTAGTTGATTAATAAAATTTTTAATTATGTCATCTTCAGTCTGATTTTTGAATTCGAGTGCTTCTACTACTATGAGTGGTGAACGGCTATTTTCTTCCATGTATGCTGACGGGTGTTTATGAATTTTTACAATGGGAATACATGGTTTGGTAGGGGGATATAGAAAAAGGTTTTTTATAGCATCCCCCTTAGCAATGGTCATGCTTCCTGTACGACAACCTATGTAAGCATCTGTTTTTTCCAACCAAGGTCCACCTAGAATCAAGGGATGTCCATCCAGTCAGCTTTTCAGATTGATGACTAGAAAATCTACTAGGTATTCCCATGAGTCAACGGAAACCATAATTTCCTATTAATTTCCTTTTGGTTTAACAACTGATCAGTTAGAATGTTCCAGCAAGGTGGTGGTTGGTTCTAAAGCAGTGATACCAAGTGTTTTATAGGTTTCCGCAGTAAAAATATCAATGGTTGTGCCCAAGTTGACTAGTGTGTTCGAAAAAGAGAGACCATATATTTGGACTGTAACTATAGGAATCCCTAGATATTCATATTTTATTATTGTTTCCCTGCCTAATAATAAATTAGACAAGGTTCCTATGACATGGAGAGTTGGAAAAGTTTTTGTTTTCCTCATAGTTTTTTTCGTGCATAGTTCTTTAATTGTCTTAGCATAGATTGGGATGTCTTGAATGGCTTGGAGGAGAGGAATTTTAATAAAAATATTTTTAAGTTCCCATAAAAGATCAAAAAATGGATAGACAATTGGTTTAGGTATCACTAATCTTTCAGGGAATGGGGGGGGGGGAGGTACTTATAAGTTTTCCAGAATCTTCTTGTTCAATTGTGCCTTCTCCATGTTCTATTTATGTGTTGATCATAGTTGATGGATTAATTTTAATTGGGGGTTCTAATTTTTATTGTTGCATGTATGAAATTTCCCCCAGGTTAATAACACACCCAGATCTCATCCTAAGTTCACTGCATTCTTTGTGTTCAGTTTCGAGGTCTGGATTTTCAACGATCTGTATCAGCTGCATTGGTCTATTATTGGAATTCGAGTTCGGTTGAGCTGGCAATTGAGGACATACCAGGGGCTGAGAATTCTGTGATAATGGATATGGAGATGGTAATGTTGGTTGAGGTTGAGTACCCGCTCCCCTAGGTGAATTTTTTATTCCCAAAGGTCACTGCCATTTTTGGGACCAATTTGGATTTTTTGAGGTAGAGGTAGGCCACTACGATGAATATGGATTGTTCTAGAAAAATGAAGGAGAAAAAGAATAATTTGGCTAACCACTTCTTGGAAAGGATTGAGATGGAAAGGGTGGCATGGAGAATGGTTGGGATGGCCAGGCAGAAAAAGGTGATTGGTTTTGACACGTTCTTCCAGGGTTTTGTTGTTTATTAAATTGTGAAGACGAAAAGAACTAATATGGGTCTTGTGACATACCTGAATATCGGGCTTGCCATTGTCTACAACGATTCATTAAATATATTGGTTTTGTTTCTTCTTCTACTTCTTGGAAGACTGCTTTCAACCCTAGAAGTGACGGGCACTGTTCAATGGTGTGGTGTTTAGTGCAGACGATGCATGTTTGGACCATGTCCAATGGGAATTCTCGTTGGTTGTGCTTATTTCGACAACGTGGGAAAAACAATACCAAGTTATGTTCTGCTAATGCTTTCTTCTTCTTGGCCTGTATAACATCTCATTGTGTTGTGTGGGTACCCAAGATATCGGCCTTGAAGTGTTCCAAGAGATTTCTGATTTCTATTCATGTTACACTACCGCCTGAAGTTCTGTTATTCCTGGCAGTTGAATCCTGTCCTGCTGGGTTAATGCGCTTGCTGCCTCTAGAGCACATGACACATAATGAAATAATATCATCATAATTTTCCTCATATATGTATCCTTTCCCCATTAGATTTAATTTTTCTACCGATTCATCTTTCATTCCTTTCATCATAGTTACTTTTAAGACACCTTTAGACAATGAAGAATAAGGGGACCTTTGCAAATTGTATTGGAACCATTCAACATATTTTTCTAATGTTTCATTATATTTTGAAGTCATGTTGAATATTTCATCTTTTAATCCTCTAGTCCTATATTAGTTTTTATATTTAGCAAGAAAAGATTTTTTCATTTAATCCTAGTTATTAATAGTCCCGCCACCGAGCCCCATAAGCCAACACAAAGCTACCCACTTTAATGTAGAGGGAAATAATTCTAATTTCTGAGGGTCAATGGTGTAATCGTATCCCCTACATAGAACATCAAATTCAAACAAGAAAGAATTTGGATCTTCTGAAGTTAATCCATGGAAAGTGGGGATGTTTTGAAACAAAATATCCTTCATAGGGGCATTAGCGACTGTGTCAACGATGGGGTACTCCAATGTTGATGTTTGTCCCTGGGGTTGATTGTGCACCATTTGGTGAAAGATGTGCCAATAACCTTTAGGGATTTCCTGGTTTGGGGAATTAATTCAGACCAGACTAGAAGTTTGGAAAAGGTCTTACATTACTACCACGATCTGGGATGTCGGGCGTTTCTTCTTCAACCAAGATTTTAAGAGATCCAGGGTCTGGAGATTTTAAGTTTGTTTCCACAGCGCCACTAGTTTCTCCCTCTCCTTTTTGCAAGTTGCAATAATTCCCTCTTGTGAAGGGTCAAGATTCAAGTGTTCCGTGACCTGAAATCTTTGTTCTGACCCTTTTCTTTCACTATGGATCTCGGCGTAAGCTTCATATGGTGAGCCTGTTACCTGAGGGATTATAGTTGGAATCTTTTGAGAAATGATCTTGGGTCCTACAGATGCTTGAGATTTATCTTTTCTTATGATTTCATCTATGAATGTTGTTCTTACAAGGGTCACCGACCCCTTGGGTTTCTTGGATTTTGATGGGGGGTTCAAACTTTCTTCTATCTTTTTCTTTCTATTCTTTCATAAAAAACATCTATTGCTATTCAACCTCTATGTTTTTTTCTGAAAACCAGGATAATGGGAAAGTGTTTTTCTTGTTGGTACGCAGGTTCTTACCTTTCATTTTTAACACCCTATTCTTCTTAAGCAAAAGAGAATAAAAACATCACTTGTAAACATTGTCCCTGGAAACGATGCCAAAATGTTGGTGCATTAAGATGACTATTTAAAATCAATCCTAATTCCTACATTAATCATCAACCCAGGGTAAGTCTATTTATTTCAAGAGTGTTCAACACAGTTTATGCAAGTGAAATCATAGGTTAACAAATAGAAATAGTTGAAAGAAGTAAAGTCTAATTCTTGAATTTAAATCAAGGCAATTCTGAAAGAAATCATTAAATAAATTTAAACAACAAACTTAACTTAATTCTGAGTTATTAATGGAAGCAGCAAGCTGAAATGCAAGGATTACAAGAATTCACAATTACCCAAAATTACTAATCAACATCTATAACTGTCTATTTAATCAGACGGGGAATACTGCAGTAACTGAATAGTGAGTAACATAGTCATGCTATGCAATTGAAATTATCAATGACTGATCAACCAAATAATATCACTAAGAATGATCAACAATCGAAATATTGAAATAACTTTGGTAAATGTAAGAGATAACATTCATGTGGAAAATAAAAGCCATTAATACTTTAAATCAATGGAAACACAAATCATTCATTGCTAATGAGATTTAAATCAATTATAATTCTACGAAACATAGAAATGATTAATTACAAAAAATGAAAATGAGAATATAACACAAGAAAGTAGTAGAGCTCCTAGTGACTAGGCCTAGAGCCTCCATAAGTCTCTGCCAGAAGATCTTTAGAACATGATTATGGAAAAACCACTATCTCTTTCATTAAATTCAACAATCAAGATACAACATCGTTGAGCATGAAATCTTATGTTTCGGAGGAATGTAAATAATACACAATTACAATGTACGGGTCAAAATATCCCATTCTATTTCACCTGTTAGTCTTTTATATCCTCTGGAAAAATAGAATGGATAATAGCGAATCCTCAGGATCAGGAGATCTTGATGATTTCGCGGCTTTCCATTAGTGTGAATTATAGAATAGGCGAGATCCTCCTCATTCTTCTCTGGTTTGTATGAACAGAACACAATATTTTCCTTTTCTTGGTTGTTTTCGTTCAGTCATTTGAACAACGGTTAATTGGTTCATATTTCATGCACATAGAAACAACGAAAGTTAGATTCTATACCCATACTCAGATAGTTTGTTGATAATTAGTTTTACCCTTTGTTTGCAATTAATTCTTCCTAGATTGTTGTGTAACCAGCCTCCAAAATAGAAGAAAAGAGATATCAACGCCTTAGAAATAAGCTACTTCGAGGGGGCAACCTCCAATACATTACATAAATGAACAATTCTTGGATGATACAAATGAACAAAACCTCCTTCTATATATAGGAGTCCATGGGGCCACAATATAATCCTAGTGGGGCCACAATGTAATCCTAGCCGACCAAACAATAATAATGTAAGGGCACAATAATAACAATATGGGGGTTACAGGGGTACAATAATAACAATAATGGGGGCTACACTAACATAATAAGGGGCTATACTATTAATATAGGGACTTAACATGCCCCTCTCCTTCAAACAAGTGTTGTCCTCAACGCTTGATTATTTCTTGATGCTTCTGTATAAAATTCTCATCCTCCCATGTGAAATATTTGACAGGAAAGTTCTTCCACTTGCTGAGATACTCTGAAATTGATCGTACTTGTCGAGTTCTTGTTTCTATGACTGCTTCATAACTTCTTTCGATGTGATGTTGATCTTCTTGTTGTTTCATTAGATTCTGCACCAAAGTTGGGTTATCCTTTGAGAGTTGGAGAACTTGTTGTTGATGCTCGATATGATCTTCCATTAATTTATCATCCATTTTTTCTATTATTTGATCCTTCAAACCATCCAACTTAGCCTCCATTTCTACTTTTAAACCATCTATTTCATCTTCAATTGCTCTTCGTAATATTGAAACTTGTTGCACTTGGTACCGTAATTTTGATATCTCATACTGCAACTCTTCCTCTTCATGCGTCATAGTATAGCTTTTTGAGGGATTAATGGATATGGAATTATTTTTTGGAGGCATTATAGAACCCAATACTGATAAAAATTCTAAAATATTCCCTTGGAATCAATTCAAATTGATTCTTCAAACAAGACTTATGCAATTCGGAAAAATACACACCTTTTTCTTGCTTTTTAGGAGCTCGATATTGAAATTGGATTATCTTTGTGATTGCAGCACTTCAATGTTTTAATTTTGGTATCAACTTAGCCCTATGAATTATCTTTCAAATGCCACAAGTCTAACTTGATTTTGATTCTCCAAGACAAAGTTGTGTCCAATCTCCACAATGACCTAATTATGGACTGGCTTAGTAGAGCGAACTTGTACGACTTGCCACGTGTCACCGTTTCCATCCTTTGTCTCTCGAAATTGATAGCCACAACCGCAGTCTCAGGTACTTGCAACCAATTTTTACGGCACTCCAATCCGATGCCTCCGCAGAGAGAGTTATTGAAATTTTCCCACGATCACCTCTTTGAGATGAAATTCAGGAGCCTGAAAAAGCACTACCTTCCACAGATCATATCTCCAAAAATATTGCGAAACAAGCTCTGAAATGTTTTGACGAATTTACTTAGGATTTTAGCTTCACACCATACGAATTTCAGGTTCTGAACCTTCGTAGAAAAACATTTATAGCGAAAATTCCACGATGACCTGTTTAGGAGCTTGAAAATAGACCTAACTTCCACAGATGATATCTCTGAAAATATTGCGAGCCAAGCTCTGAAATTTTTAGAAAATCTTCCTCAGGATTTCAGCTTCCCACCCTAAAAATTTCAGCTTATTAAACTTCGTAGAAAAATGTTATAGCGCAAATTCCACGATGACCTGTTTGGAGCAGTGAAACCCTAGAATCCCAAGCTCTGATACCAAATGTTGTGTAACCAGCTCCAAAAAGAGAAGAAAAGAGATATAAAAGCCTTATAAATGAGCCACTTCTAGGGTGAAACCTCCAATACATTACATAAATGAACAATTCTTGGATGATACAATTTACAAAACCTCCTTTCTATATATAGGAGTCCATGGGGCCATAATGTAATCCTAGTGGGCCACAATGTAATCCTAGCCGACCAAACAATAATAATTTAAGGGCACAATAATAACAAAATGGGGGTTATAGGGGGTACAATAACAATAATGGCTACACTAACATAATAAGGGGCTATACTATTAATATAAAGGACTTAACATAGATTTATTTCCAAAGTGAAGGTAAACACATGAAAGTTAGTAATAAATGAAGCTAATTATGAGGGTAAAATGTGCCTTTTTCATGGCCCAATAATATGGACTTAGGAAATTCATTCATTAAAATATTGTTGCAAATTTGTGCTAAGGAAAATTTATATATATATATAGTATATTCCCAAGAGATTTTCTTGGTCACTTCGAGACATATGATATGTTTTTATGTTTCCTTTTTCTTTCAATCATAGTATGGAAGAATCTAACACCGTCGTTATGGAAATCATCATCGAGAAAGAACAGAAATCACTCTTATTGATGTACTTAACGTTATGAGAATCATCAATGAACCAACATCGATGGCTATTTCTTATGGGTTTGACACTACCTTCACTTGTGCAATGATGAGAATGAAATCCTGGTTTTTGACTTGGGTGGAGGTATCTTCTATATTTGTGTTAAAGTCTGTTGGTGGGTGTTAACACTGGAAAATTGTACGAGAAAAAGATATTAAAAATGTCAAGAAAAAGGTACAGATAAAGGTTTATAGAGAACGAATACATTAGGAAGAGGAAAAAAATTAATTATTCCTATGGTCAAAGGAGAAATTTATGGATAGCATGCAGGAAAAAAGGACCTTTCGCACATAGTGCAGCTATTTATTCTATATCCATGCATAGCACAACTATCCCTTCGATAGCCGCACGGTCCTGGGGATGATGAAATGTCACCATCAGGGACCACTTGGCACACTTGGTTAAAAATATTCTCACTCAACCTAACCAAGTGCAGTTGTCTTTGAGCCACCTTAAGGCTTTAATGTAGAAAAAAAAGTAATCCTACCTCAACTCTTTTGTCACCATCCATCTTGAGCCAAGAGAAGGACGGAAAATTTGAAAATGTTCTATATAAGCCAGCCCTTTTAAAAATAATCGGAGACACATTGTTATGCTGGCCAAATTGCTCCATAACAAACCATCTTGTGTAGTCTAGTAGCAAAGGGATTGGGAGGACTTAGTTGTTGGCCACCCAAATTCTCATTCCAAGAGAGAGGAGTTCACCACATGTTCGTCGATCTACCATCCTTTGAGAGGGAAGAGAAGTTTGTAGAAAACTTGAGGGGAAGAGACCTCCTTGTCCTAGATATTTGAGCTCCATAGCTCAAATCAACTACAAGAGATTTCGCATTCTATCTTCTATCACTGCCAACACCTAATAAAGGGAGAAGCTTTCCATTTGAGTTATTAATATGTTTTCTCTATCGAGCGTGTATCTTATGCACATTGTTTTGTTTTTGTTTTATTTTTTATGTAGTATGCCATGTTTCCTATATAACCTAGCTTATTACATGTTGAACTTTTATAGTAGCATTTAACAAACCATTTTGACCTGTGAATCTTATGCAGGTAAGCAACGCACCTATTAAGCAAGGCATAGTTCATACGCCCTTTTTCCAAATACACTACCAGAAGAATACCAACTCCACTAGATTATTTATTTCTGAGTTAATTGTTGTTCATGAACATCCTTCTTCCAGATCAGTTTGCTGCAAACCACCCCTAAATCCTCTCAGCAACTCCAATCACACTCAGTGAAATGTTTTGGACAACAGAGGAAGAATTTTTTCATTCTTCCTGATAGCATGCATTTTTCTCTAATAGACGCACGCTCCGCACCTGTGGGAAGATAACCCGTGTGGTAGGCCAACAAGCTAATTATTGCTTAATTTTTGCCAAATTTTAAATTGTGAAGTGCTTAGCAACCCATAAAAAATTTACCATCATTGTATTCTTGTATTTCATGACTCATTAGGACTCTTAATTGCTAGAATTTAGCTTAGCAACTAAGTATTTTTATTTTTTATTTTTATTTTTTTCAAATCATACATATTTTAAGTAGGAAAATGTAAGTGGCCTTGAATCCACATATGTTGTACGGAAAAATTATTTGCTGATAAAAGATACAGAACACATATCATAATTAGCATAAAATTAAGTGGCCCATATATCCACATATCTTTAGCTAATTCAAGTTCTTTCAATTTTCGCATTAGATTAGTTCAAAATTGCATTAGGAACTGGGACTAGGACCAAACTGTCAAAAAAGAAAGCAAGTAATCTTTGCCACGCTTTCTCCTCATGGTGAGCTTGGGTATGCATATGAATGCTTTCCTAAGCCAATTTTCCATCTCCCTATAGTGCAAACATAGACTAACTAGGAAAGGTGTAAGCATCCCATAATCCGTACATCATTTTTTGCAAGGAAAAATCACACATAGGGTAATTAGAAAAGGATTTTAAAGGATCAACACATATCCGCATATCATAACACTTGTGATTGTACACTCCAAAGCACACATGATGCATTTATAAGAATTGGAACAAAAGGAGCCGAATTTATTGGGACCTTTATCCTCTTCTTACACTTACATCACCAAAGCACACCCTAATAAAAATTGACACTATAAAAATAAATATTAACCGAACTTAGTAAATTCTCCCCACACGGGCCACACAAAAAATTACAGTTCAGGTTAGGACCATCGCGGTTAGGCATCCAATAAAACCTCATGTTAATAATACATTTTGAAACATAGATGTTGAAATTTTAGGGAGCTTCCAATCCATCTATCTGCCCATCAAATGAATACTTGAGCGTTACCAGAGACCCGTTTCAGAGGGGGTTAAGCTTAGGCCCAATTAATGCCATACTTTTTGGGGCTACCTGACCCATCTAGTGCTCGTTACTCATAGTTGATTACTAAGAAACTCAAGACTCGAATGATCATGTGGGATGATGGTACTTTACTGGATAGAACTTGAGATTCCTTCCCTATAGGTGACAATGCAGGTAGCACTTTACCCTCATACAATTTCCTTGGTCAATTCTTCGCCTACTGGATGGTGTCACCAGCCCTTTTGGGACATTATCCCCAGTGCCCATCAGGAGATATCTTTGCAAGGCCCAGATTGGTTGATAGTGTGAGGACGAGTATGTCTAATATAGGCTTTGGAGTATCATACGCAGAAACAAACAAAACCACATCTTTTTCTTGATTGATCACATAGCTTTAAATTAAAGGGAAATTTACCTCTTATTTTTTCACTTTGCTTTATGCATATGATCGTATTTTATTTGATAAAAATCTTCCTTCCTTTGAAAAACCAAAAATATCACCAATATTAAGCTAGTCAACACCATAATTGACCCAATGGGACCTTGCCGATCTAAGCATTTCCTAGACCTCCCCTCATTAGAGGCAGGAGTGCCAGGTCTCTCGTCATTTAGACATAGAAGACGACAAATTGCCACCATTATTGCTTCATCCTTTATCAGGGCATCTGCTGTTGGAGACCCCCAAGGGTCACCCAAGACCATAGTGCACACCTATGGAAACCTGAGCAGGGTCACCATACTCAACCCCTCCTACAATAGCTAGAGGGCAGAGGAGTGCTACCCATTCATGGAATCAATAAAACATTCTGAGGGCACGCCACAGGGTAATATTTCCCAGTCATCTCCCATAAACTATCACATTCGAATATATGTTTTTCCACAGTGTGCAATGGCAGTAAATATGCATTTACCCTTCTTAGCATCACTTAATATTCCATATTTAATGAAGCTAACTAATGACCTGTTAAACGGACAAATCCCTCTTGCGGACAAGAGTGATCTCCCTAGTATCCTAAGGATATCTAGAAACAAATAGACAAATGTAGACCATTTTCTCTAGACCATTATTATTAAGAATTATTAATTAACTATGGAGAGATGCTCCTACCTGAAGTCCAACACTTATTTGATCTTCAATCCAATTGTTCCAAAAGATATCGATCCAATGTATAACATTTGCAATCAAAGACAAGCGAAAAGGATCAAAAGCATATGCAAGATATGATAATTCAAAAGCAATAATCTATCTCAGTGATCAAGGAATCCAAGAATTAAATTATTCGAAAGATACATGAACAACTTAATGAGAAAATAGAATCCATTTGTATTAAATTTGAATGAAAAGAAGAAACCTTACAACCTTGACGCCTTGATGTTTGTACAGGTTCTTCCGAGGTCCCGAACAACCATTTTCCTCAGTTTGAAAAGACTCCAACTCTCTGAATTAGCATGAAACTATGGCCATGAGTATGTAATCTTTATCATTCCAATGATGCCAAATGTGGAGAGTATAATTTCTTCAACAATTCACCTCAAAACTACCAAGTTCTAAGTACCCTTGAGACTGAAACATGGTCTCAATTTATAGCTGAAGGAAGGTAGTTTCAGTTCCAATAAGGAAGGGTTAAAGCCCTATCATCATGGGATTTTAGCTCCAAAAACCAAGGGATAGCTCCATTTACGAAGGGATAAAGGTTCATGAATGGAAGGGGCGAAGCTCGACGAGATAGTGCTTCTAGAAGGCCCCAGCCGGGAGAATATTCTACCAGATGGGCTTCTAGAACTTACTTTTATTTTTATTTTACCTTTACGGGGGTCCACATTTTTAATGAGAAGAACGTGTGGGATGTGACGTAGGTTTTATAGCAATAAACCGCGGTGCCACAGGAAATTACGAGGAAAAGTGCGAAGTTAGGATTTTTAGGGTTTTAATAAGCTTTTTCCCAATTCCAAGACTTGATTTCGGAACTTTATGATTTTGGACCTCTAAGGGAGCAATAAATAGGTAATGATGAACCCATATAGACAACTAAATTTCATGGTGACAATTTTTAGTGTAACATGACCCGATTGTGCGTGACCTTAATTTCCCTCCCATGCCCACGAAGATCCCTTTGGATATTCCAAAATTTGAAGGGAAGTAAGCAGAATACCCAAGAAATCATATCATGACATTCCACTTTTTGTGTTCATACAGCAATGTCATTGAAGATACCATTAGACTAATAGTTTTTCAACGCACCCTAACAGGGCCTACAGTGAAATGGTATGTTGAGAAGCCTTCTACTTGTCATGGAATGTTTAACACCCTTGCTACCACATTCCTCACCTATTTTCAGCTCCGCATTCATCATGATTCAGGAATGGAGCTGCTACACATTTTAGGCAAACACCAACCATTCATATATCAGACCATCTCCACGAATGGGGTGACATCATATTTTGTGTAAATCCACACTCAACGATAGATTGTTGTTGGACTTATTTCTTAAAACTATCACTGCTGATATTTCAAAATACATGGCGACGCAGAAACCCACCTCAGAGGAGGACACCATTAGCAAGGCCCAACATCTTGAACTCATTTACACCCAGTTGGATATATTTACAATGTCTTGCCAAATGCCCCATTCCTGCAAACTTATAAAGAGTTACCAGGCTCATTGAATGCTGAAATTTTTTTGATCGGGTCCTTGAATCAAGGTCACCTAAGCAGTAGTAACCAGTAGCCAGGATACCCATATGATTCTAATCAGAACATATCACAACCTCGCTACCATCAAAGTTAGTTTACACCTTTGCAGACTATGATGAATAGGGTAATACCATACCATCAACAGTAGGGAGGCGCATACCCTCCCTCGTAGGGGAACCAATACTCAGCTACGAATGCAGATACAAGAGAGCCTCCCAAGAAATCTTACACCAATAAGGGATAGGGGAACCTATATCCCCCTTTTCCCGTACAAAATCCAAAATCAACACGAAAAATTCACCAGTGAACCTAGTGAAACCATCCGAGTCTCAACAATGGAATTATTAGGAAAGGGGGGAAGTAATGAACAATGACCCCCGTGGTCTCAATCTGGGGGAAACCCCAATTGAAATCACAACCAAGAGCCAAATAGTATCTCCCAAGGGGAAATCAAGAGACCTAGTCTAAGGAAAAACCATTCTTGTGCCATATGTTGTGAACATGGCCATTTCACTCATCACTCTCCCGAACTCCCCGAACTAAAAAAAATTCAGGGAAACTGAGGACAAGGGGGACCTACTTAACAACCTATTATAATGCAGGATCCCTTCCCCTACCAAGGATGGGTTAACACCTAGCAACAACAACCACACCAAAACGATACCGAAGGGGGTAGTCATCAGATCTACATGGCTAGCGAAGAATTTTTCTTCAAAACAAGGAAGAGGAACTATGATACACCCCTGGACACCAACCCATTAGGTACACGTACAAGTTCACCTACCACACCGTTAACTATCTCCAAAGTACCTATTGATCCCCTTCCAAAAACTGTCAAGGGACCAACCAAGCATGTAGGACATCACTCTAAAGCCGCTCATATCTATAGAATAGTGGATGATTTAGCTTAATCACTAGCTTCTATGTTAGCTTTGGAGGTTCTGTAATCATGTTGAAGACAATGTAAATCCTTACTTTCTGCATTAGGTGCAATCGATCCTTCTGATTCATGCCTAATGGTTTTTGGCGTAGACAATGCAAACCTGAGGCTTCCTTCTCTAGTCACTTTCCAAATACCACTTTCAGTTCAGAACATCACCATACACTGATGCATCATAGATGAAGGAGCATCCACATGTATCATATCCAAATCAGTTTGGCAACAGTTAGGATCACCTACATTAAAACCATCTGACATCATGCTTAGAGCATATGACAAGCACCCATCAACCCCTGTCAGTCTGTATCAAATGTCCCAGTAAACGTGGCCAGAAGAATAGTTCTCATAGACATTGAGGTCTTAAAATCACAACTAGACAACAATATACTCCTCGGAACGAGTTATATGTACGCCATGAATGCAGTCGCATCATTTGTATTTAGGGTAATGATATTTCCCCATGATGATCAGATCATCACCATCGACCAACTCACATTTTACCACAAGAAACCCATGAGCGCTCTTGATGTCGTACTACCATACATAGAAAAAACCATATAAACACTCATGAAGTATATAGAATTAAGCCCAAGACAATTGAACCATCATCCATCCTAGGGTCATTCTTAGGAGATCCCCCTATTATACCAGAGGGAGTCTTGGAAAGCATGGGGGCAGTGGTGTGCATGATTCTCTCATCAAACAATGAAGCTAGCCCTGGCATAGAAACGAACAGTATGGATGACGAAGCCACTGGCACGACATTCATACCATACACAATTTCGCAAATCCCATTTTTGTATCTCTACAAGAATAAACCATATTTCCCCTCAAGAGGTCATAACAGTTAAAGAAACACTTTTTAGTAGCGCTAGCTAGCATGACCAAGAAGAATAACAAAAAGGGAAAAAAATTTGAAACCCACAAGTTACTTAGGGAATTACAACCTTGTGAATTGTGTAATGTCGAGGGTCATCCTACTAATATTTTCTTGGAGTTAGAATAATTGAAACCTCTTCTACACACTAAAATAAATGTCGCAACCTTGAGTTCCCATAAAAATGAATAGGCCATAAGTAAACAAGGGAAAACATTACATACCAATAATGTGTGCACCATATGAAACCATTATTGGCATTGTATGCATCACTGCCTAGAGATGCCACGATATAGGGATTCCTTGCAAGCATTAGAACAATCTTACCAGGAGGACCCCTCAGCACCACCCATGAAAATGGACAAGGGTGAACCCAAAACCATACTATACTTATGAGAGGAAACTATGTATTGCTTGTATAAAGTCACCCGAATGACCCAGAGATGTAAAAAAGAGGTCACACTGCATGTCCAATTTTGTGCACTATGTGATGAGTCTGATCACTTAATCACAGAGTGCCTCAAGTTAAGGGCGTTCAACCATTGGTATAAAACCCCGCAAGTTTCCCAAAGAAACTTAGCTCGAAACAACCATCATACATTGTAGATTTTCCGAAGCAACCACCATGTGTGACATTGTCCCCACATTTTTCGATTCCAGTCTATGTTGGATTTCACACAGTGCTTCATCGTTGAAAACCCTGAGTTAGTCGATCTAGACACATAATCCACAAGTAGCACTACAACTCAAGAAACAGAAGCAACAAGGACCATATTGTATCTTTTAGAGGAGAGACAGTCACCTAAATGATCATCTCTTCCCTGCAATCATCCTCAGGCTCCAGTCCAGCTCTTTGCACTCTGGGATGGACGAGATCACTTCATCGCTGATTATGTAGCTCTAGAGTTATTTGAAAGATGGTACCAAGTATACTCGATGTACTAAGAAGACATATGAGCAGTCCAATATTCTTGCTAAGTGTGCTCACATAGCCACCTGGTTCATCGTTGTCCCTACATTCCCCACTTTCGTCCAACGTTAAATTGTTTACGCCAGGCCATAACCCGTCTCACTATTGAAGACAGATCAGATTCAGATTTAGCAGGAAGTTTGACAACCCAAGAGAATGAGGAAAATAGGCTCTTCGTCTTGATATCGTAAGAAAAATGTCCTACAAAGGGCATATTATCACCCCCAACCACCCTCCATGAATAATCCCAGCCTGCGCATTGTGCGACTCAAGAAATCATTTTATCGCTCAATCCCTAGATTCATGATCATTTCGAAAATGGTACCCAATCACCCAGGTGGTCCAAAGGGACTGGAAAACCAAAGAGCAACAGTCTTGTCTTATTTTCCAAGATAACCATCGTGCTCAACATTGTCCTTACATCTTGTAATTTTGACCCATGTTAGACGTCATAAGCTCATTGGGCACCAAATACCTAAATGTAACTAGTTTTGACCCTAGGCAGCCCGATGCCATGTTCCCTTCCCTGCATCATCACCAAAACCCTAGGAAAGATAAGGCAACCAATCGTCTTAGCTGGGCATGAAACTAGCCAAGAAGAACATGTGCTCTATGCGATAGAAAGTACCACATGGTTAATCAATATCAAAAACTCAAGAAACTCACCGACAATCTTCACATGGTCACAACCATACCGCATATCCATATCTCTAATCAAGAGAAGATCACACACTGTTATTGCAGGATATGCTTGCAATTTCACCACACTATGAATTGTGAATACCTCCCAAGGATACGAGCAGTAAGAGCACCATTGAGTCAGGATTCCCCAAAGGAGCCACACCACTCAAGACAGAAGACTCAGAGGTGGTATAAGCGGAAAAATGCACCAATTCCCAACCATCTTCGAGCATCCACATCAGGTGTGGAGAGTAGTGTTGTTTCTCACACCATCTACTCGTTAGGTACCTTTACTCCATGCACCATTTACACGACCCATAGCCATGAAACATGGATGTGCCCCATGTTGAAAACATTTTAACACCTTTGCATTCAACACAACTTCCAACTAAATGAAGGTGCACATATCCTTAGTACACCACAAAAAGAGCATGAATTTTCTCTCAAACAAACAACCATAATGAAATTTATTACACCATATAACACTAAAAACACATGACACCTCATATGATTCATCTCATCATGCATGGGAACAATGAATCTTATTGTCTACTCATATTTACTTGGTGTTGAAACCCCTGCAACTATAAAAACGGTAGTAGTACCTTCGACGATTCCAACCCAACCCATCTGCACCCTGTCAACCGCATCTGACTCCACGACATCAACCACAGAGTCATATTCATGTTTGTCAACCAGCACTGTTAGGCTCAAACCAATTTCTCACAGCCTCGCGCAAACCAATTTCCCCTTAGACATATTGTTTCACTCTAATGAAGATATTTTAGTGGCCATGATGGAACTAGATTGTCTGTGGGACTCAATGCATCACCGCTCATTTTTTCATTCAAAGAAAAGAATTCGTGCCTAGCAGCCCAAATACCCTGGATATATACGCCATTGAATCCAAAGACTTCCTTCCATATGGGAAGGTATATTGGTTCAAAAACCCTATCCCAGCGTCGGATGCATTTTAAGAAGGGAATATGTCGAATATTTTTCCAACAACTAAGGTGAATATCTCAAGAAAAATAGACAAAATCGAAAAAATCTCGCTAGGGGTAGCATGCTCCCTAGATGAGGTAGTTTCTTATACAAAATTATTATGAGATTATAGGGATATCTTCGCATGTGATTATTCAAAAATGCTAGGGCTAAGCCACACCATCGTAGAACACCACATTAACACCTGGCCTAACGTATCACTAGTCTGCCAAAAGAAGCATCAATTACACACATCCAGAGCAAAAGCAATCGAACAAGAGATTGACAAGCTTCATAAAGCTAGATTCATCTACCCAATCGCCTACACATTATGGGTTTCCAACCCTGTACCCGTCATGAAAAAATAGGGCACCATCGAAGTCTTCACCAATTTTCGAGATTTAAATAAATCTTGTCCCAAGGAAAACTACCTTACCCTTTTTATCGACCAAGTCATTGATGCTTGTGATGGTCATGAGGCCTTCTACTTCATGGAAGGATTATAAAGGTAAAATAAAATTCAAATCGGGCACATGGATCGGTACAAGAGGACATTCACTACCTCCTGGGGCACGTTCGCATATCAAGTTATGCCTTTCAGTTTTAAAAACACTAGAGCCACCTTCCAATGAGCCATGAATTATATCTTCCACGATATGGCTCACCTCATCTTAGCTTACTTGGATGACCTCACTGTACTATCAAAGAAATGAAGTGACCATCTAAAGGACTTACAGTTGGTATTCCAACGGTGCCAACACTACAACCTATGCTTGAATCCCCTTAAGTGTGTCTTCTACCTTAATGTAGTCAAACTATTAAGATTCATCGTATCCCAACAAGGGATTAGATTTGACTCCAAGGTCCAGGCAATAAAAGAAGTAACACCACCTAAAACTCTCAAGAAACTTCAAAGCCTTTAGGGGAAAGCCAACTTCTTATGACTCTTTATATTAATTAAAATTATTTTTTTTTCTATATATAATAAAAAGTCATTTACATTTTTATACGAAGGTGTATATTTGAATATAATTTTTTTGAATAGTTTTTTTAATGTTTATATATTTCTCAAAAATTATAAGTTATTATCTTTTTAAAAAATATTTTATAATAATTGTTTTCCACATTTTTTAAACATATTTAATAAATATTTTTAATCAAACAAATCTCTAAACTTTTTATTAAAAAATAAAAGTCACATGTATTTATCATAGATATTATATTAATAAAGAGAAAATACAAAGCCATCATCAAATTCTATTATTAATATTGAACTATTACTCAATGAAGTTATATTACTCAATTACTCAATTAAGTTATATTACTCAATTAAGTTATATGGATCTCTTTGTCACTTTTATATATTATTTTATAATTGAAAAACAGATATTTACACATTATTAATATCATTAAAATAATACAATTTTAATATAATAATGTCATATTAAAAATAAATAAATTAATTAATCAAATTGATTCATTAATATTAAAATAAAACTTAGAACCAAATCATAATTAAAGTGGTGGTTTTAAATATTTCTAATTATTATCTCACATTGTGAACTAATGGAGCTATATAATTTAGATAATGGGAAATGACAATAAGTGTATATCTATTATAGACTTCAAAGTATTTATGTCATATACATCTCACATTACTAAGATTAAAGGTATCATAAAAATTAACTAAAAAAATTATACTTGGATTTTAAAATATTGTTATTAAATTATAAAAATATTATATATGAAGAAAACATTAATACATTTAAAAAAATCTGTAACTAGATTCTTAAACATAGAGATTCACCTTCACTTTTGATATAGGTGCATATTGGTGGCCGCCTACCTATTCCACTTGGAGCCTCACCATTGTTTCTTTCAGTTTTCCACTTTCCTTAATTGTAACACAAATTCCTATTTTTAGCAGTTTTTCGGCTCCCGAACTTCAAGAGCCGTTTTGATGCCCTAAACGACATTTTTTGGGAACATTGGGAGCAACATGGAAGTTTCTTTAAAGTTACTCACATTAAAAGTTGTAGTCCTCAAATAGATATTTCTAACGAAGTATGGTGCACATCAAACAAATATCGTATGCCAAAGTAACGTCCCCAGGAAGTTGATGTACCAATTTACCCAAATGGGGCCCATATTTTTGGCCCTTCATCTCCTAGGGTTAGGTTTTTGGATGTTTAGGTTTTTCCATTGTTTCTAAATTATAAATATTTCATCGAACCTCATTGTAACACAATTCAGAGGCCTGTAGCCACCACATATCTTCTCAGAGATAAGCTACCAAAGCCCTAGCTTGTTTATTTCCATTATGTCTGTAAGCAAATTTCAGTTCTATGATATTAATGAAATGAAGCGTTATTTCTGCTGCATATTTGTATTTATGGTGATATGTGTATTCAGTAGCATTCATGCATAAATTTGGATTAGTTATATCAGAGCGGTCTGCTCTTTCTCGATCCTTCTTTGCATGGCCCCAATGAGGTCGGGGTATAAGGAGTTAGGGCTCGATCTGGTTGAACCTTTGCAAGATAAACCTCTCAAACCCTGATAACCACCCATGGAGGACGAAAATAAAGATGAGGGAGTAGGATATCATATCAAATTATTTCTCGAGGAGGCCCTCGAAAAACAAAGGAACACGATGTTAGATAACTTTTCTGAGATCCTTCAAAGACTTCCCACCGGCAGGGCATATGCATCCAGCAGCCACTCTGGAGTCGCAACTCCCTTTCAGGTACAAGTAAACTTTGAATTTCCCATATTTGAAGGCCAAATAGATGAAAACACCATAGATATATGGTTTAGTTTATTAGAAAGATATTTCCAGTTCATGACTTTTCCGACTGGGAAAAGATTATTTTTTCACTCCTCAAAGCTACCCCCAATGTCAAGGACTGGTGGGAAACCTACTGTGAGAAAAAGGATGAGATGAAACCCTCTTTGTTCTTGGTTGTACCCACTTCTAATTATTTTTGAGATGCCATCAACGAACGATACTATCCTGTGGGGAGCTATGCGAACAAGTACATATAATGGATTATTCTGCGACACCAAAGGGATCAAGACGTGTATGAGTTGAAAAATATGTTCCATACCATGGGCACAAAGTTGGGTATCAAATATTAGGGGAAACATTTGGTGATTAAGTACCGCAGTTGTCTGCACAGATACATTCAGGAGGAAATGGAGTTCCTATACATCTCTTCACTTAGTACGGCATATCAGTATGCTGCCAAGATTGAGCAAAAATTCAAACAGAAGAAGTGAGAATTTGGATCTACGAATCAAAAGCAAGGAAAGGTACCCTCAAATCACAGAGCAAGGGACAAATCCAAGGCATTGCGACCCAAGTGGTGTGAGTTCCATAAGAGCTCCACTCACAACACAAGTGAGTGTCAGGCCAAGCAGTTGTTGGTTCCTAGGATGAGGGCTTTTGAATCAAATGAATGCTACGACTTTGAATCAAAACCCAACATGGGGAATGACAAAGGGAAGAAAATTATTGATGCTGAGCCCAATGCCACCTTTTCCACTTCGACGATATAGAAGGAGGAACTGGAAGATCCAAAGGAGGAGGAGCATCTCTTCCACTCCCATATGTGGGTAAAGGGTTTCCCACTACAAGTCATTGTCGACAGTGGGAGCCAAAAGAACCTCATTTCAGTAGAGGTTGTGAAGCACTTAGTCTTGTCGATTGTTGCACACCCACAACCATACACCATTAGGTGGCTTCACCAGGGATGGGATCTCCACCTCAGCCAGTAGTGTCACCTTCCCTATAGCATCAAGCCCTTCACAGATGAGGTATTATGTGAAATTTATCCTCTTGATGTTTGTGATGTATTATTTGGCCAACCAGACTTATGGAAGTCACGTGTTGCATATGAGTCTTAGCCTCAGGATATTATTGTTAATTTTGGAAATACATTGTATAGGATATGAGTGTTACCACCGCCTATCGCTATCTCTTTGGTTACTGCAAAATAATGCAGTAAGCTCATTTCCAAAACCGAGTAATTTGTTTTCTTGATGATCTTCCCCTAGGAAAAGAAGAATACTATGACCACGACCTCCATACTGGGCTCATCCGCACGACAACAACAAATGGATAAGGCAATGGAGGATTATGGAACAACTTCACCTCACCCACAGGGGTGCCTCAGCACTGTCAGGTCAAGCACCCCATTGATCAGACCCCAGGTTTGTCACTACCCAATGGACCAATCTATCAGTGCTCTGTTATGGACAATGATGAAAGCAAGAGGAAGAGTCAAGATCTCGTATAGAAAGGTCATTTCCGGCTGAGTTCATCACCCTGTGGTAGCCCGATCATGGTTGTATAGAAGGATGGGACTTGGAGACTTTGTATTTACTATCGGGCGCTAAAAAATATCATTATCTAGAATAGGTACGCCATCTGACTGATTGATTATATTCTGGTCCAACTAAAAGGGGTGAAATATTTTAGCAAGATCATATTGAAGTCTGGGTATCACCAGGTACCAATTGAACTCTCTAATGTGTGGAAGACTACCTTCAAAGCGATGGAGGGCCTTTTCAAATGACTAGTCATGCCTTTCAGGTTGACGAATGCTCCCGCAAGCTTTATGAGGTTGATGGATGGAATATTGCGGCCATTCACCAACTCATTTGTAGTAGTGTACTTGGATGACATTCTAATATTTAGCCAGACTTGGGAAGAGAACCTCCACCACATCTGAGAGGTCCTCCAAACACTATGACAAAACAAGTTGTGTGACAATTTGGAGAAGTGCAGTTTTGGCATGACCTAGGTTCAGTATCTGGGATAAATTATTGATGAAAAAGGGGTGCATGTGGATCAAACCAAGATCCAAATCATTCGGGATTCGCCAGCCCCAACCACTCTAATAGAGATTCACAGCTTTCCGGGTCTTACTAATTTCGACAGTAGTTTTATGTTGGGATTCTCTCATATCATTTAGCCCTTGAGTCAAGTAACCAAGGGAGGAGCGAAAGAAAATTTATTTTGGTTAGAATCTTAGTAGAAGGTGTTCGTAGAATTGAAACATCACCTCTGCTCTTCCTAGTGATCACATTACCAGACTTGCAACAACCATTTGAGATTGAGATATATGCCTATGACTATGCTATTGGGGAAGTTCTTACTCAACAGGGGCATCTAATGGCATATCACTGTGAGACATTGTCCGACACAGTCGACAATTATCCCACTTATGAAAAAAAATGTATTCCATTGTGCAGGCTTGTCGACAATGGAAGCATTACATTTTGGGGAAGGAAACGGTCATCCACATAGATCACTGACCCCTGTTATTCATATAGACACTAGGGAAGTTGCAGAATGATCACCATCAAAAGTGGTCCACATATCTACAAAAGTTTCATTTGAACATCAAGTACAAGAAGGGAAGCACCAATAACGTTGCATACTGCCTCAGCCAACCACTGATCATGGTGATAACCACCATTCTCCAGTCTTGTGGGCATGAGACTTTTGATTGGCGACTTCTTTATAAGAGCGATCCATAATTTGACCACATATATAGGATACTCTTGGAGGGTACACAAGCTCCAAATTACTATGTCACTTGGGACACCTTTGTGTTCCTTCAAGCAAGTGTTCCAAGATGATTTTGGAAGCGCACTATAGTCGAATCGCTAGGCATTTCGGGGTCGAGAAAATAGTTCCAATACTGCAGAATTATTTCTATTGGCAAAACCTTCGACATGATATCGCGAAGTAAATCATATGTAGCACTACTTGCGCCATTTCCAAACCAACCATCAAGAAGAAAGGCCTCTATATGCTACTACCAAACCCTAGTCAGCCTTGGGAATCCATCTCCATGGATTACATGTCGGGCCTTCCTTCTACTAAGCATGGAAATGACTGTTTTTTCATGGTCATCGATAGATTCTCGAAGATGGCCATTATGGCGACCTACAAGAAGAATATCATAGCAGATGCCACTACTAAACTCTTCTTTGAACGAATGTGGGTGCAATTTGGTATCCTATAGTCTATCATCTCATATCGGGACAGAAGGTTCGTCAACACATTTTTGTCTAGCCTTTATTCAATGCTCGACACCATGCTCACCAAGTCAACATATTTCTATCTCCAAATTGATGGCCAGGCATAGGTCATCAACAAGATAATTGTACACATTCTGCGAATGTACAATTCAAAGAATCCATGCACATGGGATTAAATCCTCCCCTATGTAAAACACATTTATAACTAGGTTCTCCACAACTCAACCGGCCATATCCCCTTTCACGTGGGCTTCAGATTCCAGCCACTATGTCCCGTTGACATAGCCATGCCATTTACAACTACTGAGGCCAATTCGGCTCATGTCCAATCTGTAGCTGACAAAGCAAACAGCTTCATCGAGCACATTCAGCACATCCACCAACAATTTCATGAGATATTGGAAAAATCCAATGCGAAGTACAAGAAACGACATGATCAACATCGGGTGCCACAAAAATTCCAGGTTGGCTAAAAAGTGCAGCTACATTTGTAAAAGGAGCACCTCACTAGACCTCAAAAAAAGCTTCACCTGCTTCAATATGGGTCATACACCATCACCAAGGCTATAGGGACCAATTATTTTGAGCTCAGTATTCCACATTCCTTGGTTTGCACCAAGTATCCAAGGTGGACCGCTTTCAGCCCTACTTTCCACTGCTACTGAACAGCTCCGACATTGCAGAACATCTCACACCAACAAATTTAAACCCATATTGCATGGAACATGACACCATATATTTTATCATGGAAATGCAAATCAAGAACACTTTCCATCTAAAGATCCAACTTTATTAGGTGGTCAAATTTGGTCAACTCCTGTACCACGACAAGTGGTTCACTAGGGACAAAGTTCAGGAGAAGTTTCCCCATCTCATGGAGGAAATCAATGCAATGGGAACCATTGCTTCCTAAGGGAGGAGGAATGGTCCAAGTGGATGTTGGCAGCTACATGCCTATTACACTTGGGGCCCCACCATTTTTTCTTTCATTTTTTCAGTTTCTTTAATTATAGCACAACTTAGTATTTTTAGTACTTTTTTGTGTCTTGAACTTCCAGAGCTGTTTGGAGGCCCTAAATGATGTTTTTTTGGAAAACTGAAAGCAAAAAGGACATTCCTTCATTGTTTATGACATCCAAAGTTGTATTCCTCGGATTGATCTTTCTAACGAGGTATGGTGCACGTCAAAAGGAGATCATATGCCAAATTTACGTCCCTGGGAAGTTGATGTACCAATTTACCCAAATGGGGCCCATAGTTTTGGTGCTTCATCTCCTAGGGTCAGGTTTCTGGATGTTTATGGTTTTCCATTGTTTCTCAATAATAAATAGGCCCTTGAGCCTAATTTTAACACAGTTCAAAGGCCTGTAGCCACCATATATCTTCTCAGAGATAAGCTACCAGTGCCCTAGATAGTTTATTTCCATGTTGTCTATAAACAAATATCAGTTCTTTGATATTAATGAAATGAAGTGTTATTTCCACTGCATCTTTTTATTTATTTTTATATGTGTATTTTTTTGCGTTCCTGCATAAATCTGGTTCAATTTTACCATAAATATTTTTAACTTCTAAACAAGCTTTTTTACACTATCATAGGCCAATACCATGAGTTATAATATCGCATTCAAAAAAAGCATAACTTATTTTACAATAAAAATATTTTTTTGTATTTTATTTTAATTTAATATTATAACAATTTTTTTATTAAATTAAGAAAAAAAAATGGCATAACTACCTTTGTGATAAATCTCAACCGCTTACATTGACTACTAATAAAAGTATTTTGTGGATATTCAATAGAGGTTAAATTTGTACCATCCATCTATTAATTATTTGAAATTAAATTAAAATTTTTAAAACCATATTACAAAATAGACATGCCTATTAACGTAATTAGATTCATAAAATTTATAAGAGAGGATATATAAGTCATTTTTATCATACTGTCTCTTCAAATGAACAAGTATGGAATTTAAGGATAGCAATATGTAATTGTATAAACCATATATATATATATATATATATATATATATATATATATAGTTAAGAACATGAATGATAACCCCCACCCATATTCACTTACTAAAAAGTGATACGATGAGCTCATATCCAATATATTATTGTAGTGATTGGGTGCTCGCATGAATATGCTACCCAATTTTGATGTAAAAAGTGTGTAGAAGCATACAAATTTTGAAAATGTGAGTTTGTTCTCATGAATGTGAGGACATTCCATCCTTCTAAATTTTTCCTTTGTCAAACTCTCGCATAAACTATCTCATGGACTAAGAAAGTGCAAATGTTATTTAAAAAATGACATGAATGAAATATTTTAAAAAAATGGTTGTATGTTCCTTTGTGCATAAAAAAAAGAGAATTAGAAAAATGGGAGAGAGATAGGAAGAGGAAGAGAGAAAAGGATGGGGAAATGGATAAAGGCATGGAGGGAGAGAAAGAGAAGGAACACAGTGATAGAGACAAAGGTATAGGGAGAGAGAGGGGGATAGAGGGAGTGAGGGGGTTAAGGAGAGAGAGATAGAGACTTAGGGAAGAGGGGGAGAAAGAGAGAAGGGAGGAGGGGAAGAGAGAGATAGATATAAATATAGATAGGGTTAGGGGAGATATATAAAGAGATAGAGAAATGTGTAGAGAGAGAGGGAGGGAGGCTTATGGGGGGAGAAAGAGAGAGAGAGAGACTAAAAAGGGGATAGAGGGATGGAAATGTGCTGGGATAGGCCACTGGGAATAGGGAAAGGGGGAGGGAGAGATGGGGAAAGGAATATATAGAGAGAGAATGGAATTGGGAAAGTAAGAGAAAGATATAAAGAAGGAAACCTATGGAGAGGGAGAGAGAATGAGATGGGTAAAGGGGGGAAGAGATAGAAAAATGGAGTGGGAGAGAGGAAGAGAGGGAGACATAGGTAGTAAAGAGAGATAAATGAGCGAAAGAAGAGAGATATCAGGAGAATAATGAAAGGGGGAAAGGGATAAAAAGGATAGTAGGTAAAGGGGGTTTTTAGAAAGAGACAGGGATAGAGGTAGATAGATATAGGTATTTGGGAAAGTGAGAGAGAGAGAGAGATATATGGAGGTGAAATCTATAGGGAGAGAGATAAATAAGGAATGGAGGGGAAGGATGGGAATAGGAGGGGAGATGATGCACTAGCCTACTAGAATAGTCTTGAACAATCATTCATGCTTTGGATTGATCTCTGTTCTAACCCCACAAAACTCACCTTAAATGCACAATAACACTCTTGAGCCAAATTTTGAAATTCCCACATTTTTTTTCTTGGGCCTTTCAAGAAAGTAGGCTTAGTACTGAAGGCACTTGATCATTGCACAAACCATCCCAAGCTTACTTATATCTGCATATGTCCACATATAGAACTATGTGCATAGAAAAAAACTTTTGTATATGTGAAAGTTTCGTATATGCACATATTTGTATATGTGCACATATAGGGAAGCTTCAAGATTATTCTATATATGTGCAAATATATGAAAGCTTATGTATATCTGCATAGTTGTATATGCACACATATATGGATTCTTCTAAATATGTGCACATATACTGAAGATTTCGTATATGCGCATAGTTGTATATGTGAATATAGGGAAGCTTCCAAATATATATGCACATATATAAAATATCTTGTATATGCATGTAGTTGTATATGTGTAGAAATATAGAAGCTTCCATATATCTCTTGCTAGTATACTTCTTGGAAAGTTTTCAAAGAGACTAACAAAATTACTACATGTCCTCTATGAGTTAAAATTCACTACAGATAAACTATAAAGAGAAATTATTTGCTAAAACAAAAACATGAACCAAGAATACTGGATGACCATCAGTTGTTAGAAGATGTTACTCGGGCCTAGTCTTAAGCACTTGTGCGTATTGGAGGTGTGAGGGAACATTGGAGGTGACCTTTTATATGTGTGAGGCATGCATCAAGGTTAACCATACAAGAGGATTGGTGGCATTGGAATCTTTGGATTACAGTACTTTTAAATTTTTGCAAATTTTTCATGAATTTTTATCTACCGTATTATGTGGCCGAAAAAATGACCAATTATTTTGTAACAAATAATGTGTCGATGGAAGAAAATGGAAAGAGTTTTCTCATTTGGAACTCTTTCATGAGAAGTATCCCATTGATATAAATGATTGGAAATTGTCAAATGTCACTTTGAAGTGGAGATTGTATGAATATTTTACATACATTTCCATTGCAAATTCAATATTATCATCAAGAAATATTAATTTAATTGAAGACGACATTTTTGTGTGATACTTTATGGAGAAGTTTAGGGAGAAAATATATTCATATATTAAGAACTCTCATACAAAAAAATGGAAGGAGTTACAATTAAAAGAATCACATGATGAATATTTTGTATTGTTGAGTTTGCGGAGAATTACACATTATCTCCACAAATGTAAATACAAAGTGAATATTATCATTGATACCAAGCATTTGTACTCATGAAAATTTTGTATAGGAATGTAAAGGTTGGTATCTATGGTTCTGATAGTAATGGAGGTAATCGTGAAGTTATTAAAGAGTATCATTTTTGTATCATTGATGATCATAAACACGATATATGTTATTTTCATCACTGTTTTGATATTCCTTATAAGGATTTAAAAGAAAAACATATCACTTTTAAAGAACATTGGGTATGGTCAGATGGTTGTGCTGGTCAATTTAAATCATCATGATCATTCCTCTAGTTGTCTCACCTTCATAAAGAAAATGACATTCATCATACATGGAATTTATTTAAGACATAACATGGAAAAGGAGACTATGGTGGTGTTCGGGCATGCATAAAATGTGCACTTAAGATGCATCAATTGAATCATGAGATTTCCTTACTTCTATATTCAAATGATGTTTTCAACTCTTGCAATCAAAATTTAAGCCATCGATCAAATCCAAGGATGGCTCATGTGAAAAGGTAAGCATATAGGTAGGTACTTTTGGAATATTCCATTGGGTGATGTTAATATATTGATACCATATAATTGCCAAAAAAATCGATGGAACCATAGGTCTGCACTCTATTAGAAGTGAGAAAATGATAAATATATTCTCAATTTAGAAACAAAAGTACTCTTGCTTATGTCTTGCATGTATTGATGTATGGACTCCTCCATTGAGTGTGTAAACCACAATAATAAATATTTCAAACAATGAATACATGAAGAACTCATACAAATTCCCCCACTTCCAAAGTTTACTAAGGAGGAGATTGGGAATGAAGTAGATGTTATTAATAAATATTTTGATTGTCTTTTTGATACGGTTATAGAAGGTGATACATTTTATGTCATCGCACTATAAGGTAATAGAGAGAAAGTGCATTTTGTTTTATTGCAATGAATTTTAAGTCAAAATGCACATTGTTATGAGAGTATAAATATCTTTCAAATTATACATATCGAGGATGTGTAGTGATGTTATTGGGTAATTTCTTTCAAGAAGTAAATAAATGTAAAAACCACATTATTTTTCGAAACTACAACCCATATGTTATATGTGACCAATATATTAATTTGGTCATAGCAGCCTGGTTGCGATTGAATGAAGTAAAGAGTAGAAAAAAACTATGACAATGGAAATTATCGATAAAAGGTCATGATACCACTCTTGAAAATTTACCACTAACACATTTTACGTGAATGGAACATATGAAATTATATTAAAAGTGGTTATTTTTTCTTATATAGTTACAATATTGGACCATAATTTTATAGCTTATGTATTGTGTTGTCTTGAATTTAAGGAAAGAAAGACTTGTACCATTTTGAAATTTTCTCTTATGTATATAATTTCCATTATATATATACATGTGGTTAAATAAGACCTGTTAGATTATATTTCTTGTTATATTGTATTATTTTTATTGTTATGCATATATATTATTTTATGTTATTTTTCTTATATGAACTAGATGTTAAATGTTATGCTATATTTCTTCTTATGTTATTCTATTTCTTAAAAATATGGTTGTATATTTCTTGTCATACATTATGTAATTTCTTACATTTCTTATTGTTATGTCATGTCATATATTGTTATGTTATGTTATGTATTATATTGTTATGTTGTATATTTTGTATATTGTTATATATTACAATGTATTTTTACTATATTGTTATGTTATGAATTGTATATTGTTAAGTTATATTATTCTTTATTGAACTATGTTAAATTGTTATGTAATATATATTGTTTTTTTTATTTAAATATTGTTATTTTTTCATTATTGTTAAATATTGGTATGCTTTTTAATAAACTATTAGAAAATTTCAACCTTTTCATTATAACTATATCACTTTTAGCTTTTATGTTATATATATTTTATGTTTTGCAACCCAATATTGTAGAAACCTTCAACAAGGAAAAAGTGCCTTGCAAGTCTACGATAATTGGAAACTTAGCAAAATCCTTCACAGGATAAAGCTCCATAGTAACCAAGCCAAAGGGGTTTGTTTCCATGTTGTCAGGCGTAAAGCCAACCAACTAGCGGACACGCTAGAAAATGCAGGGTTTCATGGAAATCTTGGCCTCCACTCCAAAACCTGGGAGGATCTCACACATATGGAAGTCAAGGAGGCATGCTCAATCATAATGAATGAGGAATTTTGAACCGGTATAACCAATATAATTGACAGTACACTCCATGATAAAAATTATAATGATTTGGATCATCCATTACTCTGATCCTTCCTGCCTCGGTATGATGACTCCCAATTTCCCCTCTGTCAGCTACCCTTCGGGCCTCTTACACTCAAGGTGCACCTGTCGTAATACTCCCCTCTCCTCTCGGAATGTCGACTCGTCATTGCACTTCCCCTGAAATCTCATCAAGTCCTTTCCTCTTGTGCCTATGTAAACCAAGCCCTCAGCTCAATGGCCTCATTCTTCCGTGAGCTCAGTTACCTTCGTTTCTCCTTCCCTTTGCCGCCCCATCTCAATTCTTCCCCCCTGATTTGTATAACTCGACCCTCTTTTCCAATCTATCCTGGCTCCTTGTTCCAACATCAGACGTTGTTCATGGCTCCCAATCACTCGAATACTTCTTCTCAAGCGTGGCACAGAAGAGGTCATGGTTCACACTAGTCTACTCCAAATAGAGCTCCCACTATGAGAGTGGAGGTAGCAACAAAAAATGCAGCTCTAATTTATGAAAAGGAAACCAATTAGTATGCCAAGTATCAAATCGAGAGGTTGGAAGACATGGTCATTAATGTTCACGGGAGAGTCTCCATAGACGAATTTGATGCGACATTTAACTGGATCTTGATCTAGGCTTAACTCAAGCAAGAAAAAACCTATTCAGAAAATATATGGAGCGGAATTACCAGAAAAATACCCTTCTGGACATGGCCCTGCAAGATCAGAGGGACAACAATAATGTCCTAGAAAAAATATTGATGCTTTAACTGTGAAATTTGTAATATATGTGGGGGATGTTCATCATCGTAGATTCATAGAGAAAAACTCCCCCCATTACACCCTCCTCAAATGTCGAACAACCAGTCATCAAAACAATTCAGAATTCAAAGAAGAAGAAAGTGGCCCCTCTACAAGTCGGCCCCTTGACAAGCATTACAACCCTGCATGCGTGGAGCCCTCTTTCAGTGGCAAATTTCAGCATGCTTCATACTATGGCAACACTCTGGAGCACCCTAACAATGTCAAAGACGATTCAGGGGATGACCTAGACTGATACAACTTTCAACTTCTTCACTCTCCAGGATTTTTGTTTAATATCAAAGTTCTTTGGCTTTACTCTAACAATTCCAATGCTAAATTTCAAAAGTGAGGGGGATAGGCCTTTTTTCCTTGTGCCACGTCTCCATTTTTTTGTTACAGTATTTTCCCCCTTTGTATACTCCCTTGTAAAATCACTCCCAGAGGACAGAGTTTCAGTCCAAACATGTGGGCTTTGCAAAGACTTTCAGTATTCAAACTCCTCTCACACCAGTCTTGTTTTGAACATTGATGTAATCAATGATTCTTGATATTAATAGATCTTTCTAAATTACAATATATATATATATGTATATATATATATATATATATATATATATATATATATATATATATATATATATATATAGATATATATGATATTGTTATGTTGTATATTTCTTATATTCTTATGTTATTGTTGTTATGTTATATATCATTATATAATATATCTTGTTATTTTATTGAACTATTGTTATCCTATCTTGTTATATTATTGGGTGAAATCCTAAAGTTGGGAAACAATTTTTGGTGGATGGCCAAAATTTGGGTGAAATTTTTAATTTCTCATTCGAGAAAATAGTCAACTCAATTTCTCTACCGAGAATTTTTAGAACTCTCATCCGAGATATTTTTAATGTTTCTCCCAAGAGTTAGATTGGGCTTCACTGGAGTTAAAATACTATTGGATGACAGTTAAGTATGTTCTCATCCAAGAGTTTTACTGACATAAACTCTCAGGTAAACTCTCGGACGAGAGTTGTAAAACTCTCAGCCTAGAGTTGTTTTAACTCTCGTCTGAGATTTTTATTCTTATAAAAAAACCCCAAAATCCTTTCTCCCTCGAAAATCTGCAAACCTGTGGAGCACTGTCGTTTTCGAGCCACCATGAGCACCAGCAACAAATTGGAATACAAAAAAAGTGAATGCAACCTGATTTTTCAAGCAAACTCCTCCACTATTTCTCGTTGATATTTTCAGTAGATGCGAGGTTTATGGAACACTTTGAATCTTTCTCATTGGAATTTTCAGTTGAGACGAGGTTTCTGGAACACTTTGAAGTGATTTCCTTCATGAGCTTCTATGTGAAGTTTCAGGCTAGTAAGTACCCTTGTCGTTTCCTGTACGCCTCTTGCATGGAGGATTTTTGGTTCACTTGGAGCTTCTGTCTGAAGTTTTAGGATGGTAAGTAATATAATTGAAGCATTACCCATATTTGATACCATAGCAAGGGTAAATGAGCATTTAAATTCAATGCATGGATTATTTCAAGTACTGTTAAAGACTGGGTAATGATAGGTCAAAATTTTGATAATATTAGAGGTCTCCATCCTTAAATCGCACAACACACCCACAAGTTGCAGTTACATTAGAATCTCATTGTGACCTATGATTCAAGACCCCTAAACTATGACCAAGACCACCTCTATCGCATGTGAAAAATACAATGTGAATTTCCAATGTGTGATTAGTCCTACATACTTTGCCTCCAAGTTACAAATAACACTGAAAATTTGCAGTGGTATTAGGAATTAAATTGGGATCTAAGCTAGAGATTTAATTTTTGACTATGAGTAGGTCAAAGATTGCACTTATAGCTTATAGTGAGATTGAAACTGAAAAGTGTGATTTGCACTATAACTAAGATTCATGAATGGGCCTTGAGGTCACAAATCGAATATATTATCTTCATCAAGATAAACTCATGATCTGTGGTTGACTACAAACTATAATATGGCACTAGACCTGAATCTATAACATATGACTCCCTCTCTTAATGTGACTTTAAAAATAAGGTTAGAGATAGCCACCTTATTTATCAAGTATTACAAGCCAAATGTACAGAAGATGCATCCTCTTTCATAATGAATCTATTAAATGGAACAATATAAAATGTCTCACCAATGGATGGACAATGATTATGTATAAGTTATTGACCACACTTTGAGAACATATATTGACTTTGCAATAGCAGGCAAGTATATTAGTTTCTATGATTTACTATAACACCCTCAATGCATTATTGAGGGAAGGTTTCAATTTTTTGGATAAAATTGTCCTCAATGGCTTGGATATTATCACCCCGTGCACTTGGAAGATAGGTCAAAAAAAGGTGGACTTGGAAAAGGAATTATAAAAATATGTGCATCTTCATAACAACATATTGCATGTGACTGTGATACTTTGAATATTCTGGGTCAAGAAAGTCCCATTTAAATACTTTTATGGACAATCACTCTAACATTGTAGTTCCTTCTTGTGGTCCCATTACAATGCTCCCAAAGTATTCTTGGATTTCATGAGAGAGAATGCAATGCCTAGTTTTCAACTGGTAATTTATTACTCTTTGAGAAATTCTTGCACAATTGTAAAGACATGTGGTGGTGCATGTATATTTCAGTATAATTTCTTACCTAATGAGATTAACATTTGACATATCCCTTAAATTCTATTGACCTTATTTTGAAACATGATATTCTCTAATGTTGTGCTTTAGTTATCTTGCAACTTCTTTATAAAGGAATTATTAAGTTTTCATATGAATGTAGGATTGTAAATTACATTAGAGGATCTAAGTAGTATTTTATTATTGGCTTAAGAAGAGGAAAACTAACATTGTGAGGGAGGTCCATCTAAAATTCTATTATAACCCCAAACTATTTTATTGAATTTTGTAGAATAGATGAACATGGTATAATATTTAATATCATGACAAACACTGAAGTAAATGACAATAAATAAGCATTCCAATAATGAGATTAACATTTGACAGATCCCTTGAATTTTCTTGACCTTCTTTTGAAACATGATCTAGGATAACATTGACCTTTAGTTGACTTCCAACTTCTTTAAAAATGAATTCTTAATTTTTCATATGAATGTAGGATTGTAAATTTCATTATAGGATCCAAGTAGTATTTTATATTTTCTTAAGAAGATGAAAAAGGACATTGCAAAGGAGGGCCATCTACAATGCTATTATAACCCTGAACTATACTATTGAATTGTGTAGCATATATTAACATGGTATAATTTTTAATGTCGTGAAAAACAATGAAGTACATGACAATAAATAAATAGGAAAATAATTATTGCATTGAGTTGAAATTCTTGTCCTTTCAACACTCATGTCAAGCAGCCATTTTGAAAACTACAGAGGTCAATAATTGGTAAGTCAAAGAGTTTCTCTTTGACTCAGTTAAATATGGTGAGGCTCATAGATACAACACAAAATAACCAATTTTGGATTCATTTGGACAAGATGACCAAAAAATAATAGTATAATTCAAATTCCTATTTCCAAGGTTGAAATATCTAAAGGATAAGCCTCTATGTTCATAAATGGAGAATGTTGTTATTGAGTGTTTGTAATTGAAAGTGGTCTAAGAACCAAAAACCATTTCTATGAAATATGAGGCATTTAAAGTTAAAGTTTGAAATTATTACCTTCTCAATTGAAAAAGGGAACAATATGAAATTGGATCAATCAAGGACCATGAGCCCATTAAAATTCATTCCCCCAAGGAGGAATTATCTTTACTGAAATATCAAACAAGGCTTGTGTGATGAAAATGAAAATTTTGAATGCATCATGGAAATGTCTTGGAGGAAATCCAAGGGGAATCAAGGTTAATTAGGTAGTAATAAACCCTAGAAAAGGTGGTATGGTAGAGTCTAGTACTCATACTCACAAGAAAAACTGTAGATCTCACCTATTACTACCTAAAGGAAAACCTTGAGGGAAAAAATAAACCCGAACATTTCATGACATATGTTGGTATGGATCAAAAAGGATACGACATAACCCGTACCAACATTTTCTTAGATAAAAACAATGTCACAAGAAGGTGAACATCAGAAGAAATATAGGACTTATGCATGTATATGGGAAATCACATGTTTGAAATAGAAGTTCAAGAACTAATAGTGGCTCAACATACTAGAAGAGAAACATGCACATAGTTTATTTGTATCATGCCCATTGGTAGATTGAAAACCTTATTTTATGGCATGCATGTATAATGTGTTCAAGTGTATTCATCAATTTGGCCTCAACTTAATGCCTAAACCATTGGTCATAGTCAAGAAATGTAGCATTCAGTGCTTCATCGTGGAATATAAGTATATCCATTTCTACTCATAATGATCTTTCACAGACAACATAAAATCACAATATTGTGGTGCATAAAGGGATTATATATGGTTCCATAGTAGTATCTCTCTTTCAGTCCATTTTTTATGTTTCTAATATTATCCTTTGGCTACAAATATGTATGATCAATGTAATGTTTTTTCAAGAATAAGAGAGGGAGAGAGAATATTAACCTATGTGGAGGAGAATGGGATCAAGTTGAAAGCATCAAGCTCTGATTTCCAGCTGACCAAAACAATTCCTTGCAATGCATCTCTTCCAAGATAATAATCTTATGGGGTATCAATGTTAGCTAAGGGTTTATCATGAAGGTCGAGCAACTAGGGTTTTCATAAGCCAGGACATTCTCTCAATACATGCTTCTAGGAAAATTTATCAATACCAAAGGCACAACATCACAAGTTGGTTGTATGATCACTTTAATCCAAATAAGGCACAAAGACAATTTCCACAGATTTTTCAAGGGTTGAGATCAATTGTCATATAACAACTCCATATAGATTCCAAAGGAATTATGTCTACCAAGTTGTGGAATGTCGATATTGGTCTTAAAAATTTTCTACTTAATGAAAAATGTAGTAGCAAGAAAATGTACATTTAATACAAAAAATGAACATCAAAAATCTGTTCATCATCTCATGAAATCCTCCATAAGTTTGCAACAAAATTGGAAACAAATCATTTAGGATTCAAAATAATCATCTCTACTTTCCTCATAATTTCTATTCTCTCATAGTGTAAACACATTTTATAATAATCTCAATATAACTGTTAAGATTGATTGCACATGTGAGAGTCATTAGAAATCAGACATTCATGAAGAATTTAAAGTGTCATGAGTGTAGGTGGAAGTTCATGGTATATGAACAGTGTCCTCACTTCTATAAATATACCCTCATGTCTTCTTTGTTCTCATGTTGGCAAGTTGAAGTTGAATTAGATAAGATTTTATCGCAAGTTGAATTTGAAACTTTTGAATCAAAAGAAACAAAATGCTAGTACATAATACAATTACAGCTACTATTTTTTGATAGTCAATAGGTATAATTCACTGGATAAATCACAATATAGGTTGATAGAACCTATGTGATATTTTGAGTCTGCACTACTTGTCGGCCTACCTTCTGAGCTACTATTGATATTGTACAACTTATTAAATCTAAAATAGAGTAAAAGATCTAGGAGAGATAATAGACTGGGAATGTAAGCGCTTTATACTGGGTGAGGAAAAAAGAACAGAGCAGCATGTAAACGTAAAAGAACATAAAGGAAACCAGAATAATTTCTAGTTAAAGGTGGATATTTCTTGGGGTCCAGATTCATTCACATGTATTTGAAAATGTTGACATGATTGAACCAAAAAAGGATGAGAATTTCAAATGCTGTTCTAGCTGTTTAAAATATATTTTCTACAATAGAAAGAAAAAATCATGAATACATGGGACTAAAAGGTCTTACATATCAATTGTGATAATACATGAATGGAGCCCCATCTTGATGTAAAATTTTCTCCATCCTCAACACTTCAAAAGTATTTTCTAGGAATATTCATTAACTAAGATTCCATTTCTCTAGAGGAGGAATATTTCACCAGAACATCAACTGTGACTATTGATGGTGACTACAAAACAATAGGATGAGGAACTTAGAAAGAATAAGAATTGAGGCAATGGCCTCTTTTCCAGTAATGATTATTAGACAAGGTTATTAACCCTACAAAATGATGATTTTCCAACTCCATCAATAAAAAAATTATGCCAATCCAGTGACAATAGATGTAATGATGTTGTAGCATTTCATGATTGGGGTCATAATAGCCAATCAAAGAAGTATAGCAGAAGTTGAGAACATTTTTCAATTTCAGACTCAAAACATACCTTGCACAAGTTATTTTATTTCTATTTTAGGATACCTTTCCTTTGGTTAGCAAGCTCATATATATTTAAACTTTATTTTTGTATTTTGTTCTAATGCCCTTTAATAACATGGTGATATATCCATAACTGGGTAATACTATAGTAGAGGAACAATAAATGTAGGAAATAAAGTGGAATCACATTGTGTAAAACACTTGTAACCCTTGCTAGTATCGCTTGTAGTACTATGACATAAGACAATAATTGTAAAAAAAATCTCACCTCCATGTACCTTTAGGAATATAGGAATTCCCCTAGCTATACTTGAAGCCCTCTTTCGATAGGCTAACCAACCGTCCTATTGCTCCAAAAGATGTAGAACAACACTCGAGGAGACCACTCACAAATACCTAGGTAGTGAAGTTCTACAACTGGAGGAACGATTGACCTACCTTAGTTAGTGCCATAAGATATTATGCCATGTACTATTGTCGACACCCTGTATGTCAAGGAGCTATAATACCTATTATGCATTGGTTGATGACATGACTGTCAATTGATAATTTGTTTTCTCATTTGTTTATAAACGGCATATATTTGATTTGATACTATAGCAACAATGGCATCATGAAAGCCCTCCAGAGAACCCTCCATGAGAGGAGGATTTTCAGGTACATTGGTTGTTTAGTTATGTCATGTTTTCAAGTAGGTTGTATTTATTGTTTGTTGTGAAATATTGATTAACGTTAAATTTTTTTCGTCCTGCACAGGTGGATGCACTCATATGACTCATGCGCCTAGACACCAAATCGAAGAAGAGGAGCTCCATAGACCTGTTCCCATTCATCCCAATTTCATAGAGCCCATGCTGAGGGGTATATTATAGATGGTATAGGTACCCATTAGATCAATTTCTAGTTAAAATGTTCAAGTTTACATTATATTCAATGTTGAATAGGTGAAATGTTTTTTTCAAATGACATGTGTTTAATGTGAAAACATTATTCTCCATAGGTGAAAATTTAGGAGTTGGGGTTGGCCCTATTGCTGGTGAGGGACAAAGGAGAACAATGTCTCAGCCTGTGGCATCCATCCCACACTTGGATAGTTCTCGTTCAGGTAAAATCTTATTGTTTTATGTATGCTTAGTGTGAAACTTATTATGTGTCTCATGTACTTGTTTTATAAAACAATTTAATGTTTTGTACAGTGGCTAATAGAGACCTTCATTCTTTAGAAGGGAACAATACTAGTCCGATGAGCGAAGAGGATGAGATAGTTTTTCCACGAGGTATTTTCAAATGACCAGCCAAGTTTTTTAAATACAAATTTTCCTTATAAATTAATTGATTTTTAATATGTGCAATAATTTAACATGTTACAGGTGGTGGTCGTTGCCCTCCTAGGGGGAGAGGTTGTAGGGTTCATGAGTTTGCTCGAAATCTGGGCTATGATCCCCTTTACACCCATCCCGGTGCTATTCCTGAGGAGATGCCTTGGGAAGATTCCATATCCTTACTTACTGTTGATGGGATGAGGGAGAATTCCACAAGATTTCGCAATGAAATGCAAAGTTGCAATCTCTCTGCCCCTAGTCGATATTGTCTCCAAATTTTTTTGCACAATTTGGAGAGTTTGACAGAGACTTATCTTGGGGTTGGACCATAAACCCAAGTTGTTTTTAACATGATGCGTAGGAGAAGAGCATCAGTGATTGATATCCACTCCTAAAATGAAGTTAAAATTAGTGTCAGTAAAGAAATGGCCTTATCACTATTTGACTTATGGCCTGAAGACAAAACACATTTGAAGATTGCAAGATTCAATGATCCCAATATTGCACCTTATATTTATGAGAAGTTCTTGTATGCATATGGGAAATTCACAAATAATGATGAGGTGCTGCAATATTTTGTTAGGATGTTTTATGCTCAATTCCAAGAGCACATGGACCCTAACTATACATATATGCGGCCAAATTCTATGGAGTTGGAAAAGGCCGTACATATGAACGACCTGATGTTATGCGAGATGTTGGGTTTAGGCCTCCAACACCTCATTTAGCACCTTGACCAGCTAGTGTAGTTACACTTCCAAAGGAGTTAGCCCTTATCTCTAGTGTTGCATCTCAGATGAGGGAGAAGGTACAAGAACATATTGCAGCTATTTAGGAGGGGTGGAAGTCGGCTTAGGGACAAGCCAACCTTCATCTAGTGCAAGAGTTCATTCATTTGTGAGTATTCCAGATGATGTGTTGAGGGATATGGAGCAAGATTAGTTTCTGGAGTAAGCATCCTCCTGTAGAGACCACTATGAGCGAGCCATTAGACAACAAATGTGCACCATGGGTGAGGTATGTACAAGCATGTTTTGATCTATTTTAAAATACACATTTATAAGATGAGCTAGAGTGCATGTAACATGTTTTTTTTGGTGTATACACATTTAGTCTCCAAAAAATTACACCAATATATTTATTTAACTTATGCAGTTTACAACATTCATAGAGCATAATTGCTTTACCCCTAATCCTCATTATGTAGATCATGGACATGATCATGTGCAGGTTCCACATTCCTTACTATCTATCTATATTTTTGTACGTCAAATTGAAAATGAATTTATGTCAAATAATTTTAAATGGTATGAGTCTTAACATTATGGAAATTTCAAGTTAGCACTACACATGAAGGGCTTCCCGAAGACATCATACCTTCATATGTTCCAGTGGTCTCACAGGTATTATCTATATATATTTTTACGTTAAATTGCAAGTGACTTTAAGATGAACATAATTTTATATGGTGTGGCTCTTAACATTATTGAATTTTCAGGTATGTGCAACACATTAAGGGTTGCCTAAAGAGATTCTTCCTTCTCAGGTTCCAGTCGTGACATAGGTATCGATAATTTTCATTAAGCATATTTATTGTGTTTATTATATTTCTTTTTGCAAAATTTTCTATTAAATTTGGTCTCTACTTTCCAGGCTACAGATAATATTGAGATGATGCAAATTGAGCCCCAAGGAGATCGTGTAAGCTTTGGGTCGGAGAGTCTACATTAAACCATGGTAACCTCTTACCATTTCTTCGTTGGTATCATTGCCACATTATAAATAGGCTATCATAGAATAAACAATATGAATTTACTTTTGTTTCCAAAGGTTAATTTTTTGTGTTTTCTCTGTAGGTTGCACCTCAACAAATACTTGTGCTTCGTAGAGATGAAGATGATGCATCAGTTTGCAATAATTCTTAATAATATTATTAAGATGGTCTTTCAAGCTGGAAAGTTGTTGATTTTGACTTAGTTAAGTTTATATTCAGTAAAATAGATATGGAACAGAAAATGGTGGAAGAAACAGTGCATATGGAGCAGAAAAGGGAGGATCTTTCACTACATAGCTTGCTTAGTAGTAGTTGTCATGACCTAGGTCAGTTCAAATAGTTTGACAGTGTAAAGGACCCTATGGATCACTTCCACCACCAATAAATAAACCTGGTACACATTAATTAAACGGCATGCTCTTCTCATCCCTTTTTGTGATTTTTGTTGCCAAAAGAAATGTTCTTTTCCATGTCTATGGCATATGATTGAAGTTTTAAACATTTTTTCACAGCATATTAATAAGTGTAAATGGATGAAGAAAGTTTAGCAGGAATGGAAAATTCTCCATGCAAATTTACCAGGATTTTTAGATGGAAATCATAATGTTTACATAGATTATTGGGGAATAGTTTATAGGAATTGCTTTCATATCCTGATGTGATCAATAGTTGACTCATAATAGCAAAACTTTATTAGTTTTGGGACGTACAAAATTCATAACCTTGGTATAGAAATTATTTGAACAAGTGTATATTATATGGTATAACAAGTAGTATTACATGTCCTTACTAGGGATGTCATCCTCAAATGTGGGGAAGAATCCCTTGAATTTCACTGTGAAGTTTTCATTGGGAAAAAAATAACAAATATAGGCATGGTGAATAAGGGATGCTTATGCTTAATATATTAATAGAATCAGATGAAATATTGGTAATATGAAACCTATGGAAATATACAAGATAAAAGTATGTTTGCTACAAAGAGAATGAAAGTAATATATTAAGCAAGTAGGATAGGTACCATTAAGTCCTTTTCTAGAAGACAAGCAGGATAGGTACCATTAAGTCCTTTTCTGGAAGACAAGTAGGATAGGTACCATTGTAGGTGTACTATGATGTAAATATTGCAATTATATGACCATATACACTGAAAATTCTTCGGCTTTTATGGTTCTTTGTATTTATAAATTAGGGCAAGGCTGCTTCTAACATTGAAAAGTTCACATAAATTAGTCTCCTGGAATGTGAAGAATTTGGCTAAAAGTGAGGTATATACCTTCCAACATCTCCAGATGGCCACATTTGACGTAAAATTTATTCCTATTGATGTGGAGGGTTGTGTCTTTCTCAAATAGCTCTCTAGGGAGCTTCTGATTGCCCAACTGTAGATAAACCTTTGAAATATGGACCCACATCGCCTACACTAGCCTTGGGTATGATTGGTTATTCTACATGTCTAACAATAAGAATTGATGCACTGGTATCAGGAATATTTAGGCTGCTACTAATGGTGTGCTATCTAAGAGATGTAAGGAAAAGGTGGACATCGAACACTATGAATAACATGGGAGGACATATAAAGATGGACCTGAAATTCTTTCTATAGTCTTTCTTTTACAGGATCCTCATATGCCATCCATGGTGTGATTGGCACATCCATTGTTGTTCTCTGGCATTCATCCAGCCATGCTACTAGAAGAAAAGGTCACTTGTTCATATTCTGATCCATCCCATTGAGTTGGGTGAGTGACATTGACTTAGAAACCAAATGCAAATAAGTTGTTTTATAGTTGCTCAATTAGTTAGCTCAACCATTTGTCACCAATGTTACTGAGAATTGGCTATTTTTGTGCCATCAAGTAAATTATTTGAATCCCCCATGCATGATAGTCACTACTCTATGCTATCATATTTATTATGGTTGTTGTACAGGAACGTAGGGAAGCAACTCTTGGGTTTCCCCATAAGGTTTTCCTCGGAAAAAAAAGAGTAGTTATATTTTATTGGGAAAGGAGAAAGTTTCTTTTATTGTATCATTATTACACTAAGTGTGGTCATGAAGTATCTTTAAAAATGACTAGAGAGGGACTTAAAAGGAGGGAGGACAGAAAGCAATGGGAATAGTGGAAACGTTTCCTATCCAAACTTTGTGACAACTATAAATTTTTCCACATGAAGAACAAAATACAGTCAACATTTATAAAAGGCTTGAATTCAGTTCACATTCACATTGGTTTGTACCCCTTTGATATCATATTAATTCTTTGGAGGATTCTGCAAATTTGGATGATTAGGTCTAGGAGCTTGGGAATTTCATTTTTTAGATTCTCTTTGGGTGTTCATGGTGGGTTTATAGTTTTCTAATTATTAGGAGTATGGTTCTATATAGATAGTGTTTGGATGTAGTATGAAAATGTAAAAAGTCAAAGCCAAGACATGGATTTTTGTTATTTGACAGGCAAGAACATGGCCTGATCTAAGGTTTGTCTCTTAGCTCTCATCACTTAAAGCATAAGATCTTCTTCAACCCTCAGTGAAAGTTTCTATCTAAGTAGCCTTAGTGACATTATCCTTAATCCTAGATTGGAGTTCCTACCATCTATTCTATTGTTCCAATCTTGGAATCCGAACTCCCATGTTTTATATTCATCAACTAGGTAACGATGTTCCATTTTGTTGTAGTTAAAGTATTTGAAAAACTGGATTGGTGGATCAGGTGTTTAAACTAGTAAATAGAGATAGGATTTATGTTATTAAACCCATTATGGACATGAGTGGAGATTCCATTCTATCCACTTGGACCTAGTGAAATTGGATTGGAAGGAAAGAACCTAGCGAACACATCATTCATTGGAAATCTTTATCAGAACAACAAACCGATATGATATTTTGGATTCTCAGATCCATCATACTTATGGAGTTATGGCATATAGATGGGAAACATATTTTATTTAAGTCTAAGTGTTGAGGGGTAGTATTAATCAATCTTATAACCAAGGTAATTAGTGGCATCATTTTGTGTTTCAGGCATAACCACATAGGGTAAGCTCACATTCACACAACGTTGAAGGGGTATAAAAAGAGATAAATGAGATCCTATTTGGGCAAACAATATTTGATCTAATTGTAGCATATGATAAAGTAACTATGAATTAGCACTCTCATGGGCAGATGTCTGGTCAATTCAAGTCCTCAAGTTACATTAGGATTAGCCTCCTCAAGGCTTAAAGGTGTTTGTTCACATGTAGGGAGAGGTTGTTGACCCCTAGGGACATGAACACTCTACTTAATGTTATCAACGTATTGCATAAAGGTGGTAAAGGAGTTGGACACAATTCCATTTTCAAATACAACAAGGGGCAGAGATATTTCGTAGCCTCCCCCTTGATTAACCACATTGGAAATTTCGGCATTCCCATCAGGTAAATGATTTGAATCCCCCATGCATGATGGTCACTACTATATGCTATCATATTTACTAGGGCTACTGTACAGGAAAGTAGGGAAGCATCTCTTGGGTTTCCCCATGAGGTTTTCCTCAAAAAAAAAATAGTAGTTCTATTTGATTGGGAAAGGAGAAATTTTATTTTATTGTATCATTATTACACTAACTATGGCCAAGAAGACTCTGTAAAAATGACTAGAGAGGGATTTAAAAGTAGGGAGGATGGAGTATCGTCTTTAAATTCTTCCTGCTATGGTTGCAGGAGTATGGTCTGATGAACCTAACCTACAACTTGAAGAAACTACCCAATTTCAAAAGCTGCTTTCAATTGGAATCTACATCAAATATTATGTATTAATTGTCAATGAACTACCATTTTATTTTTTCCTTTTTTGTTCATCAGGAAGTTGACCATTGGTTTTTGTTTTTATAGAGCATAGTCCTCTTATAGAGGAAGTTATTGATGTAGGAATTGTTCCTCGCTTTTTTGAATTCCTAACAAGGCATGATTTTCCATAGTTGCGCGTGAAAGCCCTTATTGTTTTATCTATACATGGTGGAAGGAAATAATGTACTTGATTGATTATTAAATGAAAGGGTTGAGGGATTATGTTTTCTTTCAGCGTCAGATGTTAGGAGAGATGGGTCTGGTCCTCAGACCCATTAGCTCCTGGATTTTCTCTTCCAGGAAATTCCATACATTTTATTTTTATGTTCATTCATTATATGTTGTATATTCATGCATTGAAATTTTATAGGAGATAGTTTGGTTCACCCACATTGTCTCGACATCATTGTAGTCAATAGTCCCTTTGACCTACATTGTCTCTTTGACCTACTTTGTGGTCATTAGTTGGACACAAATCTAATTATCTTATCTTGTCTCCTAATAGGAAAGTGTTTCAGTGGTCTGAAAGTGGCTTGTATCTTTTTGTCTGCTTGATTACAGTTTGAAGCAACATGGGCTTTGACAAACATAGCTTCAGGAACATCATAGCATACACAAGTTGTGATTGACCATGGAGCTATGCCAATATTTTTACAACTGCTAAGTTCACCCCGTGATTATGTTCATGAGCAGGTTAGAGAACTATTTTTAAATGTTTGTTTACTTTGTTTCTGATACAAAGTTTTTGTACAATATTTCTATTCTCCAATAAAGAATATTCCAAGAAATTTAGTCCAAGTTTTTGTTTATGCATTTGGGCCTATATTGTCATTGTTGTTTAATATTTTGTCCTTTTATGTTAATAGGTTGTTTGGGAATTTGGAAATGTGGCCGGTGACTCACCCAAATGCACACATCTAGTTCTCAGCAATGGTGCCCTGATGCCACTCGTGACTCCTTTCTCAACTAAATGAGCACGCTAAGCTTTCTATGTTGAGAAATGCCACTTGGACCGTATCTAATTTCTAACGAGACAAGCCACAGCCTGCATTTGACCAGGTAGGGAATTTATGCTATTGATTTTTAAAATAACTTTTCCTTGTTAATTCTATTAATTTTTCATCCTTGGCCATAGAAATACATTTTGTAGGGCTGAAATTTTCAGGAACCGTTTTCCTATAGAAAAAGCCAACTCTACCATCACTCGAGCATCTAATTCATTCAAATGATGAGGAAGTATTAACAGATGCTTTTTGGGCTCTGTCTTATCTTTCTAACAGAACAAACGATAAAATCCAATTTGTGATTGAGGTTGGTGTTTGTTAAAGATTGGCTGAGCTTCTACTGTAAGCATAAATACTGTAAATTTGATAAACATTTTTGAGCTTCTACCTATTATTAATGATGTAGATAGGTGTATTCCGTGCAAGGATATTAATGTTATGGTTAAGAAGGTGTTCTGTTAGTTACATATTTATGTTTTTAGATAAAGTTTAGAGATTGATCAGAGCTATTATTTTGCTAAATGCATTTGAAAATTTCAATTCTACATGTTTTGTCTCTACTGTCATCCATCTCCATCTATTCTTATCCCTTCTCTCCAGACTGTGGGAAATATTGTAACTAGAGATGATGTACAGAATCAGGTATATCCAGTCTCTATTGGCATCTGGTTTGAAACTTGAAATATTGCAAGTCAATCTATGGTGTACACATCCAAGTGGATATTTAATTATTCTTCTAGAATTTATACAATCACACATAAATTAAATGTTTTAGTGATTTCTTTGGGATAGAGTGAATACTTTTTTTTTATTTGCTAGATTACGTTCTAAAGTAATTTTGTGGGGATGTGTGTTGCCTCAGTACATTATCAACAATAAGGCACTTCCCTGCCTCTTGGCACTGTTGACCCATAATCATAAGAAAAGTATCAAGAAGGAAGCATGCTGGACCATATCAAACATAACTGCAGAAAACAAAGATCAAACACAGGTTCCTTAGCTACTGCTTTATAGATTAAGAATGACACTTCATTGAATGTCTTATTGCTTGTAAAATTTTGTTTAATTTCATATATCCTGATTTTTTATTTGTTTACAGGCTGTGATTGACGCAAACATTATTCCTCCCCTTGTACAATTGCTGCGAATTGTTGATTTTGATATCAAGAAAGAAGCAGCATGGGCTATATATAATGCTACTTATGGTAGTACACATGATGAAATCAAGTATTTATTTAATGAACATATACGATCAACACAAGAATATTGCTAAAATGGGTTGTCTAGTAATGAATAAAGGGGTCAACTTACAAGATGTAATGTAATGAGATGTGTTTACTGATAATAGTGAGTGTGATGTAGATGTTCAAGAATTTGTGTCAGTTGATACAATGAAAAAAACTATTGATTCCTACTTTTGGCTGCAGATATCTTGTGAATTAAGGATGCATTAAGCCTCTATGTGATCTTCTAGTCTTTCCAGACCCAAGAATTGTAAATGTTTGTCTTGAAGGGCTAGAGAATATTTTTAAAGTTGGAGAAGCAGAGAAGGATCTAGGCAACATTCGAGGTGTAAATCTCTATGCACAGTATATTGATGATGCTGAAGGACTTGAGAATATTGAGAACTTGCAAATTCATGACAATAATTAAATTTATGAGAAGGCAGTAAAGATTCTTGAAACTTATTCGCTGGAAGATGATGAAGATGACCAAACAATCAAATTTTACCTCTCATATTTAAAATTTTAAGCAACCTATGATATGTCGCCGATGGAGGGAACAATTCATTTTCCTACAGTCAGAGAGATTTACATAGTCAAGTATTCTTACGTGCATTTTGTATACTCTATGTCCACATGCTATCAAATATATTTTAGGTTCAACATGACTACTTTATTTGACCTTGCAATCAAAGTTACAATTATTTAGTAATTTTGTGGAAGCTCAGATGGAGTCTAGTTTCCCGTGTTGAAAGAAATTTCAAAATATGAGTCGTGTTTGTCATCAAGAGAATAATTTCAAGTGTTATTCTAGCACTAATGAATTTTGTTTTTGTAATATTTCTCCACCAAGCTATATATATTCCAATGAATGATCTAATATTTCATAAGAGAAAAGTGATCTATTCTGGAAAATGTTGGTTTAAATGTTTTGTTGCTTATCAATATCCTTGGTTGTTGATAATTTTCTTTAAATTTAATTTTAAATTTTATTTAACCCTTCTCATTAGGAATATAGAAATGATGAATCAAACACCAGTAGCAAACAAGGTTTTCCAAAGATCATGTCAATACCTTTAAATTCAAATGAAGCAAGGGTGAAGGGCCATACACATATACGAAAAATATTTGGCAAGAATTTTAATTATTATTTCCTTTATGTAGGTAATATTGTTGCACATGCTCTGAAATCACATAGAAAGAGAGGAATATTGAGAGTTAGAGGTAAAATACATAATCCACCACTGCTCAAAAACAAAGAAGATAAGGATGATAAAATTATTTCCGATGGAAATCTCCATACCACAAATGTCAACGAGTTAGACAATCCAAATAATATTAAGAGAAAAGTTGAAAAACCAAGGGTAAGTGTTAATTTTTGGTTAACATGTTATTTCTAAGGGTTAGAGAATATTTTGAATGTTGGGGAAGCAGAGAAGGATATGGGAAACACTAGAGGTGTAAATCTCTATGCACAATATATTGATGATGCTGAAGGACTTGAGAAGATTGAGAACCTGCAAAGTCATGACAATAATTAATTTTATGAGAAGGCAGTAAAGATTCTTGAAACTTATTGACTGGAAGATGATGAAGATGACCAAACAATCAAATTTTACATCTCATATTTAACATTTTAAGCGACCTATGATATGCCGCCAATGGAGGGAACACTTCATTTTCCTACAGTCAGAGAGATTTACATAGTCAAGTATTCTTGCGTGCATTGCGTATTATCTATTTCCACTTGCTATCAAATATCTTTTAGGTTCAATATGAGTACTTTATTTGACCTTGCTATCAAACTTACAATTATTTACTATTTTTTTTAAAGCTCGGATGGAGTCTAGTTTCCCGAGTTGAAAGAAATTTCAAAATATGAGTCTTATGTTTGTCATCAAGAGAATAATTTCAAGTGCTATTCTAGCACTAATGAAAATTAATTTTGTAATATTTCTCCACCAAGCTATATAGTTTCCAATCAATGATCTAATATTTCATAAGAGGCAAGTGATATGTTCTGGAAAATGTTGGTTTAAATGTTTTGTTCCTTATCAATATCCTTCGTTGTTGATAATTTGCTTTAAATTTGATTTTAACTATTATTTAACCCTTCTCATTATGAATATAGAAATGATGAATCAAACACTAGTAGCAAACAAGGTTCTCCAAAGATCATGTCCATACCTTTAGATTCAAATGAAGCAAGGATGAAGGAACATACACATATATGCAAAATATGTGGCAAGAATTTTAATTTTTATTGCCATTACGTAGTTCACATCGTTGCTCATCCTCTGACATCACATATAAAATGAGGAATATTGAGAGTTAGAGGTAAACTGCATAATCCACCACTGCTCCAAAAAGAAGAAGATAAGGATGATAAAATTATTTCCAATGGAAATTTCCATACCACAAATGTCAACAAATTAGACAATCCAAATAATATTAAGAGAAAACTTGAAATACCAAGGATAAGTGTTAATTTTTGGTTAACATGTTATTTTTTAGGTCAATTACTTCAATCATCCACATCAGCCAAAGTTCAATTTCATTTCTTTCATTAAAAATCACATAATCCTTAAACATTCAAAAACAGATTTTCCTTACTACAAGGAGATGGAAAATAAAAGTAGGATACCTCCATCATGAGAAGAGACAATAATGAAGAGATTAGCCACATCAAATATAAACTAATCTAAACTAATGAAGAGATGAAAATATGATGACATTTGATATCAAAGCTAAACTAACAATACAATAATATATATGCCATTAAATATTCATTAATCACCATCATATCCATGTAAACAAATGGGCGAGTTAAGATCATCTAGGAGTAAACATCATGGACACATTAAATCACCATAGCTTAATTATCTAGTAAAGCACCCTTATCTATTAGATCATAATATATTATTCGTACCAACACACATCTAACCATCCACATGTCCATTTATTTGAAATCAATCCACAATATAGTCTTAAACTATATAAAGCCCAATACATTGTAGCAATTATATGTTCTAACCCTAGAATCAAAATTCATTGTTCATCTTGAACAATGTGTTCCACTCATATGAAATGCGCTAGTGGCAAATTTTCCAGAATGGCATCATGATCATCTATTGATAACCTCCATTTCCATTGTTTTTTTCTACTCTTCACTTGCTTCAACTACAACCGATTTGTTATGACCAAGTGACTATATTTGGCAAAAAAAAACTCTGGCTGGGAATCTTGAAAAATAATATGATCTTTACATTTCTTTACTTATTCAAAGAAATGTCCTATTAACACCATTGCACCAATCGGGTATGTATAATTTGATGGATCATTATACTCTTGCAGGAACATGGATTTAGAGATAGTGCATTGTAATAAATAATAATGCATGTTTTCTTGATTATTTTCTGGTATAATGATAGTGAAGACATCACCTTTTCTAACTATATCAGAAACACGACATTAATCATTGTCAATCACAGCCACTTAATTTTCCATTTCCTTGTCAGTCACGTTTCCAAATGGGGGCAATGGTCTCAATTCTTCATGTTCCCATGGTTTAACAAATTTCTTAATTTGGTTTTCATAACAAAAGAAAGAGCACTTTCGTTTCTCAATGCAATGTGTATTTGTCATGTTCTCACTCCTAATTGAGTGTAAACTTCTTTTTTGAGGGCCTCCAAGGCAATTAAATGGCAACAATCTATCAACATCACCAATTACAATATTCCAAAAATACTTGCTTGAGAAAAACACACACATGTATGAGTCAAATTTTGAACAATATTTAATATTTTTTTGATAAAAAAATACACACACATGTATACACATATATCTTTAGACATGTATAATATACTGTTTGTTAAATGTGTATGCTTACGTGTGCACATCAGCCATCCTTGGGTTCGATACATGACTTAAATTTTCTTTGCACCAATTAACAACATATAAATATTTTTCAAGTCAGGAAGCTTAGTGATTTAATTGATGCCTCCTATGTGCACATTTTACGCATGCCCCAACACCATCGTGCTCTCCTTTTCCATGCCCTGTCTCAAAGAAATTCCATGTATGTCAAATTTTGATTCTCTTATGAAGACGAGACAACCAAAAGAATGATATTGCTGATTTAAATTTACCAGAACAACCATCTAACCATACCCAATGTTCTTTAAAAGTGACCCTTCATTTCAACAATGCATTATAAATAACATTAAAACAATGTTGAACAAAACATGTACCATGTGTTCGAATCATCACTGATGTAGAAATGGTACTCCTTAATCACTTCACGATTATTTTCATCGCTATCAAAACCATCGATATCAATCTCTGCATGTCTATACAAAACATGCACAAATATAGATACTTGGCATGAATGATAATACTCACTTTCTATATCCTTTTTTGGACTAAACGTGTAATTCTTAGTGAAATCAACCACTGATAATATTCTTCCTTTTGGGAACAGATCACGAGATTTCTTAAACTGTAAATCCTGCCATCGTGCTATATGATAGTGCTTAATATATTTGTATATTTGCACCTTGAGCTTATCCATAAAATATGTCACTCAAATGTCTTCGTCAAGTAAAGTGATCTTTTTTGATGTTGTGCTTGAATCTGCAACAGGAGTGTAAGTAACATTTTCATATCGCTTCCAATTAAGACTAAGATTTGACAGTTTGGGATCATTACGATCAATGGGATACTTTGCATCATAGAATGCCAAATGAGAACATTTTGGGCATTTTCTTCCACAAACACATTCTTTTTTATAAAATAATTTATTATTCTCTCATGCACATAATATCTTCAATAAAAATTTGTGAACACTTGAAGGAGGGGGGTCATTTGACCAATATTTTATGCCAAAATTCACAAATGTCTCATAAAATAATTGGAATTCTACATGGTATTGGCAACAACATGTGTCTCGAAAAGTGATACGCCCGACATACCATGGTTTAATATTCACAAATTTTCTAAGGGAAAGCTTCAAATCAGTATTACTCTCCTTAAAGTTCTAGAATAATTCTACTTGAGTCGTATGTGCTATATTTTTTGTATGAGATTCATAAAATCCCTTAGATATACTGCGTCGCACATCATCCTTTTCATTTGGCGACACACAAGAATTCAAATCCCAAAGCTCTTTTACCCTATCCCTCCATAAAAAACAATATTAAATTCTAATTCAAAATTAACATATACATATTTTTAATTTTGAAACTATCTTGAACTACAATGTTTTAAAAAAAAATACAAAATTCAAAATGAAGAAACTATTGACTCACCAATGAGATAGATATCAATATTCTCTTGAGCATTTGTGCTTTCAATATTCTCGTTGACATGTTCCTCAACATTCTCTTCGACATTTGTATTTTCAATATTCCCATTTACAGGTTCCTCAACATTTCTCATTTCCTCGTCATTGTCATGCATCTCTACATCTCTTTCACGATGTTCTACCCCCACATTTATTTCATGGCTTAATCTTTCCCTTTCCTCTCACCTTTTTTTTTTAATCTCACATTATTTTCCGTTGAATTAGTTCTTTTTCGATCATGCCTTGATTGGAAATTCCTTTTGTTTCCCATGTTCACAAAATTGGAAACCTAAAATCCAATTCTCTTTCGAACAAATACCCAAAAAAACGTAAAGACTTTAGAATAAGTACTTCATGCTTTCAATAAGAGAGAAAATTAAATAAATAATTAAATTCATAAATACATTTACAAAAATATTTCATGCCTTCATAGAGACATTTTTCAAAAATACTTCATGCCTTAATGCACCCAAAAAAACTTCAAAAAAAAATTTCACCAAAAAGAATTTTGCACCTAGAAAAACTTCCAAAAAAAAATTCGCCAAAAAAATTTCACAAAGAAAAAAACTTTAAAAAAAATTTCATCAAAAAGAATTTTGCACCCAGAAAAAATTTGCACCTTCGCAAGAAAAAAATTCACACCCTCATACCTTTGCACCTTCACTGGTTCAGATTGGTGTGTGGAATTCATCTTTCAAACGGGAGTACTTATATAGAACTCTTGGCCGAAACATTACGACGATACGATGAATCTTCACAAGATTCCGTCGGCCGAAGATAAAATGTTTCGGTTAAAGTTTAATAAAATCTTATCCAAGAGTTTATTAAACTCTCACTCAAGAGTTTAGTAACCTCTCAAACGAGAGTTATAAAACTCTCGTCCAAGAGTCTGCCTTGGGTAAACTCTTGGGCGCAAACTCTCGGTCAAGAGTTTGTACAACTTTCGGACGAGAGTTTAGCAGCACGGTTAAATTAACCTGTGGTGGTTTAAACTCTCGATCGAGATTTTAAAATTTCTCGCCCAAAATTTTATTAAATGTCTCACCCAAGAAATTATCTCAGCCGAGAGTTACTCATCAACGAAAAACCTAGAAAATTTTGCAGTTTTCAGGAACCTGTAGCCTTGGAGGGACAGAACAGCTACAAAAAAAAATGTTATCTTTCAGACCTGCTACTATTAGATTCATCTCTGAATCTAGTTTATAATGATGTAATATTTGTGGAGTTTCATTAAAAATTTCAACTTGCTATTAATTTTATACTAAACTATGTCACTGTGGAATTTCAATGTTATGAAAATTGCAGTGAATAAAAATTCAATAACTTTAAAATGGCAACACCAAAAAAATGAAAAAAACCATATTGCAATTCCTCTCCCTGTCTTCTTCAAAAAGGTATTCTCATTTTTCTTATTGATGATCACATTGAAAATAAAATGTAGGGCTCATAAAATGTACTGAAACATCACCTTTTGTTTGTCTTCGTCCATTTCAAAAAATAATAAAAAATAGTGATTTAATATGAAAATTACCGAAAAATAGTCATTGCACTAGTGCAATCTATGTATATTATGATGACATGTTTTATTTCCAAAAAATGAATAACCATCCCTAAAAAATGTTAGGGTTCAAAAAGTGACTATTTATGTTTGCCTAAAAATTTCAAGTATATGCCATTAGTAAACAACAAATTTACCCCTCTATATGTCAATATTTAAAAAAAAAAAAAAAATTTGAGTATGGAGGTAAGACAATTCTCTACAAGTCTTGTTTTTATGTCAAAGCGTAATTGCATTGAAAATATGAGTTTAGTGGATTTGAAGTTTAAAAAACATAGAAAATTACAATTTTCAACATCAAAAAAGGGCAAAAAGTGTTTCTGAATTTCATGTTTTATTATTATCTATGGTTATGTTGTTAAATAAAATATTAGAACTGTATGGATTTTAGCTATATAAATTAGTTAACATATATGTAATGGAACATTAGGACAAAAACTAGAAAATAATATCACCTCATTCCAAGACACATAATAGTACCTTGTATCCAAATTAATACATCCTAGCTAAGAAAAATAATGAATAAATCATAAAAGAATATGTTGTCTTCATACGAATATATATATATATATATATATATATATATATATATATATATATATATATATATATATATATATAAATTTGAGGTGCAAGACACAATGCTACTTTCTGCATACGAATATGGAAACCCATAGAGCATATGATACATACATACAAATATAAAAAATCATATTAGCACTAGTACAAACTAGATGGTACAAAAATCATATTAGTACTAGTACAAGCAGTGGGGATGTTGTTGTAGTTTCTCATTCAAATTTATTTTGGCACTATATTTCAGCATTGTCATGGAACTATAAGCCAATTGAAAATGAGGGGAGAGCGCGACATAGTGGCCTCGATTTTTCATGAGAATTTAGTTCGTGAACTTATGTATTAACTCCTCTTCATAACCTATATATGCTAAGTTTCTAGCCTCTATATTTTTTATCCAAGGAAAAAAACTTCCATTATTTAGACTAGGAGTGAGGACCTTAATCAGTCATATTCAAATTCATTGTTATCCACCCACAAAATTTTAAAATGGATAAGGTTCACAGTGTGGGTATTATGTGCACTAATGTTCTACTCTATTTCTAGTGGTTTAGAAGATATTTCTTAGATGGATTTTGCTTACTGCTGTAAAACATTCATTACCGCTTTAATATATGGATTTTCCATTGGAAAACTATCATAATCTCAAGGAGTTAGAGAGGAGTCAAAAGGAAATTACATCCCATCGACATATCATACTATTATAAAACAAAATAATACTTAAACTTTAAAGCAAATGGTTAATTTATCCTTTTTAAAAATAATAATAAAAAAAAAATCATTAATTAATTTTTAAAACTAATTATTTTATAAAAAAATTGAAACTATATATTGCATCTTAGCATTGAATAATAATACATAATTTTTAATCGTTATGATAAAATAAAGTTCATATCAACTTTATTTTGATTTTTTATTGAAATACTTAAATTCCACACATTTATTTTATGATATCCCCCCTGTTCAAAATTAATCGAAGCCTTACACTGAATTGTTATTGTTAGTCTCTGCCTCGCTAGGGGCTATAACGTTCTCCTCGTGGTCAAATTGCCTTGACTCTACATTATGAGGTTGTGTTTTTTTTAATTTTAACAAAAATTTCAGGAAAATGATTGACATTTATATTTTCTCATAGATTAAAATATAATTTTATCATTTACAGTAAATCTTATTTCTAATTTTCGATTTGACGAGGGAGTTGAAAGATTTAAATCAAAACTTATGGGAAAATAGACAAAAAAAAAAAAAAAAAAAATCTAATAAATCCAAGATATACAAGCAAAAAAAACTAGTGAAACAACATTAAATTATTTAAATTAAATAAATAATATCTAATTTAGTTTACTATTACAATTAACTTTCAATTTTCAGTTATTAAAACTTGATTTTAAATAATGTAATGGATGTTGAGTTTTCTTTAATATAAACTTATTAATATTATATTATCTAATGTATTTTGGCATTTTGAAATGATATTATTAATAGCTCACATATATTCAATCAATTAATTTAGTTTCAAATATCTTAGTTAGATTGAGACAATATCACATAAACAATTTTACACCTAACACACTTCATGCATATATGAGACCTTCCATGCATGCGCAATTTTTGTATATGCACAAATATGGAATTTGTGCATATACAAAATATATCACATATATTAAAGATGCACATATATGGAAGCTACACATATACAGAATGCACACAACTATATATATGCATGTCTTCTGTATCACATATCTTCTATATATGAAAATCTTCCATACATGCGCAAATTTTGTATATGTGCATATATGAAAATTGTGCATATACAGTAGATTTACATATACGGAAGTTATGCATATATGAAAGTTGCACATATATAGTAGATTTACATATACGGAAGTTGTGCATATGTACATATATTCTGTATATGCGAAACTTCCATATATGCACATATCTTCTGTATATGTGCAAATTTTTTATATGCACATATAAATAATTTGAGAATATAGAGAAGTTGTACAAAACGTCCATAATATGCATATATGACAGTCTCCATATATGCACAATTTCCATATATTTGCACAACTTTTGTGTATGCACATATCTTCCATATATGTGAAACTCCCGTATATGTGTAACTTCTGTATATACACATATCTTTCATATATGCATATCTATTTAATATACGAATATTCTATGTATGTGCATATACAAAATATATTCTCATATTATGAAGATATGTGCATATACAAAAGTTTTTCATATAAATTTTCGATGTCACAAAACTTCTATATATTCACATATTTTTTATTTCATATCATCTGTATATGTGAAACTTTCATTTATGATCATACCTTTCGTATATGCACAAATTCCATATATATGCATATACAAAATTTGGACATATATGGAAGATATGCGTAGATAAAGAATTTTCCATATATGGAGGCTACGTATATACAATGGTTGAAATTGTGCATAACTTATGTATATGTGTAGCTTCCATATATGCACATACATGGAAGTTGTGCATATATGGTAGATCCAGATATACAGAAGTTGTGCATATATAGAAGATACACATATACATAATTTATGCACAACCTCAACCAATATATATGTGCAGCCTCTGTATTTGTGCAATTTCCATATATACATAAATTTCGTATATTCGCATATATAGAAGATATGAACATCAATAGAAGTTTCAGTTATACGAAAGTTGCACCTATATAGAGACTAAAGTTCTACACAACTTTTGTATATGCTCATATATTCTATATATGCACAACTTCCATATATGCACATATCTTCTATATATGTGCATATCTGGTATATATGTGTAACTTCCATATATGTACATATCTTCCATATATGAGAAACTTTGGTATATGCACATATATGGAAGTTGTGCATATGCATATATGAAAACCCCCGTATATGCACAACTTTTGTATATATGCACATCTAATTTATATGTATAACTTATATATATCTGCAACTTCTGTATATGCGTATATATTTCGTATATGTGTAACTTCCGTATATGCATATAGATTCTCTATACATGCACATCTTCTTTATATTAATATATCTCTTCTTTATGTGCATATCTTCTATATATGCACATCTTTTGTATATGTACATCTATTTTATATGTGAAATTTATATATATGTGCATATACATAATATATGTGCCTATACGAATATTATGTGCATACGAAAATTATGCATAAAAACAAAATGTGTGAATTTGTTACGCATATAAAAAAATGTGCATATACGAAACAATTTCTATATATTCCCATATTTTGTACCGTATATATTTCATTTATGTGCATAGATTCTCTACCCAAACTCTCAACTAAGAGTGTTTGGAAGGGAATATCCTCTGCTAAAAATCACATATGAGAGTTTTAGAATTTCTCAAACGAGTGTTTTAAATTTTTAACCTCGTGTATTTAAGGAAAACTAGAGTTGTGGAAAACTCTCATTCAAGAGTTTTAATTTTCTCATTTGAGAGTTTTTTGCAACTCTCAGGTGACATTGTTGGTCAACAAAAATTGGAAAAAATTAAAGATTTTTAGGAAATAGATACTTCAGAAGAGTCGAATCCATGCGAAAATTGTGATTTAGATGACACATTTGGTACTATTGGATTCAAATATCAATATAGTTTAGTTAGAATGATATAAGTTTTATTCATTTTTATGAAGAAATGATATTTTTTAATAATTTTATAGTAAACTATGTCACCGCAAATTTCAGACGTCTAAAAATTACATGAAATGAAAAATCAATAACTTCAAAATTCCAAAACCAAATTGTTTGAAAAATAACTCGCTACTTCCTCTTTGTATCCTCTTTAAAACAATATTTTCACCTGAATCATTGAATATCACATTAAAATGAAAATTGATGGGTAGCCAAAAGTTTTGAAAAATCACAATTTTTTTGCCTTACCCTATTTCATTAAATGATTAAACATAGTGATTGAATCTTAAAATTCGCCGAAAATAGTCAAGGTTCGATTGAAATTTGTTTATATTATGATGATACAGTTTTTTCCCAGAATGAATTACCATCTCTACAAACCATGGTGGATTTTGAAGTCATTCATTATACTTTCCTAAAATTTTCATATATATGTATTCAATATCCACCAAATTTCTCCAACTATATGTCCATAAACAAAATAAAAATTAAGTACGATGGCAAGAAAATTATATAGAAATTTTTCTTTTACTACAAAGAAAAAATCTCAAAGAAAATATGATTTTCTAGCAGCTCAAGTTGAAAAGACATGAAAAATTCAGAATTTTGTATGTAAAAAATAAGTTAAAAGTGTTTCCAATTTCTCATTTTCGCCTAACCACCATTGATAAACCCATTAAATGACTAAATCAAACTTATCTTAACTAGTCTATGACCTAAATATTTAATTTTTATTTTTATAATTTGATCAAGTCAGCATAACATTACATTAAATTACATAATGCGTTAAATAATATTTTGCAACATCGTTTCCATACTAGGTTGTAAAGAGTCTCTCAACGCAATTAGGGAATCAAATAATAATTATTTATCTATTGTTTTATATTATTTATTTTAATTCTATATAGAGATTTATATTATTTTGGGTAAAAAATACAAAGTAATCATTTTATGAATAGTAGCCTACCACCAGGGAAACCAAATTAGTAGCATATCACGTTTTTTTTTTTGATAAATAAATATTATACACAATGTCACACAAAAATATAAATGAGATATTATGAAAAAATATATAAATCCACTATGAAATTGAGCCCTATCATCTCCTACTATTGTAGCCTTGGTACTTCTAGTACATGGAAAACAAAAATTATATAGGAAATCATATAAATAGATGGGGAATCCACCATAATAGTATTAGGTTACCCTTTATCCTCTTCGAAGTTGGAGAAATTCACATTAGGTTCTTTTTAACCAACATTGATTTATTATTATTGAGTTTCCTGAGTAATATATGCACATCATCGATACCAAGAAAGAATTTATATCAAGGTTCCAACAGTTCCACAAGTACTGTACAAATTATTGTTTTTATTTCCCAATATATATCTACAATTTCTATATATATAGCTTGTATAGTGCGAGGATTCCCTATTTTAGGAGCTCAAGTACTAACATAATTTACCACTTCAAATTTTCAAAGAAATCTCCACTCCACCCTTTATTCCAACTCTGCATTTTGGATTTCCATATGAAACTCAATTGGAGAATATTGGTTCATGTTTTGGTTTTAGAAGCATTTTTTTATATATTTTATGTATGGTGAACTATAACTCATATATGACATGTAGTAATTTTTCTATTATATTTTAAAAGCTTCCTAGAAGTAGACTAGCTAAACAATATATGGAAGCTTCACTATATGCACATCACAACTATGCACATATATGAAAGCTTTCATATATGTGCACATATACAACTATACACATATACGAAAGATTTCATATATTTTTGCATATATAGAATATTTCATATACCTGTGCCTATATAGAAGCATATTGAAGCTACCCTATATGTGCAGATATATAACTACATGTATATATGAAAGTTGCGCATATATGAAAGGTTTTGTATATGCACATAGTTGTATATGTGCACATATATGAAGATATGCATAAGATTGGATGGTTTGTGCAAGGCTCAAGCGCCTCACTGGTTGAGTCTAGTTGCTTGCAAGGCCCAAGGATCAAGACGTGGACATTTCAAAGATTGGCTCGAGAGCGCTATTTTACATTTAAGGTGAGTTTTGAAGGGTTAGCCCATAGATCAAGCCAAAGTGTTGAAAAATGATAAATCATAGTCTACTAGGCTAGTCCATCAACTCCCCTCATATTCCAATCCTTCACCTCCATTCCTATATCCCTCTCTCTCTCTTTCTGTGATACGGCTCTCTCTCTGCCCCTTTCACTATTTGATGAAAACTAGCTACAAAAATATTAGAATGTGTCATAGAACTGTCTTTTATGATTCCAAACAAACCCCTTGCTCATAGTGGACTTCACCTTTTGGAATTTCTTAACATACATATGGGCACAATCATAGATATTATTTTAAACAGATAACACATAAACCTAAAACAATTGCATACACGCAGGTGTCTTATCTGGAGGGCCCCACAATAGCTCCGACCAATAGTAGGCAATTGTTTCACGTGCTTTACAATATAGCTTAAAAGTTAAATTCTATTTTTTGTGGTATGTGATGTTGCACGCTGATGACACGTGCCATCTTCACTTTGCATCGGAAAAATTTTAGCTTACCTTGCGATGATCCTTAACACTAAAATCTAAACACTTTTTTCCCTAACCCCACTTGAGCAGTAGCCTCTAAGATAAACTCGCACCCTCTCCCGTGGGTACTCTTTCTGGGGGCAAGCTAGCATCCACTCTTTTATTTGCTGTGGAAGGGAAAAAAGAGGGAAGCTCTCTAGATTCGGCCGAATAGAAATCACTTCCAGTGTGTTTCAATCTCTATTGTTTAGTCTCTGCTGGATCCGACGGCCCATGTCTATGTCCACCGTCTCACTTCACATCGCAAGTCAAATACTTTAACTTGTGAAATTAACAGTAAATGCTATAGTTTGCGATGTGCGATGTCCTCCCAACTATGATGTGGTTTCTCACCATTGATCTATGTCAGATCTAACGATCTTCACTACACCTGCAAATCTGATTGTCTTTTGTTCTGCTATGAATATGATATTCAATTCGACAGAGGATTCATGTGCAAGATCTATGGCCTCACTGTGCCTGCAAATTAGATTTACCTTCCTGATGTGAGATTAAATTCAATACTCGATTTCAACAAAGAAATAAAATAAAAATTTTAAAATAGAGAGCCTGATCAAAGCACAAAACACTTGGAATTAATTTTAAAATGAAACATACAGAGTCATGCCCTTAGATGGTTGGTTTTTACATGTATTTTTCCTCTCTCTTCACGCCTTTATCGCACTTATTACACACCTATTTCACTCTTATTTCACTCCCTTTCTCTCTACGGATGGAAGAACCCAAAAATGGTGGATTTGGTTTCATTTTATGCCTTTCCAAAATCCCCATATGGTTGAGAAACTGTCATTCAGTTTCATAACAGTTTATTCAAATAAATACTTAAATAATCCTACTTTAAATATTCTTCTAATATGAAAATTACAATGGTTGTTTGAGCCCAAATTAACTTAAAACAAAGTAAAATAGAATTCAAAACTTCTTCTTCTATCCAGCAGAAGAAATCAACTCTAGCTGTAGCCTTTTAGTTGAATGCTCCTATTAGGTCCCTATATTACTAGTATAGTCCCCTATTTTTGTTAGTGTAACCCCCACATTGTTATTATTGTACCCATGTAACCCCCATATTGTTATTACTTTTCCCTTAAATTATTATTTTTAGGTCAGCTAGGCTTACATTGTGGCCCCATGGACTCCTGTATATAAAAAGGAGGTTTTGTAATTTGTATCATCCAAGAATTTTTCATTCATGTAATGTATTAGAGGTTGCCCCCTCGAAGTGGCTTATTTCTAAGGCGCTGATATCTCTTTTCTTCTATTTTTGGAGCTGGCTTCACAACATTTGGTATCAAAGCTTTGGATTCTAGGGTTTCATTGCTCCAAACAGTTCATCGTGGCATTTGCGCTATAACTTGTTTTCTACAAAGTTTAAGAAGCTGAAATTTTTAAAGTGCGAAGCCGAAATCCTGAGGAACATCATTGCAAAATTTCAGAGCTTGGTTCACAAAATTTTAGGAGATATGATCTGTAGAAGTTAGGGCTTTTTGCAGGCTCCTGAATTTCACTTAAAAAGGTCATCGCGACATTGTCGCTATAACTTGTTTTCTACGAAGGTTAAGAAGCTGAAATTTATAGAGAGCGAAGCCAAAATCTAGAGGAACATCGTTGCACAATTTCAGAGCTTGATTCAAAATATGTTCGGAGATATGATCTATGGAAGTTAGGTCTTTGTCAGGCTCCTGAATTTCATCTCAAAGAGGTGACCGTGGGAAAATATTCATAACTCTCTCTCTGAGCATCAGATTGGGATTCTATAAAAAATTACTGGAATTAAACGGACTATAGTTTCCCTTCTATAAATTTCAGAGCCAAAGGAGCAAATAGTGACACATGGCAAGTCGTACAAGTTCGCTCTACTGAACTATTCCATAATTAGGTCATTGTGGGTGATTGGACATAACGTTGCCTTGAAGAATCCAAATCAAGTCAGACATGTGGAATTTGAAAGAAGCTTCAGAGGACTACTATAGGGCCAAATTTCAGATATTGAGGATTTTCAAGTATAGAGACAAGTCAATTTCAATATAGAGCTCCTCAAAAGCAAGTAAAAGGTGTGTATTTTTTTTTCTGAATTGCATAAGTCTTCTTTAAAGAAACAAGTTGAATTGATTCCAAGGGAATATTGTAGAATATATTTTAGTATTGGGTTCTGAAATGCCTCCTAAAAATAATTCAACACCCATGAAGCATTTATAAGGCTCTACTATGACTCATGAAGACGAAGAATGGAAACATGACATATGAAATTTACAAGAGAAAGTGCAACAAATTTTTCTCTCGCAAAGAGCAACAAAAAATGACATGAAAGTTTTGAAGAAAGGCATGGAAACTAAGATGGATGGTTTGAAGAAAGACGTGGAATCTAAGATGGATGGTTTGAAGAATGGCATGGAAGATAAGATAGATGGCATGGAAGCTGGCATGAAATCTAAGATGGATGACATGGAAGCTAAGATATATGAAAAAATGGAAGGCATGAAGAATGATCTAAAAGCATACATGGAAGGTTTGACAAACTTGATACAACAAATGTTTCCTAATGGTGAAAAGATAGTAGAGGAAACTCATGATGAGAACAAAATAAATGATAATAGTGACTTCATAAAATCTAATGTTGGCAGGAAGAACCACCATATTCCAAAAATGGATATGAGGAAGTTTGATGGAAAGGATCCTGTAACATGGATACTACAGATGGAGCAATATTTTGATCTCAATAATGTGAAAAACACACAAAATGTACGCATTGCAACTTTACATTTAGAACAAAATACATTTGTATGGTATCGATCGCTTTGCCCACATAAAAAAATTGTCACTTAGTCAATTTCTACAAAGGAAATGATAGCACATTATGAGGATACAAAGAGAAACACCTTCTTTAGCCAATTGATAAATCTTAAACAAAAGGGTTTAGTGGTGGAGCACATTTAGGACTTCCAAAAATTGAATATAAGGGTAGCTGATATTCCAGAGGAACATAGGATTGATCTCTCCATAGGTACTTTAAAGGATAACGTCCAACATGAAGTTCGCGTTTTGGAACCTGATTCATTGGAGAAGGCATTCAGGTTGGCAATAAAAATTGAATGTAAAATTATGGTGACAAGGAAGCCTACCACTCACTTCTATAAAGAGGGAAGTTTTGCTACTCCTAGATTTCCACAACCTACAAGGTTGACACCACAACAATTAGAAGAAAAAAAGAGCAAAAGGGCTTTGCTAAAGTTGTGATAGCAAATACACTAAAGGTCATAAGTGTGCTGAGAAGAAATTATTTTACATAGATTGTGAAGAGGAAGAAGAAAATGAACAAGAAGAGGATATACACCAGGAACCAACCCAAGAAGAGGAAGAAATGAGTCCTACCATATCGTGTAATGCATTGGCAGGAATTACCACTCCTCAAACTCTCAAGATAGAAGGACATATCAAGAAGAAAAAGGTAATAGTGTTGATTGATTCAGGTAGTACCCATAATTTTATTCATTGTAACGTAGCCAAGGAATTGAATTGTTTCCTATACCCAGCACCAGAATGTCAAGTGATGGTTGCAAATGGAGGAACTATAAATTGCTCTGGAAAATGCCATAATATCAAGCTAACCATGGGGGAATATGTATTGACTAGTCCAATGCTTTCCATTCCTATGGGAGGTGTTGATGTTGTACTAGGAATACAATGGTTACAATCTTTGGGGACGGTAGCTTTTAATTTTCAAGAACTTTTCTTGAAATTTTTTTCAGAAGGAAAGGAAGTCGAATTACGGGGTATTGCAGGGAAGCCGGGAAAGATAATAAGCTCTAATGTCATGAAAAATCTTCTAAATAAAGAACAACGAGGCGTAATTGCACAATTATGCTCACTAGAAGTTCCAACATCAAAATCATCTATTTCTGCAGATCTCCAACAAGTCTTGGACAATCATTCCAAGGTGTTTGAAACTCCCTAAGGACTCCCACCTATTCGTGATCATGATCATGCTATTCATTTGATTCCAGGAAGTGTTCCTCCAAACATCAGGCCTTATAGATATCCTTACTTCCAAAAGAGCGAAATTGAACGTATGATTGCAGAAATGTTAGAGGCGGGTATAATTCAACCTAGTCAAAGTTCTTTCTCTGCTCCTGTAGTATTGGTACACAAGAAGAATGGATCATGGTGAATGTGTCCGGATTATAGGGAGCTCAATAAGCTCACCATTAAAGATAAATTTCCCATTCCTGTGATTGATGAATTATTGGATGAATTACATGGAGCAATTTATTTTACCAAGTTGGATCTTAGTTCAGGATATCATCAAATTAGAATGAAGACTGAAGATATTCCAAAAACAGCATTTCAAACTCATGAGGGTCATTATGAATTTTTGGTCATGCCTTTTGGCCTTACCAATGCACCTTCTACATTTCAAGGGTTGATGAATTCATTTTCAAACCCTTCCTTAGAAAATTTGTGCTAGTATTTTTTGATGATATACTAATCTACAGCAGGTCTTGGAAGGATCATGTTGAACATGTTGACAGGGTGCTCAAACTATTGCGGGAGAAACAATTATATGCAAAAAAATCCAAATGTTTCTTTGGAGTACAAGAGGTGGAATATCTGGGTCATATTGTATCTCACGAGGCTGTTAAAGTAGACCCTAACAAAATTAAAGCCATTAAGGAATGGAAAGTCCACACAACCATAAAGAAGTTGCGAGGATTTCTCGGGTTAACAGGGTATTATCGCAAGTTTGTTAAGAATTATGGGAGAATAGCAGCACCTCTAACAACATTATTGAAGAAAGATGGATTTTCATGGACTCCTGAAGCAACTAAGGCCTTTGAACATCTTAAAGAGGCAATGTGCCTAGCACCAGTCTTAGCTACGCCAGACTTCACAAAAACCTTTATTGTGGAATGTGATGCCTCAGGAAATGGAATTGGTGTTGTTTAATGCAAGAAGGAAGACCCATTGCTTTTGAAAGTCGTCCAATCAAAGGAAAGTATTTACAGAAACCTATTTATGAGAAGGAAATGTTAGCAATACTGCATGCACTAAAGAAATGGCGAACTTACCTAATGCGAAGACACTTCAAGGTAAAAACTGATCATGATAGTCTTAAACACTTTTTGGAACAAAGACTATCTTCAGAAGAGCAGCAAAAATGGGTCACAAAGATGTTGGGTTATGACTTTGAAATAATATACAAAAAATGGAAGCTAAATGTTGTTGCGGATGCACTCTCAAGAAAGAATGAAGAGGTGGAAGCATTGCTTTGTGTCATTTCTATTATCCAACCAGATTGGATAACCGAAGCAAGAGATGAATGGAAGAAGGACAAAGATGTATGGACACTCATTCAAAAGTTGCAGCAAGATCCTAGTACATCTGATGCATTTAGTTGGAAAAATGATTCCTTATGGTACAAAGATCGCTTATATCTTTGTAAGAATTCCCAACTAAAACAAAAGATTCTTCTGGAATTGCACACTTCTCCTTTAGGAGGGCACTCAGGATTTTTAAAAACTTACCACAGGGTGAAGAAAGAATTTTTTTGGGATGGCCTTAAATCTGATATTCAAAAGTTTGTGGCGGAATGTTTGATTTTCCAGCAGAATAAAGTTGAGACAATTAAGACCCCGGGTCTTCTACAACCTTTATCCATTCCAAGTCAACGTTGGGAGGAGATTTCAATGGATTTTATCACAGGTTTACCTAAGTCCGAAGGAAAGAGTGTCACCATGGTGGTAGTTGATAGACTTACCAAGTATGCACACTTTTGTGCATTATCTCATCCATTTAAAGCAAGTACAGTTGCTACTACATTTATGGACAGAATTCAAAAGCTACATGGAAGCCCAAGGGTTATTGTGAGCAACAGAGATCCCATTTTTACTGGAAATTTTTTGATGGAGTTATTTTCTTGTTTGGGTACTCAATTAGCTCATAGCTCATCTTATCATCCTCAATCCGATGGTCAAACTGAGATAGTAAATAAATGTTTGGAAGTATATCTTCGTTGTTTTGTATCTGATAAATAAACACAATTGGTCAAGTGGTTACCTCTCGCTGAATGGTGGTATAACACTTCCTTCCATACTACAGCAAAAATGACCCCATTTATAGCACTTTATGGATATCATCCACCATCCATCACATCATATTTAAGAGAAAATTTGAAGGTTCAAGCAGTGGAAGATCAAATCGAGCATCAATAAGAAGCTCTCCAGCTCTTAAAGGATAACCTTAATTTGGCACAAAATCGAATGAAACAACAGGCAGATCAACATCACAGCGAGAGAAGTTTTGATGTAGGAGACTGGGTATTTCTACGGCTACAACCATATAAACAAATTTCCCTTAAGCAAGCTAAGAAGGATAATAAATTATCGCTAAAGTACTATGGTCCTTGCAAGGTGTTGCAAAATATTGGTACTATGGCATACAAATTGGAGCTTCCTGCTTCTTCATGAGTGCATCCATTTTTCCATGTTTCATGCTTAAAGAAGGTTATAGGTGAAAATATTCTAGTTCATACAATATTGCCAGAACTTGATGAGGAAGGAAAAATCATATTGGAACCTGAAGCGGTCACGGAAACAAGAACTTGATAGCTACGAAATCGATCAATTTCAGAGTATCTCATCAAGTGGAGAACTTACCCACTAAAGATTCTACATGGGAGGATGAGAATTTTATACAGAAGCACCCAGAGCTACTCAAGCGTTGAGGAAAACACTTTTTTGAAGGAGAGGGGCATATTAGGTCCCTATATTACTAGTATAGTCCCTTATTGTTGCTATTGTAACCCCCTTATTGTTATTATTTTACCCCTGTAACCCCCATATTGTTATTATTGTGCCCTTAAATTATTATTGTTAGGTCGGCTAGGATTACATTGTGGGCCCACTAAGATTACATTATGGCCCCATGGACTCCTATATATAGAAAGGAGGATTTCTAATTTGTATCATCCAGAAATTGTTCATTCATGTAACGCATTGGAGGTTTCCCCCTCAAAGTGGCTTATTTCTAAGGCGTTGATGTCTCTTTTATTCTATTTTTGGATTTTGTTTCACAATAGCTCCTGCATCAGGCTCCCAGGGTAAACTAAACTCATGGCTCCTATCCATGAGCTCTTCAATAGATTACCCAAAACTTTGAATTTGGGCAACGTCCAACCAAGAAAAATCCTCCAGAGGATGGTCCTTCCATTTGACCAGATACCCTAAATATTCTTTGCCTTGTGTCTTCCTGGCTACCTGTGTGTCAAAAATATGTTCAAATTCCAAAGGTTGTGCTAGAGGCATCTGTTTAATCCATGATCTCTCCTCATTCTAGGTGTCCCCTGTTCATCTATCTGAACAATATTCCTCATCAACAACAGTGTAAGGGTATAGATCCACCACATTAAAAATGGGTGAGATTCCTACACCTAGAGGTAACTTCAACTAGTAAGCATTTGCAGAAAACTTTCGAAGAATTCTACAAGGCCTGATGTTTTTCATCTTCCATTTGTTCTATTCGACTTTAGGAAACCTCTCCTTGCATAAATTTTCCAATACCGGGTCTCCTAATTCAAACTATACCTCTCGCCTTTTCAAATCTTCTCTCTGTTTATATCTTTGGTTGTTGTCCTCTAGCTTCAATTTGACCTATTCATGTAGATCATTGGTTTCTTTCATGAAATATTTGCCATCAGCACTCCTACGCTCCAACTGACCCAAATACCACAGCTCAAAATACTCCACATGGGTGAATTCCATATATGATATGGAAAGGAGTTCTGCCCATGCTTCTGTTGGGTGAGTCATTGTAGGCAAACTTTGCTTGTGTAAGCACATGATCCCACTTTCTGGAATTTTCACAAACAAAACTCCTCAACAGATTCCCCAGAATCCTCTTCAGAACGTTAGTTTTCCAATCTGATTGTGGATGATAGGCCGAACTGAAATTTATTTTGGTGTCTAACTTCTTCCACAATGTTCACTAGAAATGGCTTGTGAACTTTACATCCCTGTCCGAGATGATGGACCTCGGAAAGACATGTAATCTGACTATCACTAAAAAGAACAAGTGTACTAAATGTGTGGCATAACTTGTCTTTCTGAATGGAATGAAATGTGCCATTTTGGTGAAACGATCCACCACCACCATGATGGAATCAAATCCCTCTTGTGTCTTCGGTATACCTAAGACAAAGTATAAGCTGACTGAGTCCCATGGTTTGTTCGGAATTGGTAAGGGTGTATACAACCATGAATTTTGGCTGCGTCCCTTTGCATGGTGACAAAATTTACAAATGATCATGAATCTCTGCACATATCTTCGCATTCTTGGCCAATAGTAAAGGTGGCTTAGCTGATCCAAATTCTTATTTATCCCAAAATCTCGAGCCAAACCCCCACTATGTTTTTCCTGGATTAAGTTCTCTCGCATAGAACATTATGGATTACACAATTGTCCTCCTTTGAACAATAACCCCTCCTGCATGTTATAGTCCTACCATGGACTATTCTATCTCAATAGTGGATTTTGGCAAGCTTCATAATCTTCCATAAAATATGCATCCCCCTCATACAAGTCTTTGAGATGCTTGAACCCCAACACTTGCACTGCACTTTCTTGTAATATTTAACTTCTCCTACTTATCACATCTGCCACCTTGTTGGCATAACTACTGATGTGTTTGAAAAAAAATCTAAAACTCTAATGTAATGTAATGCAGAATTATCTGAAAACAAAAAAAATTCATTAGCCATCAAATAATGTAACCAATGCTTCAATGCTTGGACGATTGCATAAAATTGTTTGTCATAAGATGTATACTTCCACTTGCTCTTGTTTAAATTCTCATTGAATTATGCTACTATCTTATCTTCTTGGCTGAGTACTGCACCAATGGTTGTCCCACTAGCATCACAACAAACTTGGAAAATTTTGTTGATGTCTAACAGTTTTAGGATTGGTTTTTCAGTGATCTTCTTCTTCAAAAACTGAAAAATTCTCTCAGCAAATTCTATCCAATGAAAAGGTTGATTTTCCTTCTTAATGGTATCCACCATAGGTGCACAAATACCACTGAAGTTCTTAGTAAAATTTTGATAGATACTTGCCAGTCCATGAAAACTTTTTACTTCAAATAAACTTTTGGAAGATGGCCAGCTAACTATGGCTGCAACCTTCTCTGGGTCCATCTTCATCTCATTTTTAGAAATTACAAATCCTAAATAAATCAATTATTTCTTGAAAAAATAACAATTTTTTAAATTATCAACAATTTATTTTGCTGCTACTTTTCCAGCACATACCTCACATGCCGAAAATTTTCTTCCTTTGTCTTACTGAAAATAAGTATATAATCGAGATATACAATCACAAACTAGCCAATGAACTCTTTCAACATCTCATTCATCAAACACCTGAATGTGTCGGTAGAATTTCTCAACCCAAATGATATGACCAACCAATCATACAAGCCTTCATTGGTCTTAAAAGTTGTCTTCCATTCATCTCCTTCTCTAATCTTGATCTGGTGATAGCTGCTTTTTAGATCTATCTTTGAAAAGTATGCTGCTCCACTCAGACAATCCATCATATCATCCATCCGAGGTCAAGGAAACCTGTACCTCATAGTGATCGTGTTTATTTCTTGGGAATTAGTTCACATTTTCCATTCACCTCCTTTCTTGGGAGCTAAAAATGTCGAAACAACACAAGGACTCAAACTCTCTCGAATAAGAATTTTATCCAACAATTCATGGACTTGCTTCCTGATCTCCTCATTGTCTTTTGAACTCATTTGGTAAGCAGCCTTGTTTGGAAAACTGGCTCCTGGAATAAAATCAATATGGTGACTAATGCTCTGCTTTGGTGGTAATTTATCTGGCAGATCATCTACCACAATATTACTAAACTCTTGCAGCATGCCATGTATTTCCACAGGAAAATCAATGATTTTTGTATGCATCAATACTAATCTTGGCCTCCGCACAACTGCATAATTCACCTCATTCTCCTCAATCTGTCGCATAAACTCCTTTCCACCTATCAACAGTGTCTTAGTCCCACTAGTTTCTATAGTATCTTCTTCTTTAATGGGAACTAGCGTATGCTTTGTCCCATCCTTCAAAAATATGTAACAATTATTTTCCCCATCATGGATGACCTTTCTGTCATATTTCCATGGTCTGACCAAGAGAATATGGCACACGTCCATAGGCATAATATCGCAAGTTACCTTGTCCTTGTACTTGCCAATGTAAGACTCCACCTTGCACTACTCATCAACCAGCAGTTGGTGTCCTTTTTGCAATCGAGACACCTTATATGGAGTCAGGTGTTTCGACTTCTTCAAACCCAATTTTTCCACTATCTTAGTGGCTACCAGTTTATTAGTGCTTCCACTATCTATAATCAATTTATAGCATTTTCCATGCGACTTGCACACAGTTTGGAGCAATGCTTTCCTTTGTGTCAGGTTAGCCACCTCCTTAGTTGTTCTTAGTAAAACCTTATTCAACACCAAGGCCTCTCATGTTTCATGCACATTCTCAACCTCTTTTGGTGGTGCATATGCTACATCAAGTTCAGAAACATAAGCTTCCCTCCATATAGCTTGCTCATTTTCAGGACATCAAAATACCTGTTCCCCCATTTGTGATACTTGTAACACTGGTAGTCATTTCCTTCGCCTCTGCCATTAACTCTTCCTCGCTGGTATGGACTTCCACCTATGGTGTTACCTTCCTTCTCAGTCTATCTCGAAGTCTTCAAACTATTTCCTTCTTCATTACTGTCGGCGATGCTACCTCTGCCAAAGGACTATCCTCTTCCTCTACCAAACCCACGTCCTCTTCTTGTACTCTGCTTCTTTGTAATATTTTCTTCCATATTCAAACCACATTTATATGCCTCCTCTATAGTTTTATGGGAAATAATAATGATCTCATATAATATTTCCATCCATATACCATTCACAAATCTTATTTTCTTCTCAGGTTTATCTTCAACATAACCAGCCCTCAAGTTCACTTCATAGAACTCTTCTATGTATTCCTTTACTGTCATCATTCTTTGTCTTAGATTATGCACTTATCTATAAAGGGAAATTTGGTAATCTTTAGGCGGGAACTTGCTTTTCATCTTTGCAATAATATTGTCCCATCTCTTGATCAAAATCTTGTTCAATCTTCTCCTCTCTGCCTGCACAGTGTCCCACTGCAGTGTGGCATGTCCTTTCAACTTAGTGACAACAAACCTAATTTTCCTATCCTCACTAACTTCCTCATACTCGAAGTATTTATCTAGCTCTCTTATCCAGTCCAACAATGCTTCTGTGGACAAACTATCATCATAATTGGAGAGATTTGGTTTTGGCTTGCTACTAACCATCAAAATAGTTTTCAGTAGTTTTATTTCTGATGTCTTATCCTATGACCCATTTTTTAGTGCCACTGTATCACCATCACTATCATCTCCACCCTCAGAATCCCTACACCTTCCTACTTCCGATGCTACCAAAAGTGTTGAAAACATTCTAATCTCTTCACGCAGTCCTTCGTTTGTTGCTTCCCTTGCAGCTCTTCCCCAACCGCTTCTTCCTACTTCAATATTCACTTAGGGAAAAAGGTTTTCTCTGATACCAAATGATGCAGACTAACTGTAAAAATATCAGAATGCACCAGAGAGCTATGTTTTATGATTCCACACAAAACACTTCCTCGCAGTGGACTTCACCTTTTGGAATTTCTTAACATACATACATGCATGATAATAGTGATTACTTTAAACAGACCACACATAAACCTAAAATAGTTACCTACACATTGGTGTCTTACCTGTAGGGTCCCACAACAACTCCTACCAATCATAGGTGATCGCACTTTTCGTGCTTTACAATATAACTTAAAATTTAAGTTCTATTTCTTGTGGTATGCGATGTTGTGCGCTGACGATACGTTCCTTGTCCACTTCGCATCACAAAACTTGTAGCTTACCTTGCAACGGTCCTTAACACTAACATATAAAAATTTTGATTTTCAAAATCACTTCCCCATGCGATTTCAATATCCGTCGTTTAGTCTTTGTTGGATCCAACCCCCCACATCTATCTTCGCCATCTCACTTTGCATTGCAAGTCAAATAATTTAACTTGCGAAATTAACCATAAACACTATCTTTTGCGATGTGTGATGTCTTCCTGACTGCGATGTGGTTTCTCACCGTTGATCGGTGTCAGATCTAATGATCCTTGCTGCGCCTACAAATCTGATTGTCTTATGTTTTGCTATGAATACAATATTCAATTCGATAAAGGATTCATGCAAGATCTATGGCCTCACTGTGCCTGCAAATCTAATTTACCTTCAGGCTGTGATATTAAATGCAATGCTTGATTTCAACATAGAAATAAAATAAACATTTTAAAATAGAGAGGTTGATAAAAGCACAAAATACTTGGAATTAATTTAAAAATGAAACATACAGAGCCAAGCCCTTAGATGGCTAGTTTTTACACATACTTATCCTCTTTGTTCACTCCTTTCTCACACTTATTCCACACCTATTTCACTCTTATTTTACTCTCTTTCTCTCTATGAATGGCAAAACCCACAAATTGTGGATTTGGTTTGGTTTTATGCCTTTCTAAAATATCCATATGGTTGAGAAACTGTCATTCAGTTTCAGAACATTTTATTCAAATAAATACTTAACTAATCCTAATTTAACTATTATTTTAATCTGCAAATTACAATGGTTGTGTTAGCCAAAATTATCTTAAAATAAATTAAAATAGAATTCAAAACTTCTTCTTCTGTCCAGCAAAAGAAATCAACTCCAGCTGTAGACTATTAGTTGGATGCTTCTGCATCACTATCTATTTTTAACACTGATATTTACTGTTGGGTGTGGAGGCTGATTATCTTGTTTATTTTGTATCACGGCGTTGGACCCCTGTGCCTTAATGGGGCGGCAATGCCACCCATAATTAAACGCTTTCTGGGTAGTCCAGGGGGGCAGCTGCAACTTTATCGAGCCCCCTCCTGGCGGGGGGTTTCAGGGGCAACACCCCCGAAGCTAAAAACAGATGTAAAATTGCCTTGTAAAAGTATAGTAATTTCTAGTCAATCTAGGCCATTGATTAGGTGGATGATCTAACGGTAGAAGTTATGTTTAGTTTAGGGTTTTTTTCCCTAGAAGGCAACCCCTCGCTTTGTATGAGGGCATTGTATTGCGACTGTGTATTGAATGTGTATTCTCAGAGCGAGAAATAGATAGGGAGACTGTGAGAGAGAACAGAGGATATTATAGCGGATATGTTGTAGGTTGTGTCTCTTCATTTTGCTGGATAATAGAAAGGAACAACTGGCTATTTGGGGTGGATGTAGCCCAAAATGGGTGAACCACATATATCTATATCTCTCTAGTTTTATGTGTTTTGTGTGCTTGTGTTTTTCGCATATTTTATGTGTTGCATTGCTCAGTAATATATAATTTTCTAACAATTGGTATCAAATTCAAGGGTCTATTTGGCTGATAAACTCACAGGAAAGAAGCGTTCCTGGTTCGAGTGGGAGCAATGGTGGAAGATGGTAAGTTTAGGGTTGAGAAATTTAACGGCCAAAACTTCCCACTGTGGAAGATGTAGATGGAATATTATCTGTATCAAAAAGGTCTATACCTACCATTGAGCGAAAAAACAAAGAAGTCGATGGCTATGACAGACGTAGAATGGGAGATTCTCGATAGAAAGGCACTCAAAACAGTACGGTTGTGCCTCACGGCATCGGTAGCCTTCAATATTTCGAAGGAAACAACAACAAAGGGTTTGATTAAGGCGTTGGAGAAATTATATGAAAAACCCTTGGCCTCAAACAAGGTATTTCTTATGAAACGTTTATTTAATATGAAGATGTCGGAAGGTGGATCTGTTGCAGACCATTTAAATGATTTTAATACAATTACCAGTCAGTTAAGTTCTGTAGGGGTAAACTTTGATGATGAAGTTAGGGCTCTTTTATTTCTGTGCTCATTGCCAGAAAGCTGAAATGATTTAGTTATGGCCATTAGTAACTCTGTCTCTGGATATAGTACTTTAAAGTTTGATGATTTTGTCGGTGCTATCCTTAGCGAGGAAATGCGATGGAAAAGCTCTGGTGAGACATCAGGTAATGCTTTGAGTGCAGATTCTATGGGAGGAAGAATGGAAAGGGAAAAGAGCTCGGGATATCGCAGTAAATCAAGGAAAGGCATATCCAAGTCCAGATCAGGGATAGTGTGCTGGAAATGCGGAAATAAATGACACCTGAAGAAAGACTGTAGATCTCGGAAGAGAAAAGAAAGAGACGCACAGCAAGAAAACAATCCAGAAGTAAATTTTATAGGTGATGTGTTACAATATGCTTTGATTCTTTATTTCAAAAATGTTACTGATTCCTGGGTAGTAGATTCAAAGGCTTCATTCCATGCCACACCTAATACAAAATATTTTCATGACTATGTTCAAGGAGACTTTGGACAAGTCCGTTTGGGTGATGATAAGCCCTATAAAATTGTTGGAATGGGTAAGGTTCTTGTAAGACAAAAGAATGGAAACCAATGGCTATTAAAGGAGGTAAGGCCCGTTCCAGATCTGAAGAAAAATATGATTTCAACAGGGAAGTTAGGCGGTGAAGGTTGTGGGACAACTTTCACAGATAAAATTTGGAAGGTCACCAAAGGAGCCTTGGTAATAGCAAAAGGCGAAAAGGTTGGTACATTGTATTTATGCAATGGCATTTCTAACTCTGTTAATGCTTTAACTTCCAAAGGAGCAGATGCAACATTGTGGCATCATAAGCTCGGACACATGAGTGAGAAGGGGATGAAGGTTCTTCACTCAATAAATTTGTTGGCGAGTTTGAAGAATGTTGATTTGGATTTCTGTGAGAATTGTATTTATGGAAAACAGAAGAGAGTCAGATTTCTTGGAGTTGGGAATGCACAAATGTATGGGGTCTTGCTCAGGTATCATCTCTCGGTGGCTCTCTTTATTATGTTACTTTTATTGATGATGCAACTACAAAAACTTGGATTTATTGTGTTCAGAATAAATCTGATGTATTTGATACTTTCAAGAAATGGAAAGCTTTTGTTGAGATTGAGACAAGAAAGAAGTTGAAGTGTCTCAGATTAGACAATGGAGGTGAATATTGCAGCAAAGAGTTTGATAGATACTATTCAAAGCATGCAATTCGTAGAGAGAAGACAGTTCCAAGAACACCACAAGAAAATGGTGTGTTAGAAAGGGTGAACAAAACAATCATGGAGCGTGCAAGGTGCATGAGATTACATGCAGGATTGCCTTTACAATTTTGGGCAGATGTTGTAGATACTGTTATTTATCTAATAAACAGAGGGCCTTCAAGTTCCTTGGATGGTGGTATTCCATAGGAAGCATGGACAGGTAAAAAGGTAAACTACTCTTTTTAAAGCCTTTTGGTTGTGAGGCCTTTGTCCATATTAATAAAGAAAACATAACAAAGCTTGAGGCAAAATCAAAGAAATGTACCTTTATTGGATATGTTTTTAATGATTTTGGTTATCACTTATATTATTATGAAAATCACAAAATCATTAGGAGCATAGATGTAACATTCAATGAAAAGATATTGTATAAGAATCAGTTGTAGGAAAAGAAGCAGGAAAAGGAAAATAAAGAATACACAGTTCTTGATGAGATCACAGAAAAAGTAAAGGTGCCTGAAGATAATAATAATCAACATCCACAACAATAGCAACCACCACAATAGCAATAGGCACCTCAAACACCTGAAAGTGGTGTTAGAATATCTACCAGGATAAGTAGACCTGCTGAACGATACTCTCCTTTATTATATTATTTATTATTGACTGATTCTGGTGAACAAGAATGTTATGAAGAAGCAATGCAGGTTGAAATCAGGAAGAAGTGGGAGGTAGCCATGGAAGAAGAGATGGACTCCTTAATGCATGACCAGACTTGGGACTTAGTCAGGTTGCCTGCAGGTACAACTACATTGTAGAATAAATGGGTTTACAGGCTAAAGGAAGAAGATGGAGGAAAACAAAGGTACAAAGCTAGACTTGTGGTGAAGGGGTTTGCACAAAAGAAAGGTATTGATTTTGATGAAACATTTCCTCCCGTTGTTAAGATGACTTCAATCAGAACTATTTTAAGTCTTGTAGCAGCAGAATATTTACATCTTGAACATTTAGATGTAAAGACAACATTTCTCCATGGAGATTTGGAGGAAGAGATCTATATGGAGAAACCAGAAGGATATGAGGTCAAAGGGAAAGAAAAATTAGTTCTCATGTTAAATAAGAGCTTGTATGGCTTAAAACGGGCTCCAAGATAGTGGTATCTAAAATTTGACAGGTTTATGTCTGAACAAGGCTATACTAGATGTCACTCTGATCATTTTCTTTATCTGAAAAAGAAAAATTATGGCATCTATATTGTACTGTTATTGTATGTAGATTACATGCTTGTTGCAGGGTGTAACATGTAGGAAATAAATGTGCTCAAAAGAAAATTGGCAAATTCATTTGAAATGAAGGATTTGGGAGCTGCAAAATAAATCTTTGGTATGAGAATAATTAGAGACAGGAAAATTTGCAAATTAACACTATCTTAGAATGAGTACATACAAAAGGTGTTGAAAATATTTAATATGGAGAATGCAAAACCAGTTAGTACACCTTTTGCTAGCCATTTAAAACTTAGTAAGGAGATGTGCCCCAAGACCCAAGAATAAATGGACTATATGTCTAAAGTTCCATATGCATTAGTAGTTGTAACCTTAATGTATGCAATGGCCTGCACAAGGCCTGATATTGGACATGCAGTGGGAGTTGTAAGCAGGTACATGAAAAATCCAGGAAAATAACATTGGATGGCAGTGAAATGGATTCTAAGATATTTGAGAGGTACCACAAATCAAGAATTATGCTTTGGTGGTTCAAACATTGCTCTACAGGGATACGTTGATGCAAATATGGTAGATGACAGAGATAACAGGAGGAGCGCTACAAGATATGTGTTTACTATAGGTGGAACTGCTGTGAGTTGGGTTTCAAAGATCCAAAGTGTTATTGCACTTTCAACAACAGAAGGAGAGAACATTGTTACCGATGAAATAGGTAACTGCACTGGTACCTACTTTTTGAGGTAGTAAGAAAAACATCCGATTTTGAAAAGTGGTGATGTAGAATCATAAAAAAAAAAAAATTGGAGCATGTTTTTGGCACTTTAAGTTTTTTTTTTATTTTTTTTATGTGATGTTTTTTATGTCAATTTTTAATAGTGGTGGTGTATCATCACTGCCATTTTTTTATAGGATTGATTTTGACACTATATATTTTCTAATTTCTTCTTCTTCTGTGAGATGTTTATTTTTAAGTGCATTTATGTACTTGTGTTTTAAAAATAAAATAAAAAATATTTTTTTTAAAAATAAAAATTTGTAATGATATCTTCACTTTTTCACATAGATAAAAAATGGAAAAAGGGTCAATATTCTAAAGTTTATATTTTCTACATGTTTCTGTATTGTTAATTATTTTTCAATGCACATAAAATAATTGTCACTTAAAAACCAATATTTTGAACCATATGAAAAAAAATATATAAATTTTCAATATAAATAGAATGCAAAAAATACACTTTTAGAGACTTTTGTTCAAAAAAACAGTTAAATAAACTATTTTTTTGGGAGAATCTTAACAAACAAACTTAAGAAAATAACATTTTTATTGAATTTTATGTCAAAACATAATAGTAATCACATGTTTTTTGCAAAAAAAAAGTTTTTTCTCATAAAATATCAAAGTCTAAACATTACAAGTAAAATTGATTAATAGATCTCAAAAATGAGCTTTGTTTGCAAGAACAACTTAAACATCATCAACAATATCAACTAATACATGTTCAACATCATCTAGAACATCATTGATGGCTTCTTCCGCAACATTTGCTTCTTCATTTTTGTTATTTTCATCTTCTAATGGATCCTTCACATCTGCAAATCTTCGAAAGTATCCCTTTCCAATAATTCCATATAATGGTGGTTGAGGTTCCTTTGCTTTTTTTTCACATGTGATTCATTAAAATCCCCTTTCCTCAAACCAAATTATTTCTTTTCATTTGGAAGGAATTCAAGAACGTTAATTCTTTGTTGAATAAATTTGCATTGCACTGGGTCTTTCTCAATGGCAGTGCAATTTATTCCTTTTAGTAGGCAACATGATAGTGTTGTAGCTAATCATCAAGCACAAAAGAAATAAGTAAGAAAATTAGTATGAAGACATAAAAAGTAAAAAATACAATATTTAAATTTAAATTGTATAAAAAAACTTACCTGAACCTGAGAATAAATCCATAACCCATTCTCCTTCATTTGAACATAGATCTAAAAGATAGTAAATCAATGCTTGTGGTTTTTCATAAATGTTAACTATATCTCCTTTCACATCTTTACCCTCATATGTTAGTTTTCTTACAACAACATCATGAACCAATACTTGAATATGACTCTTCCCATCTACTTGATTCATAAGAATACGCTTATAGCTATCCTCTTTTGTCCAAAATTCAACATGGATGAACTCACAATCATTTATAATAGGCTGATCTTCGGAAGAAACAATATTTTACTTATGCCTGTAACAAAACATAGTAAAATTTCAATTAAATTTTACATGAATAAAAAAATTTAGGAGTAAAGAAACATATAATTTCAAAGTATTACCATGTAATTTGCATCCTTCAGTTTGCTTTACCCTTGAAGCTTGTTAATAACATTAGAAACTATGTGTCTGAATGAAATGTCACAAATAGCCAAAGTGGTGATGTTGTCACTTCTTGAAAACTCGCAACCACTTTCCTAAAAGCTTTATAAGTATATGGTTCTCTATCGTAATCAATGTCAGGAAAATTGAAACCATGAAGAATATTTGAAATAACTAGGGCATATTCCCGTTTAGGTATTAGTGATGCAATGTCTTCACAGTTACCTTGTATTATTTGATATTGGATACTATTGAGCCCATTCCAAATGTAATGACTAAGAGTAGGATCAAGTTCAACATTCATAAGACGCTTCATTCTCATGTTTTCCAACTTAATTTTTTCAATAAAGCTTTTGAAATTATCTGGTACTCCATTTCCATACTTCTTCGACATATTTAATGACATATATATATATATATATATATATATATATATATATATATATATATATATATATATATATATATATATATATATAAGTAATAAAATAAAAATAGTTTAAATATGAATAAAATGAATGTATAAATCAACATACCTTATTGAATGCAATATAAAAATCTTTAAGTGTTGTTGTAGAACTTCCTTCTAGGTAGTGGCGCACAGCATCATCCCAACTGTCTTCATTTAGCATTTTAACCACGTGTTCTTGTATTTTCATAAAAAAATTCTGACTGAATAAATCAATTTAAAACCATTAAGATAGTGACATGTATAACAAATTCTACCAACATCATTATGTTTTATTTAAAAGAGAATTATAATGAAAGGAAAATAAGAAATAATTCAAGAAACTTACTTTTGAAATTTTTCACACATTTCTTCCATTGATAATTCACCTCACTTCACATAGGCTAGTACTGATTTGACTAGTTTCTTGTCCTTCACACCTTGCATTGTTCTCTAAGGTGTGATAGTCATATCCTCTGGAAGCTGCTTCATTTCAGGACCTATCTTATTGTTGGTACATATTATGGGTTTAATCTTTTTAACCTTCTGATTTCTTATGGAAATATTCTCCCACCGCTCAAAAATCTCATCAATCAAATCTCATATCTCCTCAGTTCTAAATGCCAACCAAAAAATGTTATCCATGCTTCTGAATAAATTTGTATTCATTTTTCCTTCTTTTGCTTTGATTTTTTCATCAATTTGGTAACCTATTTCCATTAAACATTCCTTCCGAAATGTTAGACTAACTTGTGTCTTATCCCCACCACATTTTTCTACGAATTCATTATGAATAAATCTGACCCTTTGTATGAAAGTCATTTTCATTCTGTACTCATTATCTGCACTATGATCCCATGCCAATAACTTTGATTCAATTTCTGTTAAGCCAACGCAAATGATTCATTTCACTGTTTGAAAAAGATAGTTATTGGGATATTCCTCAATCAATTGTCTTTTAGCCTCTATCGAATGGTTCCCTCCAATTAGATAATATTTATAGTCAAAACGTTTTCTCTTGTCAAATTCCTGTTTGTTGGGAACATGACATGGATCGACAAGAACCACATAATCCACTAGATGCGCATATGAATTGAACCTAAAAAATGTTTTCAAATTATGTACATGTAGGTGATGGGCCTTTCTAATTTGATATTGAGATTATCCTTCATCTGGCCTATAAAATTGGCTGACATTAAGCTCAAATGTTTGGCCACCAAGAATTAATTTATTCTGCCTCAACTCATATCGAATAGAATTTTGTTTTGTTTTAATAATGCCATCCTCTAACTCAGCACCTGGTGTTATGATTTCTCTGCTTCCATTAGAGCTTTCAGTTTTTTCTTCACTACTGCTCACGACCTTTACAGGTTCACCAATATTTTATTTCCTAGTCTTATTGGTTAACATATCTGTTCTTTTATAAACAAACTCTTCATCATCACGTAAAACAGATACATCTTTGGCGATTTTTCTTTTTGGTGTCTGAATTGTTTTCTCCTTTTGCACAATAGTTCTAATCTCCTCCTCACTAATTCTATCATAATTTTCAGTTTCATGTTCGACATCTTCAAAAGAAACATGTTTAATTTTACTAGATTAACCCATATTAGTGACTCTTAGCTGATCCCCTCTTTGTACTATTGCAATGTCACGAGCTATTGATCTTCGCTTCAATATCCTTTCCTCTGCTTTGTCTATGTGGAAAGTGTTGATCACATGCATAACATTTGGCTCCAAATAATAAAGACCTTCAAACATGTTTGAAAGATTCGGAAAAAAATCTTATGAAACAAAATAAAACATGTCAATGATCAATAATTTATAAAAAATTGAATCATCCTTACAATAATGCATAGCGGAAATAAAAATAAACATACTTACAATGTTATTTGCAATGTTGCTTGAGATTTCTTCAGAAACCTTTTAAGATCTTTCATCTCTGTCATACTTGACCTTTGATAGACGATATCTAACCTTCTCACGTTTATTAGCCTTCCTTGTGAGAACATATATAGTGTTTGTATTTGGTACCATACATATGTCTCGTACTCTACCCATCACATCATATGGCTCATTTAATTCAATCATACCACAAACGAGATAGATATGTATATTAGCCTCCATTTCACTATCTTCAAGATACCATGAGAAATTAGTTTTATATATTTCCTTAGTGTTCTTCCAATCAGAAATAAGCTTTAAAGAACATGGCACTCCACTTGCTTGACTTTTATTAGTGTGTGCAACAATGTCCTTACTGCATCCAACAGTGTCCATAGTGCGTCCAGCTGCAACTTTAGATTTGGGAGTTGTATCCGTAGCGTGTCGAGCTGCAACTTTAGATTTGGGAGTTCTTGCCTTAGGTGTAGAAACATTCACAGAAATCTTTTTTGATGCCATTTTCCTGATAAAAATAAATATATATATTAGTTAATGAGAAAATAATGTCGATAAAATAAATTTAAAAAACAAAATTTATTTGTAAAACTAAATAAATTAAAATTAAACCAATAACATTAATTATAGAAAATTTTCATTTAAAAACAAAATATTATAAATTATATTTAGACATATGTATATATATCTATATAAGATGTTTTGAATACATTTTATAAAAAAATAAAAAATAAAAAATAAATTGTATAAAACAATTTAAAATAAATAAATATTATTTTCAAACTTATGTTTTTGTTTAATAGTTAAAAAAAACAAAAACAAAATATTTTCTGTTTATTACCAATGTTAAAATTAAATTTTATTTTTTTAAGCTAAAAATTTTATTAAAAAAACAAAATAATGTTAATTTTTGTTTTAATTTAATTCTGTTCTTCTCTTAAATTTACACTTAATAAATAATATTATAAAATTTTAAATATATTGAATAAAATTAAAGCATATATGTTAAAATTAAAATTTTAATAAAAAACTTATAATATTTTATTATATTTTAGAATTTTAAAATTTTATTTTACAATATTAAAATTTATTAAAGTTTAAAATTTTTAAATATAAAATAAATTTTAAACTTTAAACTTTATACCATATTAATATATAATTATATACTTAAGAAACAAAATAAATACTATAATATAAAACATTATAATTATTTTAAAAAATTTAAAAATTTATATTAAATATTTAATACAAAACATTTATATTTAAAACAAAATTAAAAAGAAAAACAAATTAAATTTTATTTAAGTTTTATTTTATGTTCAAATTAAAAAATAATTAAAATAAAAATTTCAATTTTTTCAACATTTATTCTATATTTAAATTTAAAATAAATAAATTTCACGCCCGTCAGGGGCCGGACGTGCAGACGCCTAGGTGCAAAATATATATATATATTTTTTTCCAATAAAAAAAATAACTTTAATAAAAATTAAATTTTTTTAATTTTTTTTTTAACTAAACTATTATAAAAACAAAATTTAAAAAAAATATATAAAAATACAATACAATACAATAAAAAAATAACTATATAACAATACAATAAATATAAATTTTAAATTTTATAATTATAATTTAAAAAATAAAAGAATATTAAAAAAAAATAAAAAAGTTTGTTTTAAAACATAAAGTAAGTAATAAATTAAAATTTTATTTATAATTTTTATGTAAAAAAGAAACAATTATAATAAAAAAAAACCATTGTTGTTTAATATAAAATATAATACTCTACCATATAAAATTAATATATATATATATATATATATATATATATATATATATATATAAACAAAATCAAATTTAAATTATAAATTACAATTAAAAATAAAAAAATTGTCAAATAAAAAACAAAAAAAACAATTTAAATAATGAAACCACCAATATATCTATAATAAAAAAAACAAATAAAAATATAATAATATAACTATTTTTTTATGTGGAACGTCATTTTACGGATTTTTCTGTCTAGATGAACCTATAAACCCTAAAAAAGAAAAATAATCTAAATTTTTGTCCTAAAAACCCTAAAAAATTTAGTTTTTTTACATTTTCTTCACTAAAAAATATAAAAAAATTATGGTTTTCGTACCTAAAAACCTTCAAAAAAAAAAAATTTGAACACAAAATCTATAGAAAAATATATTTTCAACAAACTCGTCTTTAAATGGACAGAATAGAAGGAAAACTAACCTTTGAAATGCAAAAAATTGTTGTCACCAATGCCAACACAATGCCTCTACAAAATTATCAATAGCAACACAATGCCTCCAATGCCAATGCAATGCCTCCACGAAGTTACCAATGCCAATGCAACACCTCCACAAAATTACCAATAGCAACAAAACACCTCCAATGTCGATGCAATGCTTCCACGAAATTAGCAGTGCCAACTCAACACCTCCATAAAATTGCTCTAACAAATACCAGAAAACTTGTTGTGATGTGATGAATAGAAACAATGATTCTTATTATATAGCGAATATTGTGTGATTGGTTTATTGTTTAACGAATGTGGGATTAAAATTTAAAATTTAAAATATTTAGATGTAGTTTATTATAGTTAAAATACTTAATATTTGCATGTAGTTATTATAGTTAATATTTTATTTAATATTTACATGTACTTCAACGTTAAATAATTCAAATATAATCTCGGATTGAAATTTAAAACATAAAATACTTACCTGTAGTTAATTATAGTTTATATTATAGATAAAATGGAAGGAATATTTTGTGGATATTTTGAATAGAAAGTATGGTGAAATATTTCAATACCAACCATTTATTATGAAATTTTGAAATATATTTTAGATGAATATAAAGCAGGTTTAAAATTTAAAACTTAAATTATTTACATGTAGTAATTATAGTTAAAATAGTTAATATTTGCATGTAGGTATTATAGTAATATTATAGTTAATACTTACATGTACAATATGCCAAATCATTAAAATAACAACATTATTTTAGTTTGGAAGGCATGCATGATAGGAATCTTTTGTGGATATTTTTAATATAAATATCGGTAAAATATTTCAACACAAACAGTTTATTAAAAAAATTTCAAATACATTTTTTGACTAATATTTTGTACGAAATATTGAAATGAAAATTTTGGAGGGAAAGTTTTTCGCGAATTTTTGTGGGGGGGGGATTTGGAGGGAAGTTTTCAGTCTTTAAGCTATATATTGTAAGTGGGAGAGGCATTTGTATCATTCAACCTATTCTTGTTGAAAGCCATGGTTTCTTCTGATAGCGAATTTTTTCTTTGTACAACATCAACATCTTCGTCACGCAACAATTCTATTCAGAGTGATGAATATAACAGGAGTTCGTTCACCATGAATAGAGAGTCAAAAAATCGACTTGGTCGTAATCCTAAGGATGATGAGAAAAAAATTGATGAGGCGCAAAAAAAAGAAATTTTTGTAAATCAAGAGTCAGTTATTCCACTTACTCTTAATCCCAAGGATTATGAAAGCAACAGTAATGAAGGGCATGATGAATAATTTCCAGAGTCAAGATTTTCACTTCGTCCTAATCCTAAGGATTATGAGGGCACCATTGATGAAGGGGGAGATGAAGAATATCCACTTTAGCTTAATCCTAAGGATTATGCAAGAACCACAGATGAAGAGGGGAATGAAGAATTTTCAGAGTCAAAATATCCACTTCGTCTTAATACTAAGGATTACGCCAACACCACTGATGAAGAGCGGAATGAAGAATTTGCAATGTCAAAATATCCACTCTGTCCTCATCCTAAGGATTATGCCAGCACCACTGATGAAGAGGGGGATTTAAAAATTCCGGAGTCAAAATATCTGCTTCGTCCTAATCGTAAGGATTATGCCAGCACCGCTAATGAAGAGGGGAATGATAAATTTCTAGAGTCAAAACATCCACTTCATATCAATCCTAAGGATTATGCCAGCACCACTGTTGAAGAGGGAAATAATAAATTTACATCATCAAAATATCTACTCCGTCCTAATCCTAAGGATTATGCAAGCACCACTGATGAAGAGGGGGATGAAAAAATTTCAGAGTCAAAATATCCACTTCGTCCTAATCCTAATGATTATGCGAGCACCACAGATGAAGAGGGGAATGAAGAATTTGTAGAGTCAAAATATGCGCTTCGCCCTAATCCTAAGGATTATGCCAGCACCACTGATGAAGAGGGGAATCAAGAATTTGCAACGTCAAAATATCCACTTTGTCCTAATCCTAAGGATTATGCCAGCACCACTGATGAAGAGGGGGATGAATTTCCAAAACCAAAATTTTCACTTCATCCTAATCGTAATGATTATAAGTTCACCACTGATGAAGGGGGGGATGAAGAATTTCCAATAAATATAGATTCAAGGCATTCACTTATTCCTAATCCTAAGGATTATGAGAGCACTAGTGAGGAAGGGGAGGGGTGGGATGAATAAATTCTAGTGAATACAAATTCAAAGATTCCACTTATGCCTAATCCCAAGGATTATGAGAGCACCACTGAGGAAGGGGAGGATGAAGAGTTTCTTGCAAATGGTAATTTTAGAGGCACAGATCTGAATATTGAATTTTCTCTAAGTGATCATTTCAAAGGCACTCATGGTGATGAATAATTGAATCCTCCCAGGGAAGAATTTGAAAGCATGGATCAAGATGGTGAAGAATTTCGTCTGAGTCGGGGTTACCAAAGCATCAATGATTCTTGTCAATTTTTTTCTTCAAGTGATGATGATAAAGAAAAATTTTCAGGCAATGATGTTGATGAATTTCTTAACTATGTTGAGGATGATGATAGTGGGGAGAATATTCCTCCTAATGGTGATGAAACTGCTTTTACAAAGGATGATGGAATGATGAAGCCGTTGCAAGCAAATATTGCAACTAGGAATAGGAGTAGACCTTTTCATATTAATCCAAAACATTGCAGTTATACAAGGGTGAGGACAAAATATCTCACAAAAAAAAGGTTTTGTCGTTCATTTGATTTCAAGTGAATGTTGTTGAAGGGATTGCTTGAAACATATGGATTTCAACTTTGTTTTGGAGAAAAGGAAAACATATATTTCAATGAATAAAAGCATGCAAAATTCATATTTAGTGGGTTGCATGCAATCTACACTAACAGGTTATGATTATCATATTGGGAATGTATTGCTCTGTAGAAAGACTTTCAAAATGTTGCATTCAATTGGTAATTGTCATTTGTCAAGAATCTAAGAAAAACTGAAAAATGATCCCACATATTATTCAGAAGTACATTATAAATGGGAGGTGGGGCCGTTTACAAATACTGCTAAGACATGGATGAAAGACTTCTTTTCAAATCATGGAGAGTGTATGCCAAATAAAGACACAATAAATATTCCAGATAATTTCTCGAGATGAGAGATATTCATCTTATACAGAGATTATGCAGAAGCTGCTGAAGGAGCTGGTAATTTTATTACATATTGTTATTTTACAAGGTTATGGAAAAATGAATTCAACAATGTTTGTATTCTGAAGAAGACAAGGATGGGGGTTTGTAGCAAATGTGCTTCTCTTAAAGCAAAAGGAGATAAATGTGAAGGGGCAGAAAGAGGTATGTGTTCAAAACATTATTTTTTAAAATTGGATAGTTATCAACTATGAAAATATATTTATTCATATGATTATTTTATTCTATGTACAGATTCCATTGTCAAAGAACTTCAAGACCATCGCAATCAGCAAACAAGTGAAAGGAAAAAGTTGTATGAACATCAAAAGAAGTGTTATGATCATCCAAATAAATATTTGGGTTTCATAATTGATGGTATGGACCAAAAGAAAACACTTCTTCCACAATTTTTCCGCATGCCAAAAAAATTATAGGAGGAAAATTTCATTCAGTTTCACTTGGTTAGTTGTATGGTATTTAATGAGAAGATGTTTCCAAGAGTTTTCTTCACAACTCCAAATATTCACAATGATGCAAATCTGAACATAACTATAATCCATGATGTGGTTACTCATTGGTCTGGTATTCTTTCTGAAGTTTTGTATTTACAATTAGACAACACAAGTCGTGAAAAAAAAAATCAAGTTCTTTTTGGGTATCTAAACATGCTCGTTGAATGGGAATTTTTAAAAATATAAAGGTTGGTTTCCTTCTTGTTGGGCATACTCATGATCATATTGATCAAATGTTCAGTCATTTTTCAGTAACATTGAGGAGGAAAGGCATTGGAAGTCTTCCATCATTAATTGAATGTATTATGAAATCGTACATTCCAGAGCCTGTTTTTCATGTGTTGGAAGAAAATATTGACATGCGAAGGTTTATTTTGGGATCGCATGGTGAGGAGAAATGCATTGAACAACTTAACGACATTAGCTTCCAGCATCAATTTCGTATCAAAAAACTTGATTGGATAACACTTATATGGGGCAAGAAGTATTCAATTGTTGTAGAATGGGGGCCATCATCAGGTTTAGAATTTTTGAATTTCATTCCAGAGCGTCCAATATTTTCATCAAAGTTATTGTTGTTACAATCAGTTGCTGAACTCTATAATGCACGAAGGCATAAGAGAGACATAAATTATTCTGAATGTCTAGAGGAAATTAAAAGATGTATTAGAGATACATATGAGTACTTCGATTTTGCTGATTTAGTTTGGTGGGAGTATTTTTTCAGTAATAAAAGTGATATGATCTCAAGATCAATAAATGTGGATATGATTTTTAAGACTCCTTTTTATTGGCCACAAAATATGCCAAATGAACATCAGGAAACACACATTGTTGAACAACAACAACCTCAAGCTATTATTAATTCCCCACAAGTAGATGAAAGATAAATCTATATTGATCCTAGAAGATCACATGCACAACATGAAGCCATAGAAGACCTTTACAGGGGTTCTGTGCAGGATGTTAAGAAGGGTTGGATGATACCAGTGTTAGCAGATGAACATCCACTTGGCTATCTATTCTGGATTGCGAATGTTATACAGGTCATTAATTAAAATGAAGATATTACAGCTATTGATGTACATTGGTATGCCACAAGTACCCACCCTTTCAATGGTATGTACAAGCCAGAGATGGTAGTTGAAAAGAAAATTGGTAGAAAGAGAAAAAGAAAGGGCACAAATATAAATCGTTGCAACACAGATGTCTTAAAATTGGAGGATGTTGACATACTTGTGTATGACTTCAATTTGACAAAGAGAGGAACTCTTTGGTCGAAGACCATAAATATTTTGAAGAAATTGCTACCAGAACAATTACTGTTGAGATGGGACTCTACAGAATGTAGTTGTAGATTTACAAGACATTTGAAATTTGAAATGGTGGGCATGCATGTTGACTCAGATGGAGCACTAGTTGATGAAAGAGAAGAATATGGATCATTTTTATCTGCATCAAGTCATTCATCTAAAGATGTAGGTTCTAATGGTGTGCTAGAACCTATGGCTGATTTTGAATAACTGTCAAAGACACTTTTATGTAATTGATGTTTTCATGGTAACTTGAAATAAAAATTTGGACTTCCATCTGATTTTTCATGAAGTTATGAGGCATTTCTATGTTTGTTGGATTACATGTTTTAATTATTAAGAATTCATCTCTTTAGAATATTGACAACGGAACAATGAATTACAAAAATAATTCATGTTATATTCAATGTACCAATGTTGATATTTTGATTAAAAGTAAAATATAAAATAGAAATTAATGTTGAATTTTTAGATTATGTAGTGATATTACCATAATATTATGTGTTGTTACCATTTGGTATAAGATACTTTTAAAATTTTTAATAATTATATGCATCATTGAAAGGGGACACTTTGTTTTGATGCTTGATTTTTAGGTTTTGGTTCCAATTATATTTAAATTTGTCTTATGCTAAGATTTGAAAAGAGATAATTTTTTATCCTTTAAAATTAAAATTACTCTTCGAATAATAAATTTTTCATTTACTTGTTCATTTTTAAAAATTGATTAAGTCATATAATTTCTCCATAATTTCATTGTTCAAGTATGTTGAAAACTTAAGATTGAAAAACTTGAGATTTACAACTTGTCATTAAGGTTTTTATGCGCTACAAAATTTTATCTTTAATGTTATGGTTGAAAATAATTACAATTTTAGGGTTGTTTAGAGTCAAGATATTTTATGTTTAACAACATGGATGAAAATTGTTCGAAATGATAAGCCCTTCAGACATGTTTTTGTTTATCTTTAACATCATATATCAAAATTTTTAGAATTTTACGATGTTTCAATGTCCTAATATGTTGTATTTAATTCCATTGTTATAACGTGTCAAAAGTGTGACACAATTTTGTTTTTGTTAATCCAGCATCAATAGGTTTTGTTTTGAGGGTGTTTTTCAATCCTTTTTTCAAGAAACAATTTCGTTTTTAGCATAATTTTATAAAATTTTGAAATTTGACCTTGAGAAAAAATATTTGATACGGAATACACACTTTTTGTTTATGGGGTGTTTTTTCATGTTTTTTTAGTGTTTTTGGGCTAGAGTTCCCGTTTTGAGGTAATAGTTCCTGTTTCATCGGTAACAGTGTTAGAGTATTTTGTTGCTACAGAGGCTAGTAAAGAAATGATTTGGTTACAAAGGTTTATGGATGAATTGGGTAAGAAGCATGATATGGGCACGTTATACAGTGATAGCCAAAGTGCCACTCATCTTGCAAAGAACTCAGCATTTCATTCTAGGACTAAACACATACAGCTCAAGTACCATTTCATACGGTCAGTATTGGAAGATGGACAATTGAAGCTGGAAAAGACACACACTATCTATAATCTTCTAGATATGCCAACAAAAGTTGTAACCAGGGAGAAATGGAGAATATGCTCAGTTTCAATTGGTCTTCAAGGATGATGATGAAGATGAGAAATAGCTGGTCTAAAGAGGAGTCATTGTCCAAAAAATGAAGCAGCGATCGAGTTGCTACAATCAGTCTCCAAGTGGGAGATTATTGGGTGTGGAGCCTGATTGTCTTGTTTATTTTGTATCACAGCGTTGTACCCCTATACCTTAATTGGGTGGCAATGCCCCCCATAATTAAACACTACTTGGGGGGTCCAAGGAGGGGGGGCGGCTGCAACTTTATGGAGGCCCCCCCTGGCGGGGGGGGGGTTTCAGGGGCAGCGCCCTCGAAGCTAAAAACAGATGTAAAATTTCCTTCTAAAAGTATAGTAATTTCTAGTCAATCTAGGCCATTGATTAGGTGGATGATCTGACGGTAGAAGTTATGTTTAGTTTAGGGTTTTTTTTCCCTAGAAGGAAACCCCTCGCTTTGTATGAGGGCATTGTATTGCGGTTGTGTATTGGATGTGTATTCTCAGAGCGACAAACATATAGGGAGATTGTGAGAGAGAACAGAGGATATTACAGCAGATCTATTGTAGGTTGTGTCTCTTCATTTTGATGGATATTAGAAAGGAAGTAATGGCTATTTGGGGTAGACGTAGCCCAAACTAGGTGAACCACGTAAATCTGTGTCTCTCTGGTTTTATGTGTTTTGTGTGCTTGTATTTTCTGCATATTTTATGTGTTGCATTGCTCTGTAATAATAATTTTCTAACAATTACCTACTATACTTTTTATCTCTTTCTCCCTTTCCTTATACTCCCCATCTCTCTCTTCCTTTTCCCATTTCTCTCTCTTTATGCTCTATGTCTCCCTCTCTTTCTCTCTCCCCCTCTAAATTTCTCTCTCTTCCCCCATTTTCTTATCTCAATTTATATCCCTCTCCTTATGTTTCCATCTTTCTATCGTTCTCTTCCTTTCCCAATCCCCTTCTCTCTCTCTATATTTCGTTCCCCATATCTCTCCCCCCCTTTCCCTCTTCCCCCATGCTGCCCCACATATTACCCTCCATCTCTCTCTTTCTCCTCCATCCCTAAGCCTACCTCTCTCTCTACAACTTTTTATATCCCTTTCTATCTCCCCCCTATCACTATATATATTTCTATCTCTCTGTCCCTTTATATCTCCCCCCTATCCCTATATCTCTTTCTATATCTCCCTCCCTTTCCTTATTCCCCTTATCTTCGTTTCCTCATCACTATTTCCCGCATTCCCCCTCGCCTTCCCTCCCCCTCCTCCATCCTCTCATTTACGCCCTCTTCCCTAAGCCCCCAATCTCTATCTCTCTCTCCTCAGCCCCCTCAGTCCCTCTACCCCCCTCTCTCTCCCTATCCCTTTGTCTCTATGACTCTCACTCCACCTCTTTATCTCCCACCATGCCTCCATACCTTTTCCCAACCTTTTCTCTCTTTGTCTTCCTATCTCTCTCTCCCTTCTCCGATTCTCTTTTTTTTTTTACGCACAAAGGAACATACAACCATTTTTTTTTAATATTGCATGCATGAAATTTTTTAAATAACATGTGAACTTTCCTAGCCCATGTGAGAAATTTGATGTGGAAGTTTCACAAAGGCCAAAGTTAGAAAAATGGAATTTTCTCACATTTATGAGAGCGCACATGCATTCTTGGAATTTCTATGCTTGTACGCTCTTGTTGCATCAAAATTGGGTGGAATCTCCTTGCAAGCACCCAAATCATCATATCACTTTTTAGTAAGTGAATAAGGGTGGGGGTGATAAGTCATGTCCTTCAAATTTTGTATATATATATGTGGTTTAGACAATTACATATTACTATCCTTAAATTCCATACTCGAGAGTTCCTTTCAAGAGATAGCTTTATAAAAACAACTTCTATGTGCTATTTCATCAATTTTATCAATCATATTATATTAATAGGCATATCTATATTGTAACAAGACTTTCAAAATTTTAATTTAATTTCAAATAATTAATATGTGGATGGTATAAATTTAACCTCTATGGAAAATCCACAAAATATGTTTATTAGTATTAAGGATATAGGGTTGAGATTTATCTCAAGGGTAGTTATGTCATTTTTTCTTTTTGATTTAATTAAAAATACTTTATCATATTAAATTAAAATAAATTACATATAGAATATTTTAGTTGTAAAACAAGTTTTGTTTTTTTGGGATTGCGATATTATAACTCATGGTATTGGCCTATGATATTGTAACAAAGTTTGTTTATGGGCTAAAAATATTTATGTTAAATTGGAGGTGAATCTGTATGGTTAAGAATATTGTTACATGTTTTTTAAAATATATACATGTTTTCCTCACAAATATTTTATTTTATAATTAAAAAATAATAATTTCAAATAGAATTATAATTTGTTTACTTACTTTTTATGATATTTTAAATATTGGTAATGTGAGATATGGATCACATAAATATTTTGAAGCCTATAATAGATATATAACTATTGACATCTACCAGTTATTTAAATTATATAACTACATTAATGTGAGGAAGCTCCACAGGACTTACTACTTTAAAAACAATTTTTTTTTTCTTTATATAGTAATGGAATCATTTGACAGTCTGTCATAGAGTTAATTATCATGACAGTACTTGGAACTGTCCATTCGACTTATACACCTTGGTATATGAACACCCATTCAGATGTTCTAGTGCAGTTCAAACCAAGCTTAAAGTGTAATTATACTCTTATTGTTCCTTTATTTTCTTTGTAAATCGCCACTAACCTATCTTTGATATTCTTAACCTACACTAATACTACCCTATATATCTACTTTAACATTGCACAATATATATACCCTTTAAATTTGGTGATAAATCCTTTTTAATTTTTTATCCTTATTTGTAAGCGTAACTCTTAGGCATATACATGACACATATATAATTTTTCTATGGTTCTAGGATTCACTGACCTAGGAGGGTCATATCACCACCATGCTTTTATGGTCGTCGTACTCCATTTTTATGGTGCAACTCTGGGAAACACATGACCTTGGGAGGGTTGCCCTATCCACCGAGGACACCTCAGCCAAGCCCATGTGTCTTCTTTGTACGTTGGTAACCTCATCAAAAATATATGGTGAATCAAGGCTTTGTGAAATCAATGGTGGAACCAAAAATTTCCCAACCCTAACTATTGCTCCTCCATTGTGACAATTTCATTTATTTTTTATTGCATCTCAAAACATAGTGGCACTAGAGAGGGTTTCTAACCTTTCTAGAGAGACTGTGACTCTTCCTAGAGATGGTTGGCAGCTAAACCCTTCACAGCTTCATGGAAAATCCCTCATTCTCCACCAGTCAGGTAAGCCTCCATAGACAACGTTACAGATTTGTTCATTCAGTCAAAGTTAAATGTGGTTCCTATATTTACTTTTACATGTTGGGTAAGTCCTTCATCATCCTTGTTCTTTATGTTTATGATCTTATCCTTACTGGTAGTGATCCCAACCATATAAACCATGTGAAGTCTAGCCTCAAAAAGAAGTTTGAAATGACTGACTTATGACACTTGCATTATTTCCTTGGTCTTCAAGTCTTGTAATCCAAAGAAGGTATTACTCTTTCTTAGTCCAAGTATGCCTGTGATCCTCTATGCCAATTTCACATGGAAGACTATAAGCCAACACCTTCTCCCTTTCAGTCTATAGTCAAGATTTCAGTCACTTGTACTTCCCCTGAAGTTGATGCTACCTTATACCATCAACTTGTTGGTAAAATTATGTATCTAAACCATACCCATCCCAACCTGTCCTTTTTCGTTGGTATTGTTACTTGGTTTACACACAAGCCTCATGAAATTCAATGGAAAGTAGCTAAAATAATACTTTGATATATTCGAGGTAGAGTTTAGTTCGGGATTCATTACAGTACAGGAGAATCTCCATTATTAATTGGTTTCACTGATTTTGATTTGGCTGGTAACCCTGATGATTTGAAGTCTACTATAGGTTATGTATTCACTCTTGGTTCAAGACCTATTACATGGTCTTGTAAGAAAAAAAGTGATATATCTCTTTCTTTGGCAGAAGCAGAGTATCATGGTCTAGTTGAAGCCAACAAAGAAGCCTTGTGGCTTCATCAGGTCCTGACTGAATTTGGTCTTCATCAGCAGCATCCAACTACACTTTGGTGTGATAATCACAGTGTCATTCAGCTATGAAAAGATCCAGTTCAACATCAATGTATGAAACACATTGAGCTCAACTTACACTTCATCAGAAAACTCATTCATGATCGTGTTCTTGAAGCACAATATTTTTTAACCAATGATAAAGTTGTCGATATCTTTACAAAGGCTCTCAGAGAATCGAAGTTTACCAAACTTTGATTTATGCTTGGAATTCAAGAAATTTATCATTAAGGGGGGATAGGATCTAATGTCTCCTTCCTTCTCCTATTGCGTCACCTTTGTAAATCCTTCAATCCTATCCCAAGTTGTTCTTAAGGGGAAGGTTAGGACATTTCAACACATAGTAAATAGTCTCCCTTTGTGTCACCTTTGTAAATCATTCAATCCTATCCCAAGTTGTTATTAAGGGCGGATGCTAGGATATTCCGACACATAAGAAATAGTTAAGTATAACTTGGTCTAGCGTAGAGTTAGGTAAAGTGTGTTTCTTTACTATGTACATTTATAGCTTATAATCTAACGGTCACAATGTGTATTGATCCGATGGTTCATTCTCTCCTCGGTATTACCAAAATTTGATCCGTTGCTTAACACCTCATTGGTTCATGATCTCTATTTAAATAGCATGCAATTTTATTTGTCCGGTAACCATTTATGAGAGAAGCTTCTATAAATTTTCTTTCTTCATATTAATATATTTCCTGAAGTGGTCGAGTTGGCTTAGGCGGTGGACTATTTTCCTCTTCGAGGGTTTTAACCCGTCAAATAGTGGTGTACTGATCTGTGATCTGTTTGTGAGAACCTTTGGTGTTTGATATAAGGAAATTACCCTGTAAATTTCTAAACTCACTAGCTTAAATTTGTTCTCATGTTGTGCATGGTGGATCAGGGTATCAGTAGAGTTATTTGTTCTTTTTCTGGATGTTTCAAATACCAGACCCCCAAAACTCCTCAGCGAGTTTTCCTATTTCAGTGTACCTAACACATTACTTTTTTGGGTAAGACTTATTCACTATTTACTACCAAGATTTAATGTTTCTTCTTGTTGAAGAGTGGTGGAAAAGATCACTAGCCTTATTTTATTATGCAATTATGGTTATTACGTTTGGAAACCAAATTCGAGAGGGTTTTCATAGTTGTCTATGCATTACTGGGGTTTTTACCCTCCAAGGTGCAAATATGGATCTGGAGAAGACCTTGTTCATGTAATGTTAGTAATATGATGAAATATGTTGTCCTCGATGACAACCTACTTGATGAAGTTGTCCTTGATGGAAACCTACTTTATGAGTTACCTTTTGATAAGCAACCTATGTGTTAAAGATATAAAAATGATGTTTCTACAAGTCAACTCAGATGTGACAGAGAAAGGAATTCCAATAAGTGCTAGAGAAATGAAACAGGAAATATTTCTTAATGGATACGTAGGTTTGATGAAGGAAACCCACGTATGGAGGCAATGTATATGCTACTTTTATGAAGGAAACCCACGTATACATCCATAATTAGTATATACGTCGGTTTTATGAAGAGAAGTCGCGTATACACGTGGGGACGAAGAAGCAAAGTCTCGTATGCCTTTTGCACTCTAAAATTATGATACCAAGGGCAACTACCATGGTATTAGCCCATAGTATTGAGCGTTTTGTTGTCTATTTCATCTCGTGCAAGAGTACCATCGGTTGTTGTGTGGTTTTGGATCATGGTATTCATAAAGGATAAATCTATATAAGGGGAAGAATATCATAGTGCAAATGTGTATGGCGATTGAATGAATACTTCACTTTGAAGTATATCTGCATGGAATCGGTTACACTTTATTGATAGATCTGAAATAATAATGCACATATGAATACAATGATGGATCAGGAACTATAGACCTGAAATGACAATGTATTTTCTAGATCTTTTTATGAAATGTTTAGATTTGTGATATGGTGAATGTTTCCTTAAGTGAAGGATAATATTTGAGTTGATTATCTCTTCTGAAGAGTTGTGCAGTCCTGTAATGTATGCAGATCTATGTGCACGTTTGTCTCTGTAAAAATGCATATATATGCTGGTTAAGTTAAGAAAAAGCGCATATGAGATATAGGGTTTTGCTAAAGTGTGCAGAAATAAATGTCTAATCTATTTTGTTGTTTTACTGTTGTCAGTCAATCATGTCTTCATACAGATTTGGGTTTTTTGAATAGTGATTATGCTTCTAGTTGAATATGATTAAATATCAGTGGTTGGTTGGTTGATTTATGATTCAGTGAATAAGTTGATGTGGTTATAAGTTTCAGTTTGATGAATTTTCTTTGAGCTTAAATGTGTGGAGTGGGTCTAGTATGAAAATATGATGAAAATAGGCCTACAAGTTGTGTTGTGTGGAAGTTGTTGGATCCAGTGTGAAAATTAATGAAACGTGGTTTGGAGTGGTGCTGAGGGTCGAAGACTTTAGTAAGGGGGTTGTATCTCCCTTCCAGTGGTTGTTGGTAAACAATATCAGGGGGTAGTATCTCCCTTCTAGGAGTGACTGGTAAACAAGAAGCAGGGGGTCGTACCTCCCTTCCAGTACTGGCTGGTAAACAAGATTAAGGGGTTGGAGCTCCCTTCCAGTAGAAGCTGGACAACGAGAGAAGGTTGCAGCCTTCTGTAGGTGGGTGCCTGTGTGTTGGTATGAGTATGCGCCAGGACAATATTGTAAGCAGTTTTCTTTACAATAAATATTAAAGATAGAGATCACAACAATGGTGGTTTTCTCCGGAATTGGGTTTCCACATTAAATCCTGGTGTTCATTTGTGTTGTTTATGTGTGATGATTTATTCTGTTCTTACAACACATGCTTATTTCTTACTAAATATCTTATGAAATAATTATGAATTGATCTAAGTAAAGAATTATCTGCATAATAAGTTCTCTAGACATATGCAAGTTTGCTTAAAGATAGCTGCATGTATACACTAATTGGGTTCATCAAAGTCGCATATATAAATCAATAACGAAAAATTAAAAGTAAAATGTGTGTTATAAATACTGATTCACCCCCCCCCTCTCTGTATTTTTCCCAATAATTGGTATCAAGGCAGGTCCTTCAGAAGAAGCTTGATCGCTTGAAGGAGATCCATCGCAATGAAAATTCATGAAGGAGTATTTTCTATAAGGCCACCATTGTTCAATGGAATTAATATATTATTTTGGAAGATATGAACAAGAGTGTATTTGAAAAGTCTTGGAGCAGACGTATGGGGAATCGTGGAAGGAGGTTATCAGTATCCAACAAGTGTTCCTACAGATGCAATAGAAAGAAAGAAATATGAAATCAACAACAAAGCTTTCAATGCTTTATTAGGAAGCCTATCAAAAACATAATTTGTTAAAGTGATGTAGCTAAATTCAGAAAAGGAAATATGGGACAAGATCATTCAGAGCTATGAAGTTGATGCAAAGGTAAAAAGTGCCAAACTTCAAACTCTTATAATGCAATATGAAAATTTCAGAATGCATGATGATGAAAGTATTGCAAGTTTATTCCTAAGGTTAGATGAGATTCTGAATTCTATGAGGAATATGGGTGAAGATATAAAAGACTCAACTTTAGTAGAAAAGATATTGAGATCTCTAACTTCAAAGTTCGAGTCAAAAGTGTCAGATATTGAAGAAAAGCAGGATCTGTAAAATCTTATTGTTATTCCACTACATGGTATCATGACTGCTTTTGAAATGAGAAGAGAAGGTCTATCACAAGTCAAAGAAAATGCTTTTAAGGCTTGTGGAAAAGGAAAATAAAATGAAGTTCTCAAGGAATTGAGTTATATATCAGAAGAAGAAGAAGCAGAAATTTTTTTGAGAAGACTTCAACCAGGTACTGGAAGATTCAGAGGTAAGCTTCCATTTAAGTGTTTTGCTTATGGTAGAGTGGGTCATTATGCTGCTAAATGTCCTTATAAATAAAATCATGATAAAGGAAAGAATTTAGGAAAAGGAAGGATTTATTATACAAATGGAGATAATAATGGATTTTTAAATGAGGAAGAAGAATATTCTGATTAAGATCTGCAAGTGCTCATGGCATGTACCATGGATGATGATAATTTCCCAAAAGAAAGGGATCTGGTTATTGAAGAATTGCATAGAACAAGAAAGAAAGGATGATTTCATGGATGTTGTTTATTTTGTAACTCATTTAGGCATAAGGCCATTGATTGTAGGTTAAGTATGATGAACATATTTGAGAAATTGGAGAAGTTCCAGAACATGATAAGAAATTTCAAGAAAAGCTAGAAAAAGAAGAAGCATCGGTCAAAAACGTAGGGAATATTTACCCTACTGCAGTCATCCACTTCTAAAGTTTACTTCTCATAATTACCGCAGGAGTGATGTGAGATACATTATAGGAATCAGTAATGTATCATCACAGGAGGAGCAATATATGGCGATTCCCATGGTTGGTTTGGTAATTCTGAATGTGTTTATTTCTAAAAGTGCATCTAATGTGAGAACAGAGGAATGGTACAGAATGTATAAGTCCAGGAGGAGATGGAGCTGTGAAATTTTCTATATTTCACTTTCTATACACGGGTTTAATGAACTAAAGCTGTGTATACACGCGAGTTCCAATGGTGACATTTGCGTATGTTTTTCTCTGATAAGAAAAACAGTGAGGCAAACTCAAGAACAACTTCTGATATGCTGCTGATAGTAATACATTTCTTGATCTGATGTTGATGGTTATATTTGCTGATATGATATTAAGTTTTTACTATATACTTGATGCGGATGATTTGATGAATTGGTTGGTGAAGATGTTCAGGCTTAGGGGGAGCATTAGCCTTGTTGTGAATAATGCATTGTTGGAATTATGATGGTTCTGAAATATGATCTCTCCCTTGAGGTATTTTTGTCTTGGTTATAAAAATTCATATCTATAATTTGATGAAAAGGACATGTTGAGACCTATGATGTAAAATTTTTATATTCATTCATGTAAGGACTTGTTCAAATTTGTAAACCCACTTGGTTGGGTAGTTGAGTCAATTATGTAATTCCACTTGGTTGAATAATTGATGTAAGTATGAGTCCTTGGTGATAGGAAAGGTCATACTCGATTGAGTTATAGGGTCATGTACTTCATTGAAAAATGTGTCTGAAGATTCATCATAAACTCAGGGGGAGCATAGTCAATTCAGTGCACATCAGATCTGTAGAGCTCTTCTTTCTACAATGAAAAAGAAGCATTTTTTCGGTATTGATTCACCCTTTGCCTTTGATGTCAAAGGGGGAGAGTATTTTGGTGTTTGAATAATGGTTATGTTGAATGTATTTATCTACTGTGGTGATCAAACACCATCATGGTTGCCATCAAGTCGAAAGGGGGAGATTGTTGGAAATATGATGCAATATGTTGTTTTTGATGGCAACCTACTTGATGAAGTTGTCCTTGATGGAAACCTACTTGATGAGTTTCCTTTTTATAAGAAACATATGTGTTAAAGATGTAAAATGGATGTTTCTACAGGTCAGTTTAGATGTGACAAAGAAAGGAATTCCAGTAAGTGCCAGAGAAATGAAACAGGAAATATTTCTCAATATATATGCAGGTTTGATGAAGGCAACCCGTGTATGGAGGAAATGTATATGCTAATTTTATGAAGGAAACCCCCGTATACATCCAGAATTAGTATATATGTAGTTTTTATGAAGAAAAGTCGCGTATATACGTGGGGACGAAGAAGCAAATTCGTGTGTGCCTTTTGCGCTCTAAAATTATGATACCAAGGGCCATTACCATGGTATTAGCCCACAATATTAAGCGTTGTTTCGTTTATTTGATCTCGTCCAAGAGTACCATCGGCAGTTGTGTGGTTTTTCCTCATGGTATTGGTAAGGCTAAATCTATATAAGGAGAAGAAGATCATAGTTCAAAGGTGTGCATGTGTCTGGCTATTGAATGAATACTTCACTCTGAAGTCTATCTGCATGGAATCGGTTACAGTTTATTGATAGATTTGAAATAATATTGTACCTATGAATACAATGATGGATCAGGATCTCTAGACCTGAAATGACAATTTATGTTATAGAACTGTTTATGAAATGTTTATTTCCATGATCTGGTGAATGTTTGTTGAAGGGAAGGGTAAGATCTAAGCTGATTATCTATTTTAAAGATTTGCGCAGTCCTGTAATGTATGCATATCTATATGCAGGTTCGTCTCTGTAAAAGCGTGTATATACGCAGGTTCAGTTAAGAAAAAGAGCGTATGAGATCTAGGGTTTTACTGAAGTGTGCGGAAAGAAATTTCTGACCTGTTTTGTTGTTTTATTGATGTCTGTCAATTATGTCTTCATATAGATCTGGGTTGTTTGAATACTGATTATGCTTCTAGTTGAATATGATTAAATATCAGTGGTTGGTTGGTTGATTATGATTCAATGAATAAGTTGACGTGGTTATAATTTTCAGTTTGATGAATGTTCTTTGAGCTTAAATGTGTGGAGTGGGTCCAGTCTAAAAATATGATGAAAAGAGGCCTATAAGTTGTGTTGTGTGGAAGCTGTTGGATCCAGTGTGAAAATTGATGAAACGTGGTCTAGAGTGGTGCTGAGTTAAAGCCTTCAGTAAAGGGGTCGTAGCTCCCTTCTAGTGGTTGTTGGTAAATGAGATCAGGGGGTAGTAGCTCCCTTCCAGGAGTGGTTGGTAAACGTGAAGTAGGGGGTCGTAACTCCCTTCCAGTATTGGTTGGGAAACAATATCAGGGGGTTGGAGCTCCCTTCCAATAGAAGCTGGAGAACGAGAGAAGGTTTCAGCCTTCTACAAGTGTGTGCCTGCGTCCTAGTACGAGTCTGCTCCAGTACAAGATTGTAAGCAGTTTTTTTTATAATAAATATTGTAGATAGAGACGACACCAGTGGTGGTTTTCTCCCAAATTGGGTTTCCACCTTAAATCATGGTGTTCATGTGTGTTGCTTATGTGTACTGATTTATTCTGTTCTTATAGCACATGCTTACTACTTACTAAACATCTGATGAATGAATGATGCACTAATCTAAGTAAATAATTATCTGCATAATAATTTCTTTGGACAGACACAAGTTTTCTTAAAGATAGGTGCGTGTATATGCTAGTTTGGTTCATTAAAGTCACGTATAGAAATCAGTAAAGAAAAAGTAAAAGTAAACAATGTGTTAAAAATATTGATTCAACCCCCCCCCCCCCCCAGTATTTTCCCAATACGTAATACTTCTATTAATAACTTACTGAGCTAATGATTTCACTTAGAAATTCTAGGTAGTATCATTCTTTATTTCTCCCTTATTTTACTCTTAAGAGCAAGTTCAACAATTTCAGTCCCCTGCCTTTTCTAGACTTGCCACAAGTTTTCAACCCTATTCCGAGTTCTTATTCATGATGTATAGGTAATATTTATTTTATTGTACTTAATTATGGTATTTACATACGCCAAAAATTACTATTGTGCCTACTAACCATGTTTCTCCTCATTATGTCTTGGCAGGTACTACATGTTTCTTCTTATTTGGAGTGATTCCATAATACTTTCCTAAATTCCAACTCTTCCTAACGATATTCTCCATTTTCTTGCGATTTCAATGTCATTTTTCCCCTATTTCATGGAAATTGGATTTTTTAGTAGTAATTTAGAGCCCCAATTCCCATTGCTAGAAAGATTGGTTCTTGAATGGGTCTATGGTCAAATGTAATGATAGAAGGTGAAAATTTGATCTTGCGTTATTTGTTTCTTTTCTTTTTTGACTCTTGTTAATGGTCTTCCCTTGGACACATCAATTACAAGTTTCATGCAAACAATTGTGTAATCAAATATTACATTCAAATCGGTCTATTAAGATGTTATTTCATAGTTTCATTTAACTTTGTATGAATTCCTCTATGCATAGTTTATAATATTCGCAGTGGCGTATTCGTTCACACTTTGGTCTTCATTGTAGTTTTCATAGAATAATCCATTTATGAAATTATAATACCATAACTATGTTGACATGCGTTATCATGCGTACTTTTTTTCATTGTGAACAATTATGTTTATGGCTACTCGGAAGTACTTTATTATGAATTTTCTAGAGCGAGTTAATTATCATGATCGAAAATTATACTTCTACTCTTAACATAAGTGTGTATATCTACTTCAACTATCTAGACTGTTGTTCTATATAATAATAATTCTTCTAAATAAGTACATGTTTACTTAATAATATATGTGATTATTCTGCACATTTGATTGATTTGTGGATTACCATATGCAACTGTATTTTTGGATGTGGCTTCATCATATTTAATAGGTGGGTGTGCTCTATACTCCATAGTTTTGTGTGGCCATCACCAACTTAGTATCATATCATACCTAGTCCTCCCATGCTAGATCACAAGCTACCTCTACTTGATATATTATGCATGATATATGGTAGTTAATTGATTTCAACTAGTTAATTTATTAATGTATAACATAATTCAGACTGAAACTGGTCTTAATATCATTTCATTACGATTTTTTTGCACCCCCGTAGATATACATGCACCCCATTTAGGGTACTAGGTTCTCTTGCCATTTGTTGGTTTTAAAAATCCGAGTTTCATTAAATATTATCCATCTTCAGAAAACCCTTAAATCAATTTACTTGGGTCCATATTTATAGTTTAAATAAATTCCATACTCTCCATAATGGGTACCTACACCTTCATAATTCCTATCTTCCCTCACCAAGATGCGCAATGATCTCACGTTCGTTCTGTCCTACTTTAAGGTACCCATCCAAATATTATACTTACTTTGTCTTACCTTAAGGTACATAGGCAAATAATATAATAGAATACTACAATATCCTTGACATACAAAATACTGTAATTTCTCAAAATATAGAATAACTATACAGCACGGTAATTGTAACTTCTAAAATATAGATACTATAATTCCAAAAAAAACGAGATAACTCTGAATTCTTACAAGATGGAAATACAAATTCGTTACCACAACCACTAAATTTACTTAGGCTATGTTCCAGTCTGCATATTGCCAACTATCATAAGCCAGACATTTTTAAGAGTGTTTCGACTCTGTTCTAAATGAGTTAGCCTTAGTATAACATCTTCAGTAAGGGTTTTACCGCTATTCATAAATTTATTTTTCTAAGTAAGCTTAAATATATTAATATAACATATGGTACAGAAAATTCAAGGCATCAGACCGCCATACAGTCAGCAAGATATCAAAAAATTGGGCCGCCCACAAAGGGAAACTGGCCCGAGAAACATTTGAGAGCTGCCTCGCGAGAGGAAACCAGTCGTGACTTAACAAAACCAAGCAAAGAACGAGAGCCGCCCATTAAGGGAAACCGACCCATACAAATGTGTGGGACTACTTTGGAAACAAAGACCAGATAGTTAACAGAACCTGCAAAAAAGCTCAAAAGACTAGACAAGATAACATAAAGTAGGAGCATTAGAGTCCATAGTCACCCGAGGGTGATTCCTCTTCAATTCGGCACCAACATCCCTTGTCGTCATCCAGAACTGGTGTGCTTTGAGTAGCATCCTCCCCTGCATCACGCTCAGCTGCTTGCGCCCCTGTGACCTGGTGTAAGCTCGAGCTGCAGTCACCCGCCCTGCGAGAGGGACCTTTGTCCACTTGTTGAGAGACAGTCGGAGCAGAGGGAGGGGTTGGCGAATTGAGCTGGAGAGCAGATGGCGGGGGTGCAGGAGTATCCTCTGGAATCTCTTTGAAGGAAACATTAACCGTAGCAATGACCAGGGGGCGGGAGGAGCTGCACTGATAATGGAAGACGACGGTGGTGGGATTCTGAATTAAAGCAGCAGTAGCAGGCCGAGGCTCAACACGCTGGGTAGAGGCTAAGGCATCATGCCGCGGGGAGGGAGGAAAACGACGAGACTAACCAGTGTTATGGATTCGGCGGGGAAGATTTTCACTGGGACTGCGAGAAGAGTGCGAGGGAGAAGAAGGGGAAGGAGAGCATGGATGCCTGGAACCTCCTCTGCGGCATCGCAGACGATGCCTCAGTCTAGGCATAGCAGCACCAAAATCGTGGGAGAAGGTCGAATTTCCAGAGAGACCTAGAGGCGGGACAGAGCAGAAGCCGCCCAGAGCACAAAAAGGGATGTGCAAGTAATGGAAGTCGGGGATAAAACTTACACAGCAAGTCAGAGGGCAGTGCCTTCCAACTATGGTATGAAAGCTGTGAATATCTGATTCCGGTGAGCAAGTAGAGCCCACTAGCCAAAGCTGCCTCGACATGGATACCTGCAAGCCACAACAAATCCAAATCAAAGCACCAGAAACTTCGAATGAAGACGGAGGAGCTGGAGGCTTCATATGGAAGTTTTTGGTGTCTCGGCCTCCCCACCGGCATAAATGCCACGTAGGGTGATGGCCCATCATATTGAATGTTCTGAGGGTGAGTAAATGCCCTCCGTAGGCAACCCAGTGGGCAAGCCACGCGCCCGCCTGCCGAATCATCCTCTGCATCACGTTAATGCCCACCCGCATCCGGGGTTACCGCTATTCATAATTACTTAGCTTCAACTTTTAAATTACAAAAAAAAGGAAATCCATTATAACAACTAGGCACTACTAGATACATCACATAAGTCATATTATTCATTAAAAGTAACCATTAGGAATTATTGGAAAATACACTTTCACGATTCAGAGAGTACTAGAACAAATTTTGACCACTCAGTGTATATCCCTTAGTTCTCATGCACATTAGAAAAGACCCGTTTACCACCCAACCATGAACCATATAGATTGCCTCTTCCCTGTGCTAAGATCCAAATATCTCTTTCTTTTCCCCAAGACCAACAACCTCTTCTTTTCCTAGGCAAATAAATTTATCTTTTCTTTCCCTTGCAAAATTTTCCCATTTTTTCTGGGTTCTGCCCAATCCCATAGCCTAGGATTTTATGACAAAAGTGTATTATTTTTCTTTTAAAGCCTGATTTTTCCCTTAAGGTGCTTTATACCCCCATCCTTGTGTTGTTTCCCCACACTAGGCAATTTATTATAATTTTCTCTCCAATCTAAAAATCACTTATATTTTTTCCTATGGATTTTTAGGAGTAGTTCGGGAAAGGATTTAATTCCATCCTATCCATATCATTTGGAACTATGATCTCACACAATATACGTTCTTCTCCAAGTTAATTTTCAAATAATTCTCTAATATATTCAACACCATGATTTTTAAATAAAGTCACACTATGATTATTTAATAAATTCAAAAATGGCTTCCTTGCCTTTCTGATATAGTTTAGCTACTAAAATAGGCTTAATACCTTAAATAATTCATTACTAAAACTGGGTAATATTACCTTGGGTAAACATATTCTCCCTCTAAAATAATAACATTGTCCTTGGTGCGTTTTATTAAGCCATTTAGTTCCTAAAAAATGTTGGATAACCTTCATTCATAATATCTTCAAGTTCCCAAGTAGCTTCCTCATGTTTAAAGTGCCTCCACTTCACTCTAAACCAAGTTATGGCTCAATTCCGGAGCATAATTTCTTCTTGATCAAAGATACGAAGTGGTTGTGGAAGAAATCCCCCTTCTGGCTCCAGATGTATCAAATTCTAGTCAACCACATGAGAATAATCATGAACATATATTTTTAATAATGATACATGAAATACATTGTCTATTCAATTTAATTTTCTTAAATTGCAAGAATAAATTATCGACCTGTGCCAATAAATCCATGAACTGCAAGTGCACTATATGTGCTAGCAGTCTTTATCATTAGAGTGAGGATTGAATTAAGAGTTTTGTCAATTTTTGAATTTATGGATCAATGTTAAATTCCTATGGATCAGTAAGTTATTAGAGAAATCTATAATCTGTGTTACATATTATTTATAGGGTTAATTTGAATTAAACTGAATTGTTAAAAATATTTTGTGAGTTGACTCATTTCAAAAGAAATGATTAGATTAATTTCCAATGTCTTTTTATGAAGTTGTTTTTGGAATTTTCTATGCTGCAAAAAATAGTGAAATAACTCTAAATTATGAAAGAATGAGATATGATACAAGTCCTAGTTTTATGGAAACATGAAAATTAAAACCTAACTAAAAACTTAAATCAAAATAATATGAAAACAGAGCTTTTATCTATTGCAAATTCTAATCTGGAATGTAAATGAAAAGTAAATGAACTAAGCTATATAATATATGGAAGAATGAATTTATTAACTGAATCTACGAAATATGCATAAACAAAGCACTGAACTATTGAAATTGAACTTAAAAATGAAGCATAAATCAAAGTATTAAACAAATTCGAACTACGGAATAGAAATGTGTTTGAGATGAATTAAAGACTGAAAGAAAATGAACGAATCTTCTTGCAGGGGCCCTCCACAAAGAAGTAGGTTTTTTAACACTAACAACGCATCAATGCGTGAAAGACGAACTTCGAATTAAGATAAAAGACTTCAAACAAAATTTTCAGGAAAATAAAATATGGTCCACCCCTAGAGTTTCTATGGTTTTATAGAGTGCGTTAAAAAATAAGCGAGATATTAGCCTAAAAATATCTATTAGAATCCTTTTACAATTTAAAAACTTTAAAAACATATTGTTATCTGTCAATTTTCTATTATGAAAGAAAATCGACAAAATCGTGACATTGTTGGACTCTGTTTCTAAGTGCTGCTACGTGTTGACGGCCTCCTTTGACCATGTAACTACATGATCTCCTTGGTGAATTGGTGTAGATAATCAGGAGGATATCCATGAAGAGATCATCCTTTATCTACCCATATACTCCTTTGCTGAGCGGGGGGACCAAAACCCTATTATCGATGGAGGTAGTTGCAGATATGTGAAATAGCTACCGAATTGTATCAATTATGTAGCTAAATGTAATATTTAACAAAATAATAGGGCATATTAAAAAGTATGAAAAATAGGACACATAAGTATTTTACCTTGTCAAATTCATGTGATTTCCACCTTATTAGGTTGAGAGTGATCGAAAAAGAAGGAAAATATGGATGCAAAAAGGGTGTAAAAAAAAAATTATTCTGGGACTCTACATTCCCCCATAGTGAAGGTTTTGTATGTCCTCATACAACCACAAAATGTTTTCATATTCGTTACGTTACTACATATCCTTAGACACATATACCAGTACATCCAATTTTATATTTTTCACCCTCTTTCCTATTACTTCCATCCTTGGTTTCTTCATAAGGATTTTGTACTTCAAATTAATGATTTTTCTCTTCATGTCCCTGTTTGGTTCCTTTAATTTCTTGTTCTTTTTGTACCATAGACTTAAATGTAGAAGGATGTTATCACCCTTGGAAATTTACACCTCATTATAATCTTTCAAAGACTGGTTTTCACTTTTAATATACCTTTTTAATGTCTCCAGTTCGAAGATTTCATTTCTGAGGATGTTGAGAACTGGAGGTTCTTGTGGTTGATTAAACTCGTCATTATCTTCTCTTAAATTTGGAACTGATCTCTTGGCTGATTATCTTTTCTACATTGATTCTATGTAATCAAAAATCTATTGTTGTACTTTATCATTACCTAAACTTTGTCCTGGACTCCAAGGAGGTGAAATGTAGGCAAGTTTTGATACTCTCGGAGAATTTGCTATATTGTGTTCTGTCTCCAAATCAATGTGTTCTACATATTTTTAGGGTACTTCCTTCATTGTTTTTAGCCATATACTTCTTCTTAGTCCTCTCATAGGGGTCTTTGGGGTTTTAGGCTTTTCTTTTTGAGGTCAAATCTCTGATTTTATGTTGGCTTTATTTCTTCTAATATCCTTTGTATTTATTTTGTTTAAAATCTCTGCAAATGGTATGTCATCCTCTGACAGATCTTTCTATTGTTGTAGCTCTTGTTCCAGTGAGGTCTCAACCTTCCTTTTCTTCTGAGTTTTGCTACTACTTGGTTGCTCATTTTTCTCCTCTTAAAAATGATTTCTCACTAGAAAGGTTTCCCATGTATCCCCTATACATTGAAGATGGAATTCAACAAGTATTTTAACTAGCCCGTGGTGATACATTGTGTTTTCTATAAAATGAATTCTCTTCTGAACATTCCCTGGCATCTTGTTAAGACTATTCAACAAGAAATATGGAGGGTTCATTTTATGTTCATCAAGAAAATTCATCAACATTCTTATATGGTATAAAAACACACATTTGAATCGACCTTCACAAGTAATAAATTTTTGGATGATTAAGAGTAAATTCCTCCACTTAATATTTAGTACAGAGCTCAGGATACCTTTCTTGAAGACAGTAATATCCACGCTTGGTTTCTTCAAGAAAACCCTCTAGTCATCTCCTTTGATTCTTCTATTCTTAAACCATTTTTCTCCTATACAAGGCAATCTAGTGGCTTCTGCAATTAAATAATATATCACTGTGAATTTGAGGTCCCCTATTTCCACTTCTATGCCATCAAAAACCCTTGCAAAATTTTTGGTGTCTTCCTTATGGAAACCATCAAATTTTTCAATAAATTCCAGCCACTGTGCTTTCTGTAATAATTCTCTTGCTTGTGGATATCCTTCCAAGGATTTCTTCCATGTTGGATTTGTTCGGACAATCACACCCATGTTTGGAAGATGTTTCACCTCTAGAAATTGTTTTGTTTGACGGGGCAGTGAACTTGGTAGGGTTTTCTTTGGAGCATAACGAAGGATGGTGATGGAAAAATGAGAGGGAAGGAAGATATGAGATGAAGTTATAATCGAGTGAATTATCCGTTAGTCATTCATAATTTTGATTGAGGTGGTGACCAAATCAATCAATCAGTACTTTGAATCGTGTTATGATGGTGAAACGGAAATGGAAAATTATGAGGGATTTGTCATGACACTATCACCTTTCATAAAAATGATTTCAATTTGTTTGGTAATGTTATGTCCATATAATTCATATATGTAATAGGTTGACCCCTATTGTTAAATTAAAATATTACATACCTTTTATTTATTTTTCTTGCTAACCTTTGGTTGCCATCTTGCAGGTGCTCTGTATCATAAGGAGCCGATCACTTCTTCCTTTATTTTATCATCAAATGTTCTTGTTAATTGGCTACAGAAAGTGTCAAATATATAGAGCATCATAAATTATGTAGCTTACTTATTCTTTTAAGAAAGGGATGCTTAGAAGAATGGAATTTTTTTAGAAAAAATGGGTAAGAGAAAATTTAAGGTGCCAAAATAATTTTGGTTTTCACCTTGAATTTTTTGGATAAAACATGCCAACAATCTATTGGTTTTCATGTTTATATAAAATTTACTATTTATTTATTCATTTATTTTTTATTATTTTTTTTAATAGAAAGAAAATAAACTTTTAAGGTTGAGAAGAAGAATTATTCTCAACCAACTTTAAAGCAGAGTTTTTTTGGAAAACCTTGACATATTCCTCTCTTGTCATTGGCTTTTGATAGATCTTGATTAAACGTCCATTTAATAATAGAGTAATTTTCTCTTCATCAATCGTCTTTATTCTCACTACTCCATTGTCAAAAACTTCTTCGATCTCATAAGGTCCAAGCCAGTGAGTTTGGAGCTTCCCTTGGAAATTCTTTAATTTTGAGTTGAAGAGTACTGCCTAGTCTCCTGGATGAAATTTCTTTTCCTTGATTTATTTTTCATGCCATCAAGCTCTGGATAGCATCTTAGCTTATCTCATGAAGCTCATTGAGTTGTCTCATCCTTTACTTTTGTGCTTCTGATAAGTCAAGTCCCAACTTGACTTCTATTTTATAGGTGTGGATCTAGATCTCTATTGGACATAACACATGATTTCTATATAAAATTTCATAAGGAGTATGTCTTGTAGTGCTTCTCCATGTAGTTATATAGGCCCATAAAGCTTCTGGAAGCTTTTCTTCCCAATCCCTTCTGTGAAAGTGTAAAATATTTGTGAGAATGGCTTCAATCACCTTGTTTGTAGATTCAACTTGCCAATTTTCTTAAGTATGATATGGAGTGGACTTCCGGTGCCTGATTTTATATTCTTCCACCAACTTTTGTACTACTCTGGATATGAATTTGTTCCCTAATCTATTACAATTTCCCTTGGGACACCAAAACGAGTGAAGATATCCTCAAAAAGAAATGAAACTACAACATTCTCAGTAGCAAAATAAAGTGCTTTAACTTCTACCCATTTAGTAACATAATTAGTACATACAAAAATATACCACTTTTTTTTGGAAGGTGGATTAATTGGACCAACAAAATCCAAGGCCCATTTCTTAGAAGTTTCCATGAGTACCTAAGGTTGCAGTGGCATTTGACTTGAAAGAACAAGTTTCCCCACACTTTGGAAACGGTCACATCCGTTAACATATTCTTTGGCATCCTTTAAAAGGGACGGCCAATAATACCTTAAGAGAAGGATTTTATGGGTACTTCTTTTGTTATAGAAATGGCCTCCACATGGTTCATCGTGTCAAGATTTACATATATTTGGTATGTCATCTTCTCCTAAAAACCTTTTGATGATGAGATCTGGTCATGTTTTGTATAGTTATTCATTGATCCATGAGTAAGAAGCAAATTATTTTACTCTTTTATATGGGAAACAAATGAGATCGTAATTTTCATGTAGCCAAATAATTAGCAATATCTGCATACCAAGGTGATTCAGTAGATACTACAAAAAGATATTCATCTGTAAATTTGTCCTCTATATGCATATCATTATTATCATTTTGTATCCTAGATAAAAAGTCAACAATTGTATTTTATTTCGAGGTCGATCTAAAATGGTGGTGTTAAACTCTTGAAATAGTAATAGCCATTTAGTTACTCTTACATTAGTGATTGGTTTATTCATTAAATATCTAATAGTAGAATGGTCTGTATGAATGAAATTTTCATAGCTAGTGATGTAATGTCTCAACTTATTAATGGCATTCACTAGAGCTAAAAACTCTTTTTTAGTTACAATATAATTTAGCTTTTCTAGAGTTAAATTTTTACTGGTATAATAAATGGCATAAATAGTAAGACCTTTCTTTCCCAACACGACCCCTAAGGTTATATCTAAAGCATCAATAGATATGTCGAAAGGAATTTTCCAATTAGGTCCTTTTAAAATAGGTGCTTAAGATACTTTATTTTTCAAAATTTCAAAGGCATTTTGACAATTAGAGTCCCAAATATATTCAAAATATTTGGTAAGTAATTTGAAGAGTGGAGATGTTATTTTTAGTGAATTTTTCAATAAATCTTCTATAATATCCTGTAAAACCAAGAAAACTCCTAACATCTCGTTGACAATTTAGCACTAATAATTTGGAAATAAACTCTACTTTAGATGAGTCTACCTTTATCCCATTTCCTGAAATATGGTGACGTAAAACAATTACCTCATTAAACATCATAAAACATTTTCCATGACTTAATGAAATATTTGCTTCTTTGCATCTTATTAGAAATTGTTGACACCTAATCCTATGGGATGGGTGTGGATAATTAATTTTGTATAATAAATAATATTGGGAAATAAGGAAGGTCAAGAGTCATTGGGAGATGAATCCCAATAGCCTCACCTTCATGTATAAATGCATGTTCATTCTTCATTCAATAACACATTCTAATTTGAGGAGTTACCTCCTGGTTTGACATGGTATCAGAGCCAGTCCCACTATTGGCATTTCTGCCTGTGGTGTAGCTCCCTCTCCTTTGCTCAGTCAATTTTTATTAATAGTTTTTGCTGCTCCTTAATTGCTATACTGTTATTCTGCATTTTTTTTTTCTCTTCAATTATCCACAGGTCTGACATTTGCAGCTCCTGCAGCTCCTGAAGATTCTGCAATTCTGCAGACCCTGAAATTCTGCAAATTTCAGCCCCTGCCACTCTACAATTCTACAGTCCTGCAAACTACCATTTCATTTTTTTTTTTGTTATGCCCCTCACACTTCCCTCACGCGCTATCCATTACCACCTCTCATAAAAACTCTGCGTTTCATACCCGTCAAACGTTCCACTCTCTCCATTCCCTCGACAACGCTTCTCCCTACTCCTTTAGCACGGCCTTCAGGCTCGGCCTCACGCCTCCCCTTCCTATCTGCTACACCTTACAGCAGATCCACGATCCCCACCTGCCGCTCCTACCATGACCCAGACCCCTCACCCTATGCTCTTTACACGCCCTTACTATCTGCACAGACCCCTCTCACATTACAATCGATCTGCCCAGCCCCCTACGCCCTCACCCTCGACTCCCTATTCACACAATGCATCGCTCACCCCTCCATGCGTACATCCAATGCTGCACCCGCTGCTCTATCCTGCGTTTCCCACGGCCTGCCCACTACCGTCCCATCTTCATATTCCACCCTGTAATACCGTCCTCTCCATTACAGTTATCACGCACAGCTTATACGACCTTTTTACAGTGCCAACACCATTGTATAATGCGTTGTCAACGATTTTAACACGGCTTATATCTGCCCACAGCAACACGGCTCTTCATAATCGACTCCTTCCCTAGTTTTTATGCGCTGGCTTACCTCCTTTTCATTCATCTCCAGCATTTTACGCCCCTTCATATTCATACGCTGTCCATTGTATATTTAATACAGCATTCCATATATATTTAAACGTTGTCCATTGATATTAATACGCTGTCCATTTAATACAGCATTCCATATTATATCAACGCTAGTTGTATTATATCAATGATGTTCGTATTATATCGTATTATATTCAATACCACCCACACCATTCTATTTACAATACCATTCCACTTCCATACAATACCACGCCCTTTATCCTCACTGCTTTCCATAATACCGCTCCATTTAATACTGCCCATTCCGCCTTCTAATACCCATACGCCCTTCATAATATTTAATATCACTTCATATTACACCACTCCACTCATATGTAATACCATTCCACTTCATATTATACCGCCCCTCCCCAACCATATAATACATTTTTTTCCCCAAACAAAAAAAAAAATATTTTTTTTTTTGGTGCAGAATTCAGTTTTTCTAGCAAAGATTTTTTTGTCCATTTAAATTCAGTGTCTTTTAGCAAGAAGAGTTTATGTCCTTTTAAACTGAGTATAGTTTCCAGCAAAAAGTGTTTTTGTTTTCTCTCCTTCAAAAGAGATTCTCCAGCAAAGTCTTTTTCTCTCCTCCTTCAAAAGAAGATGACAGTCCCTTCATCTTCTAAAGAGGCTGCATACTTGGCACAGAGAGAAAAGAGACATGCTTCAGGTCCATCAGGAGGAAGAGAAGGCAGAAGACGAAGAAGAAACTTCAGAGAAAAGGGGGGCAGACAATCTAAAGCTCAGCAGCAAACAAATCAAGACAAAGGTAAAACTAGTGACAAAGACAAAGGTAAACTAGCTAAATCAGCTCATTCTGTTCTAGCACATTGTAACAATGGAGTAACTGAAAACCTATTTGATGTTTCATTTACTTCATGGAGAGATGATTGGTTGCTAGATTCAGGAGCAACATGTCACATGACATTTAGAAAATATTTTTTTGAAGAATTCACCGACAAAGTTGATGGAGCAGTATATTTCGCAGATAAATCCAAACTCAAGCCATCAGGGCTTGGCACAGTCAGGCTTAAACTGCCTGGTCTTCCTGATCATATCCTACATGAGGTTCTATACCTCCCTGAGTTGAAGAGAAACTTGTTGTCCCTGGTCGAAATCCGGCAACAAGGACACTCAATTCACTTGTTTGATGGCAAGGCAGAGGTCAGAAAAGCATCAGATCACTCACTTGTCATGGAGGGAATAGAAGAAGGGAGACTCTTGAAGCTGAAAGGTTCATCCGCTCATGCTCAAAACTTTGCATTCAGTTCACATCATGATGAAGGTACATTCCCATCAAGTCTTTTATGGCATGCTAGATTTGGACACTTAAACTATGAAAGCCTTCGTTTGTTGAAGAAAAATGGTGTTAATGGACTGCCTACAATTCCTAAGAAACCTAAGGAATGTGATGCTTGTATTCTAGGAAAGCATAGCAAACAGCCATTTCATGATTCACACTCCAGAGCACATAGAAAACTTGAACTTGTTCATTCAGATTTATGTGGCCTTATGCCTATTGCTTCTGCAAATGGAAACAAATACATGATGACATTTATTGATGACTACACCAGAATGTGTTGGATTTACTTACTGAAGAATAAGTCTGATGCTTTTCAAACTTTCAAGAATTTTCATGCATGGATTGAAAATGATGCACAAACACATATTGGCTCTCTACGTACTAATAATGGAAAAGAATACACTTCAAACTAATTTGAAAATTATCTTCGTCAACATGGAATCAAACATCAAACAACTGTGCCATATAATCCACAACAGAACGGTGTAGCTGAAAGAATGAACAGAACTATTTTAAATATGGTCCGCTCCATGTTATTTTTCAAGAATGTGAAATTGATGTTTTGGGCTGATGTAGTTCTATGTGCTATTTACATAAAGAATAGGTGTCCTTCAAGTTCAATTAGAAACAAAAATCCTTTTGAAATGTGGCATGGCCACATTCCTTCGGTAAAGCATTTCAGGGTCTTTGGGTCCACCTGTTATGCCTTGATACCCAAGGGTCAAAGGAACAAACTTGGTGCTAGAAGTAGAAAATGTATCTTCTTGGGGTACTCCAATACCTCCAAAGGATATTGTCTCTATGATGAAGCAAATAAGAAGTTTGTAATAGCAAGAGATGTCATATTCCTTGAATCTTCCAAGAGTGACAACGTTGTTGAGCGGCAACTTGATCGCTTGGATAGATTCACACATGAAAAGTCTTTCCAATAATTTGATAATCAGATTCCACATCTTGAAGGGGGGATTCCTATATTGAATCAAACTGTGGAATCATGTCCTGAAGCACTCTCTCCCCCACATGAATAAACAACCACGGATGACACATTGAATGATGTGATTGACAGAATTGGGAGATTGAATCTTGAATCAATCCCAACTCAGTCAAATGACCAGCCTGGGCCATCTCAGAAAGGTCCTCCCAAATGGCTGACAAAGACACTGGAGAATGTTCATCCCGATGAGGTTGGAAAAACAGGAACAAGAAGTTCCACTCAACAAATCGAAGGTGATGTAGATAATTATGATTCCCCTGTTGATATGGATATTGCTTATAACTGTGAATTGAGTTTTTCTACAGATCATGAACCAACTTCCTTCAAAGAAGCTGCTTCTTATGATGAATGGAAAGAAGCGATGCAGAAGGAGTATGATGCCTTGATAAAGAATGGCACTTGGAAGCTGGTTGATCCGCCTTTGGGAACAAAACCAATTGGCCGTAAGTGGGTCTACAAGAACAAGTACAAAGCAGACGGCTCACTTGACAAGCACAAGGCTAGGCTTGTGGCAAAAGGATTCGCACAAAAGGAAGGAATTGATTATGAAGAAACGTTTGCTCCCACAGCAAAATGGACCACCATCCGGACTCTCTTTGCCTTAGCAGCTCAGAGTGGATGGAAAGTCCATCAGATGGATGTAAAAACAACCTTCTTGAATGGAGATCTAAAGGAGAAATTTTATATGTCCCAGCCAGAAGGATTTGTGATAAAGGGTCAAGAACACAAAGTTTTCAAACTTGTAAAATCCTTGTATGGCCTCAAGCAAGCACCATGAGCCTGGTATGAGAAATTGACCGAGCATCTTCTGAAACTTGACTTAAACATTTTGATCTTGATGATGCAACTTTGTTTGTTAAGAAAGTTGGAGAAACAGTTGTATATCTTGTGGTATATGTAGATGATCTTTTGATAACAGGAAACAATGAGAGCTATATTGCATCCATGAAGAAAGAGTTGAAGAAAGGTTTTGAAATGACTGATTTGGGTCATGTTCACTACTATTTGGGTATTGAAGTAATTCAACATCCTAAATTCATATTTCTTTCTCAAAAGAAGTACATTGGAGATCTCTTGAACAAATTTGGCATGGATGACTGTAATCCCTTAACCACTCCAATGGAACAAAAATTGAAGCTCACATCTATTGAAGGGAAGGAATTTGAGGATGCAACTAAGTATAGACAACTTGTAGGAAGTCTTATCTACCTGACCACCACCAGACCTGACATTTCATTTGCTGTTGGAATCCTCTCAAGGTTCATGCAAAAACCTTGTGAAGGACATTGTTCTGCTGCAAAAAGAGTGCTAAGGTACTTGAAGGGGACTCAAGACTTTGGACTCAAATATACACAGGTAGGCGACTTCAGCTTGATCGGATACTCTGATTCAGACTTTGATGGCGACAAAGAAACAGGGGTGTCTACTACAAGTTACACCATGAGTCTTGGATCAGGAGTTGTCTCATGGAGATCACGCAAACAGTCAGTTCCAGTAGATTCCATGACCGAGGCAGAATATGTGGCAGCAGCTGAAGCAACAAAAGAAATTGTGTGGCTCTGGAAGATCCTGGAAGATTTGCAGATGAAACAAATGTACTCCACACCACTCATGATCGACAACACTTCTGCAATAAAGTTGGCCAAGAACCCAAAGTTTCATGATCGAACAAAGAAAATCAATACAAAGTACCATCTAACTCGACATCATGTTCAGGCCAAAACCATCCATCTACATCATTGTTCCACAAATGAGCAAACTGCTGATATCTTCACCAAAGCACTTGGAAGAGAAAAGTTTGAAAAGTTCAGATCGATGCTTGGACTCACCAACATCCCTTCGGATTAAAGGGGGGATTGTTGACACCTAATCCTATGGGATGGGTGTGGATAATTAATTTTGTATAATAAATAATATTTGGAAATACGAAAGGTCAAGAGTCATTGGGAGATGAATCCAAATAGCCTCACCTTCATGTATAAATGCATGTTCATTCTTCATTCAATAACACATTCTGATTTGAGGAGTTACCTCCTGGTTTGACAGAAATTTTTCTAAATTCTCTATTGATTCTTCAAAAGAATTACCATAAATTTTGAAATCATCAATATATACTTCCACACAGTCATGAATAAGATCACAGAAAATTCCGAGAACTACTCTTTGGAATATTGCTGGAGCATTGCACAATCCAAAGGGAAGTACCCAGTAAGCATAACTTCCCCATAGACAGGTAAATTTGGTTTTGTCTTGACCTTCAGGTGCTACTTGAATCTGATTATACCCACTGAAACCATCCAGAAATGAAAAATACGTTTTCCCTGCTAATGTGTCCAATACTTGATCTATGAAAGGAAGTGGAAAGTGGTCCTTGAGTGTTTCTTTATTCAATTCCCTGTAATCGATGCATACCCTCCATTTTCCATTTTTCTTAGGAATGATTACTAGGGGTGAAACCCATTGACTATCTGATATTGAGTAGATAAAATTTACATTCAATAGTTTCTGTAGCTCTTCCTTAAAAATTTCTTTTAATTTTGGGTTCATTCTTCTTTGAGGTTGTCTAATTGGTTTGTCATTCTCTTCAATATAGATATGATGCATACAATATTTGGAATTAATTCCTTTCATATCTATATACTCCCATGCATAAGAATAAGAGTGTTTTTGCAAGGTCTCTACCAATTGATTTTTTTGTAATCCTTCCAGATTTTCATTAATATTTAATATTTTTTTCTCGAAAGATTTCTATTGAATAATTTCCAATTTTTTCCATAGAATGTAAAGACATTTGTCTAGATGATAAATATTAGATATTACATTGTTCTTGAAAAGTTTGACTATTGACATTATATAAGGGGGGTTCATTATTTTCTATTAAATTTAAAATTTGGTCCTCCTCACTTGTTTGTGCAATAGTGAAAATAGTTTTTATATCATTATCATCATCTATCCATTCTTCACTTTCTATATCTATTGTTGTTTTTTCAGGCATATATAATGTAAATTTCCTTGTTGAACTAGCACCTGAGATAAAAATGTCTCTTGATCTACCATTGATGAAAGCATCAACTGTAGCTAACCATGGTCTTCCTAAAATTAATGGATGTCCTCCTAAATTATTCTTGGGTGTTAAAACCATGAAATCGACAAGATATTTCCAAGAATCTAAGAATATAAAAATATCGTCTAACACACCACCATGTTTAATTATTTATTTGTCTGCTAATTGTAGTAATGTTGGTGTTTATTTAAGGTTAGGAAGTTTTAGTTGATCCATAATTTGTTTACTCATTATGTTTATGGATGTTCCCAAATCAATCAGTGTGTTTTGGATTTCAATTCCATTGATGTGAATTTTCACAATGGGGCTTCTTAGATCTAAATATTTCTACATTGTTGCCTTCCCTATCATGATGTTTGCAATCCTCCCAACTAATTGGATTCTTTTATGTATTTTATTTTTCTTTGAGTACTCAATTCCTTACTTGTTTTTTCAAAAATTGGTATTTCTTTAATAGCCTGCAATAAAGGAATTTTTATACAAATATTTTTCAATTCATCCATCATATCATAATCAAGAAATATGATTTGTTTTTATACTCCTTTAAAAAATTTCAACCTTTCAGGAAAAGGTGCTCCCGTAATAGATATTGAAGGTTGTGCTATAATAGGAGTATCATCATAACTTATGTGAATATTTTATGTTCGATCACTTCCTTTCTGAGGAAGAGAAATTTCTTCTTCTTCAGGTTTATTACTATTTTTTCGAGAATTTTTATTTGTTTCTTGTATAACAACAGACGGTTTCTTAATTTCTAAGACTCTACCACATCTTAACTAAACACTATTTAGATCTAGTGAAGTTATTATATAAGTTTGATAATTCTTCCCTTCCATGTTGTATATAGGTTTTATTATTTGGATTCGGAAGTGGTTGAATGGGTAATTGGTTTGGTTTTTGTGCAAATGGTAAAGAGAGTTGTGGATTTGTATTTTGAACTTGAGCTTGAGGTAATTGATTATTCTGAGTAAAGAATTTGGTGGGAAATTTTGGTAGGGTGGTGGATATTTTTGATATCGAGCATACCTTTCATAAGGATTTTGCCACCCTTGATTCCAATATTGTGGTTGTGGTTGATCCCAAGGCTGTCGTGGCATAGGTGAATTCCAATTACCTTGTGAATATTGTGCAAATTGTTGAGGATTAAAATTTTGATTTTGACTTTGAGGATTTTTCCATGGTCTTCTACAAATCGAGCAAATAGGGTCTACCTAATTTGGCATTCCTTCTCCATTATATTCGGACCTAAGGCATGGTTGTAATATCCCTCGCATAAGCCACCATAAAAACTCTCATAAAATGAGGGTTATTAAATAATTAATTATTATTAATTATTATATTGATATTAAATGAAGAATATTCTTGTAATTATTGATTATAAGAATATTGGAAGAATTATTTCTTAATTATTTTATTTATAATAATTTATATTCTTCCATGGAAATAAATTATATTTCCAAGTTGGTATATTTTATGAGTTTTATAAATAATGAGTAATAGATTTGGAAAAAGTATGGATAAGTGATATTTTTCTCATAAGGAAAAAGAAAATCTACCTTTAAAAATAAAAGCATGAGGGATTTATGGAATGCTTTTCTGATTTAGGAAAAATCAGATTTATGGAGGCTTTATGGAATTATTTTATGATTTAGAAAAAAGCTGGAATACTTTTAGGATTTAGAAAAGCTGGAATGCTTTTATGAATTAGAAAAGATGGAATTCTTTTATGATTTAGAAAAAAGTTGGAATAATTTTATGATTTATAAAATCTATTCCATTTTAATTAATTCTATTTTTATTATAAGCCTATGAGAGAAATAGAAGAGGGGAATGGGAGAATACATGGAGAATGGAGTCAAGGAAGAGGAAGAGAGTATTTCAAGCATGCATCAAGAGATGAGTAACCATATCCTTTGAAAATATCTTTGTTTGCATATGGACCATGATTATATAATGATTGAATTTATTTGCAATAAAAATTTCAGTGTATTAAAAGCTAGATCTGCACTTATTTATGCATTATTTTGATAAAACCCTAGGGGGATCTTGTTTAGAAGGTTGAGTAGTTCCAGATCTGGTATGGATCTGATGTTTCAGCCATATATCAGTTGTAGATCTGAATATTAACCTACATCAGCTGAAGCTCCTCATATAAAATGTTGTCAAGTCTTTCTGCAACTTTTCCAATTGTTTCTGCTATTATTTTTGAAGGATTCTTGCTCTTGCTTCAAGTAAATCCAATACTTCTACAAAGGAACTTGATTATAGATCTTATTTCTTGATGCCATACTATAACATGAGTCTAATGGCTGATTTCTAGTGTCTTCCAGCAGAAACTGCGCAATTTCTAAAGGACGGTTTCTCTATTTACCAACTCTCTCCTTTAGCTGATTTTTCAACTAGTGTTGATTGTGGGAGATCTGTTAAAACTTCTAAACTCATTTATTTTTGCTGAAAATTTGCTTGAGGTCTGACACAGCCTAAAATAAGGGAAACCAACCCTATTCTATGTTATTTTGACACTGGCTTGCTTATACAATGTCCTCCTTAAGCCTATTGCAGATTTTCTTGAGAGTGGAATTTAGCGCTTCTTCCTTGGTTGGTTTTTACTTCTCTTTTGGATCCATTGTTTAGATCTATAGATCTAATGTTCCTAAGATTAGAAAAATCTAAGAGGAGTGTGTCATTCCCACACTTGCTGTGTTTCACCATTCTTCTATAGACAGAGTCTGGAACGGGCCAGGAAGCCTCTGGATTTCACCATTCCTTGTGAAGGTGATGCATCTAGTAAATGCCCTGCCAGTCTATCTCTGGTTTAGATCTATTGGTGTAATTCCATATTGCTGTGATTCCATAGTGGAATATCTTAAGATATTCCCTACCGAGCCTATATTTTCCCATTTGGAACATTGCATAATTGTATGCAAGGAAATAATTATTGTGTTAAAACTCTTCAAAATGAATAGAAGATAAAAATATATCCTTGTATGCATTATTGGATTAGATTCTTTGAGAGGAAAAAGAGTAATCACATGCTTTATTATGTAAGATTATTTAGAGAAACATATATGCTTGCATGCATGGGAAAAAATATATTTTTGAGTATTAGATTTCTAGAGAAAAGGAAGATGCAATCACATAATATTTATTGTGTTAGCCTTCTTTTGGGAAAAATAATATGTATTTTTCCAACCTAAAGGGATTAGCTATGGTATTAGCTTTATCTTGGGAGAATATTATGCATAGTTATTGGTTATATCTTTTGGATGAGAGGGAAATGTCACCTTGCATGAATGAAATGATAAGTGGTATGCGTTTGACCCTTGGAAAAGAAATGTGTTTATTCTTCCATGAAAAATTTATTTGGTTTCTTTTGGAAAGAAATATATGTTTTACATGCAGGAAGAACAAGATATGTTATTGCATGCACAAAACGATAACTTGTATGTTAACTTTGTTTGAAATAGAGTTGGCATTGTTATACATAGTAACCATTATGAATAGATCTTGGGTGGAAAATATGTTTTTGGAAAAGAACATGTATTCACATGCGTAAGTATAACATCTATTGCATTAATCCATATTGAAAAGAAAACATACGAATAGGCAAAAAGAGAAATTGCTTGTTGGGATAGTTATCTTGAAAATAGTGTTATGCATTTGCATGCACAGTTTTATTATACAGTATGTTAGCTTTCTTTTGGAAATAATAGGAAATTGCATGCAAGATTTTATTAGTGTTTGGTGGAAAGAGGATGCTTGATATTGATTTATTTGTTACTAATGCATGTGAAATGATGTTAAATAAGGAAACTAATGTCAATGTGGTTATGTTTTATAAATGCGTACAAATATTTGTTGAAGTGTCACAAATAGAGATTGATTATTGGTTTATTAATATTTTATCTAATCATGATATCAAGTGTGCTGACGACAGAAATGGCAAGAAAGAAGGATGACTTGAGAAAAGGAAATTTCAAGTTTAACATTGTGGAAGATAAAGAGTTGTTAGTCCATGCAGGTTTAGTAGTTCCAATTGCACAATGATCCCCTGAAGGAAATAGTCTGAATACAAAGACAGAGATTGATGATTCGTGGGTAAATGGTATCATCATGATTGTAATAACTTATAGCTAGTTATGTTTCGTTTAAGATTATCTTTATATGTAAATTTTATTACAATGGTCAAGGGATGGACTCCCTTATAACCATTGAGTGAGGGGTGACAACCCTCACGAGCGTTTAATAATAAAATTAAACGTTTGCTGGTTTTCACCCTACAGGGTTTCCAGGGTATATCGGTGTCTGTTCATGTGATTGTTCATTGTGTCATTTTGATGATGTTAATTTCTTTCATGATATGACGTTGATGTTAGCAATTAGGTGATATACTAATTGAATTAAAATGATCATGGGATCGATGCATAGTTATAGCAGGAAATTTAAGTTAATATGCTACAACCAGGACAATTAATGGTTGTGTAACTCACTATGATTTTTGCTAAATATTTCTCTAAGTGATGAAAATGGGTATTTAAATGGTTAATGGAGAAATATATAAATAAATTTATAAGGTTACACATTCGTAAATGTTGAAAAAAAGTCCTAACTCCATGCATTTTTCCTGCGAGGTTATCGGGGTATGTTACAAATGGTATCAGAGCACAAGGTTGCAACACTGGCGCCTTTTGGGAATCGTTATGCAAAAAGGAAGTAGAGGTATGATGCTAGTGGGCATCATCTCAGGTATGATTTTAATTAAACTGGTAGTATACTACAATTAACATGAGATGCATGTTGCATGATTAATGACTGCATGAAAGAGTAGACATTTATAATGTTTCTTTAAAAGTTGTGCTCATGAAATTTTAATATGGATGTGGATAAAAGACAATAAAACTTCTATTGTACCTATGAACCATCTTGAGTACTCACTGTTTATATTGTAGATTAATTACCAACCTTTGCATGCATAATGTGAGAAAAATTATTATGGTGCATAAGAACAAAAAATGGAAAAACATGGCTAAAGTTATCATGCACTACCTATAAATAATGAATACATGTATGGTTGGTGTGATAACTAAATAATATAGAAGTTGGGTTTGACCCTAAAGAGGACAATGGAATGTTGAAAACAAAATATATATATACTTGAACGAAACTCTTTAGTTGTTAAAAATAAGCAACGAGTGAAATAGAACTCACATAGTGAACTTAAATTCAATGAAAAAAATTATAATAGCATAATTGTGGGTTCTCTTTCTTCATTTAGAGTTGTAGAGGAAAGTTTTCATTCCATGTGTTCGACAAAAAAATGGTAATTGAGATCCACGGTTTTGTATTTTAAATAATTTCATCCGTGGAAGTTTTGGATGTGATTAATCTTTAATATCAAGGGGTTTTCATACCTTGAGATCATGTAACCCCCATGGTGATTCCAAGAAAAAGTTATGTTTAGAAATGGATCCATAATTTGGTCAAATTTCCTGATTAGACGCTGTTGTAGGGATTGTTGGTTCCGTTATTAGCAGAAATTTTACCATTGATGATATTAATATGATTCATGATGTTCTAGAAATTCTAGTTTTACTATCTCTATGAGAGTATAAACATATTTATGGAAATTTATTTCATCTCTGCTAACTAGTCCCTCAATGGTAGTAGATTGTATGCTTGCCAACTATTTGGAAGAATGCCTTATCCACTATAGATTGCATGCTTGCAAATTGTTGTTAAAATTTCTCAATGGATGTAGATTTCATGCTTGAAAATTGTTTGATGGAATGTCGAATTGGTTGTAGATTGCATGCTTGCATACTATTTGAAAAGAAGTCTACAGTGATTGTAGATTTCATGATTGCAAATTATTTTCACAAAATTCCTCAATGGTTGTCGCTTATATGGTTGCAAGCTAATGGTAAGCGAAAAAAAAAAGAATCACATTTTGTGTCCTAGTGTTCAATGGGACTGTTAGTTCTCTACAATATTGATGGCTGCTAAGGTGAGACCTTAAATAAAGTATCATGCTATGGTATGCAACATATGTTAATGTCTTTTTCTAAGCTACATGATTATTATTATTATGTGGAAATTTTGAATGTATACCACCTATATTACATGCGATGAATTGTTGTCAATGTGCTTTGACAAATTTTGGACCCCATGTTGTGGGTCAAGTATAGATGCATGGTGTACATAAATGTTCGTTTGCCTTAATGATAATATGCAATGGAAAATTATGTAAATTACAGTGGATTTGTAGACATTGACTATTTTTAGACATTGAATTTTTATTGGATTCAATGGCTATGGAAGCTATGATGTGATTGATGTAATGAGGTAATATTTTATTTTATTGTTGAGTTAATGAATACTTTAGTTGGGGTATTCAGGAAATAACTCTAGAGTTTTTGTAACACCCCCAAGTTCTATGCTTTTCAAATTAGACATTTGAACATAAATCCAAAGGGGAGTGGACCCCAATGGATAATTATTGTGTGGATATGGTTAATTATTTGTTTATGAAAAATAAATAAAATATTGTGTATGCACTATGACCAAATGAGAAATTGAGATCACATGCCTAATCCATGAGGTTATGGAAAAGGTAAAGACTTTCCCCAAAATCTTTCAAAAATCCTTGAAAGAAGTTATTTCTAATTTAGATTTTTGAGGAAAAATATAAATTCCCCAATGATGAGGAAAGTAGTTGGGAAGAGGTAAAAAGCTGGAAAAGCTGGAAAAGCAGAAAGCAGCTTTAAAGTCCCTAAATAAGGGAAGCCTAGGCAAACAGGAATAAAGCATCCTGAAATTCTGGACGCAGAATTGGAAACAGGCTTTGGGGAGAGCATAGCTTAAATAATCTGCTCCAGAACAGATTGAGGTTAGTCTGTTCTTGGAGGATCTCAGCTCGGGGGTGAGTTCTGGAGATAGACGAACTCTAAGGTTGGGAGGACTGGTCATAGTATCGGTATGCATACATAAATTTGGAGATTTATCTATGAATTTTTATATAAGGTTATATGAATTGTTATGTTATGATTTATTATGCAAAGTTTATATGAATCATTATGTTATGATTTCTTATGCAAAGTTTAGATTGACTGTTTGTTCAGTACCTCATGCAATTGCAAATTAGAGCTATTAGCTGAAAATCCAGTAGGTTAATAGCAGGGACAAATGGTTGGATTCTGGGGATAAGTACCCTGTAGTAATAAAGTTAGAGATGATAGATTACCTCAATGTCAAATCTAATAACAAATGTACAGGTGTAGCTTGCTGTCTTTTAAAATGAAAATGGAGTTACTGTGTGTATAAACCGAGAATTTTAACAAAATGGTAAACAGGAACAGCAAGTACAATCCAAGGGAAGAGTTGTAATATGCACCAGAATTACAAGTATGCTGAATAATCTTAACAATAACATAAGAGAATAGCCCTATTGTTATATGTGGTAAAAGTATGGGTAAAGGAAGATTGTAAACATATTTAAAATACTGGGAAAAGAGCATCTATCCGCTTTCAATATAAACTGTTGTAACAGTAGTTGAAGCAAAGAAGGTTAACTGAATATAGATAGATGTATATGTAGATATCTATACATAGATGCTGAAATTTTATAATTATAGAGGTTAGAAAGTCTATAAAGCTTGCTAACTGAAAAAGTTAGAGAAAGGGACATATTGATCTGTTAGAGTTGGACAAAACTCTGAAAAACAGATCTGCGAAATACAAATGAGTATATGTTTATATAAACATATAAATATCAGTCGACTGGGTTGACTGATAGGAATTGAGGTTAAGCCAAAATTTCTCATGGGAATATTTATAATACCAAGAGTGTCTGTAATTACCAAAGAGAAATTAAAGACTTGATAAAAGTATGAATGTGAAATTGATTATTGAAAAAAATTAGGTGCATAAAAGTAGAGTATATATGAGTTAATGTTATGCGGATAAGAAGCTGGGGATGGGAGACGTGACAGTTTTAGAAGACTTCTATTGGTGGTTAATTTCAACATGGACCTTCCCTAAAAGTCTCCTAAAAATCCCTAGGAGAAAATAATAAAGAGGAAATATTAACATAATGGTTGGAGATAAATACCATGAGTTTGAATTGGATTGAACTTATTGTGGGAGAGAAAGACAATAATTTGCAAAAACACTAGTGGGAGAGAAAGACTAGTGTAACTCCTAAATAAAATGCAATGTGCACTTGATAGAGTTTTCTTATTATTTTGATGATTAAAGGGCTAAGTGCTCCCTGAGTTTTTATGGAAGTATTAGGATTTAGGTATTATTTTACATTTCCTAAATAATTGGAAATGAAAATTTAAGGTTAATGTTCCAACAAGAGAAGAACATCGAGGACGATGTTCTCTTTAAGGGGGGGAGTTTGTAATATCCCTCACATAAGCCACCATAAAAACTCTCATAAAATGAGGGTTATTAAATAATTAAATATTATTAATTATTATATTGATATTAAATGAAGAATATTCTTGTAATTGTTGATTATAAGAATATTGGAAGAATTATTTTTTAATTATTTTATTTATAATAATTTATATTCTTCCATGGAAATAAATTATATTTCCAAGTTGGTATATTTTATGAGTTTTAGAAATAATGAGTAATAGATTTGGAAAAAGTATGGATAAGTGATATTTTTCTCATAAGGAAAAAGAAAATCTACCTTTAAAAAATAAAAGCATGAGGGATTTATGGAATGCTTTTCTGATTTAGGAAAAATCAGATTTATGGAGGCTTTATGGATTGCTTTTGTGATTTAGAAAAGATGGAATGCTTTTATGATTTAGAAAATATGGAATTATTTTATGATTTAGAAAAAAGTTGGAATACTTTTAGGATTTATAAAATATATTCCATTTTGATTTAATTCTATTTTATTATAATCCCATGAGAGAAATAGAAGAGGGGAATGGGAGAATACATGGAGAATGGAGTCAAGGAAGAGGAAGAGAGTATTTCAAGCATGCATCAAGAGATGAGTAACCATATCCTTTGAAAATATCTTTGTTTTCATATGGACCATGATTATATAATGATTGAATTTATTTGCAATAAAAATTTCAATGTATTAAAAGCTAGATCTACACTTATTTATGCATTATTTTGATAAAACCCCAGGGGGATCTTGTTTAGAAGGCTGAGTAGTTCCAGATCTGGTATGGATCTGATGTTTCATCCATATATCAGTTGTAGATCTGAATATTAACCTACATCAGCTGAAGCTCCTCATATAAAATGTTGTCAAGTCTTTCTGCAACTTTTCCAATTGTTTCTGCTATTATTTTTGAAGGATTCTTGCTCTTGCTTCAAGTAAATCCAATGCTTCTACAAAGGAACTTGATTATAGATCTGATTTCTTGATGCCATACCATAACATGAGTCTAATGGCTGATTTCTAGTGTCTTCCAGTAGAAACTGCACAATTTCTAAAGGACGGTTTCTCTATTTACCAACTCTCTCCTTTAGCTGATTTTCAGCTAGTGTTGATTGTGGGAGATCTGTTAAAACCTCTAAACTCATTTATTTTTGCTGAAAATTTTCTTGAGGTCTGACACAGCCTAAAATAAGGGAACCCAACCCTGTTCTATGTTATTTTCACACTGGCTTGCTTATACAATGTCCTCCTTGAGCCTATTGCAGATTTTCCTGAGAGTGGAATTTAGCGCTTCTTCCTTGGTTGGTTTTTACTTCTCTTTTGGATCCATTGTTTAGATCTATAGATCTAAGGTTCCTAAGAGAATAAAACTCTAAGAGGATTGTGTCATTCCCACACTTGCTTTGTTTCACCATTCTTCTATAGACAGAGTCTGGAACGGGCCAGGAAGCCTCTGGATTTCACCTTTCCTTGTGAAGGTGATGCATCTAGTAAATGCCGTGCCAGTCTATCTCTAGTTTAGATCTATTGGTGTAATTCCATATTGTTGTGATTACATAGTGGAATATCTTAGGATATTCCCTACTGAGCCTATTTTTTCCCATTTGGAACATTACATACTTGTATGCAAGGAAATAATTATTGTGTTAAAACTCTTCAAAATGAATAGAAGAGAAAAATATATCCTTGTATGCATTATTGGATTATATTCTTGGAGAGGAAAAAGGGTAATCACATGCTTTATTATGTAATATTATTTAGAGAAACATATATGCTTGTATGCATGGGAAAAATATAGTTTTGAGTATTATATTTCTAGAGAAAATGAAGATGAAATCACATAATATTTATTGTGTTAGCCCTCTTTTGGGAAAAATAATATGTATTTTGCAAACCTAAAGGGATTAGCTATGGTATTAGCTTTATCTTGGGAGAATATTATGCATAGTTATTGGTTATATCTTTTGGATGAGAGGGAAATGTCACCTTGCATGCATGAAATGATAAGTGGTATGCGTTTGACCCTTGGAAAAGAAATGTGTTTATTCTTCCATGAAAAATTTATTTGGTTTCTTTTGGAAAGAAATATATGTTTTACATGCAGGAAGAACAAGATATGTTATTGCATGCACAAAACGATAACTTGTATGTTAACTTTGTTTGAAATAGAGTTGGCATTGTTATACATAGTAACCATTATGAATAGATCTTGGGTGGAAAATATGTTTTTTGGAAAAGAACATGTATTCACATGCGTAAGTATAACATCTATTGCATTAATCCATATTGAAAAGAAAAAATACGAGTAGGAAAAAAGAGAAATTGCTTGTTGGGATAGTTATCTTGAAAATATTGTTATGCATTTGCATGCACAGTATTATTATATAGTATGTTAGCTTTCTTTTGGAAATAATAGGAAAGTGCATGCAAGATTTTATTAGTGTTTGGTGGAAAGAGGATGCTTTATATTGATATATTTGTTACTAATGCATGTGAAATGATGTTAAATAAGGAAACTAATGTCAATGTGGTTATGTTTTATAAATGCATACAAATATTTGTTGTAGTGTCACAAATAGAGATTGATTATTGGTTTATTAATATTTTATCTAATCATGATATCAAGTGTGCTGACGACAGAAATGGCAGGAAAGAAGGATGACTTGAGAAAAGGAAATTTCAAGTTTAACATTGTGGAAGATAAAGAGTTTTTAGTCCATGCAGGTTTATTAGTTCCAATTGCACAATGATCCCCTGAAGGAAACAGTCTGAATACAAAGACAGAGATTGATGATTCGTGGATAAATGGTATCATGATGAGTGTAATAACTTATAGCTAGTTATGTTTCGTTTAAGATTATTTTTATATGTAAATTTTATTACAATGGTCAGGGATGGACTCCCTTATAACCATTGAGTGAGGGGTGACAACCCTCACGAGCGTTTAATAATAAAATTAAACGTTTGCTGGTTTTCACCCTACGGGGTTTCCAGGGTATATCGGTGTCTATTCATGTGATTGTTCATTGTGTCATTTTGATGATGTTAATTTCTTTCATGATATGACGTTGATGTTAGCAATTAGGTGATCTACTAATTGAATTAAAATGATCATGGGATCGATGCATAGTTATAGCAGGAAATTTAAGTTAATATGCTACAACCAGGAAAATTAATGGTTGTGTAACTCACTATGATTTTTTCTAAATATTTCTCTAAGTGATGACAATGGGTATTTAAATGGTTAATGCAGAAATATATAAAGAAATTTATAAGGTTACACATTCGTAAATGTTGAAAAAAAGTCCTAACTCCATGCATTTTTCCTGCGAGGTTATCGGGGTATGTTACAATGGTATAGAGGGGAATTATTTAGTATCATGATTTTCTGTACATATTAAATAGGTTTATAATTTTTTTTAAGTCTAAAGGAAATTCTATCAAAGCATGTTTCTTTGTACACCTAGGACATAAAATAGATAATGCAACATTTTTAGCTTTTTTCTTGTTCCATATTTTTAAGGGTGTCAATTTTTTCAATAAGACTCCCTAAAATATCTGTTTTGAAATTATCAAGAAAAATACCTAATTATGCCCTACTAATTGTCCTAGGTACATATTTATTTATTCTTGTTAAGAGAGGATCTCTTGGACTTTTTCGTGATTTACCCCTTGAAATATGTACACATAATTCAAAAATCTCTCCAAATGGTAATTGAGAAATGCCTCCTTTCCCCATTACTTTGAGGAGATCAATCCACTGATCTCTCATGGATTTGAATAGGATAGCTTTCAAAGTTTCCTCATTAAGATTATTCATTTTTTCCTTTTTAATATTATAAACAAATCTTTCGACAAAATCCAAGATTTTCATCTTCCCTTTGTGCCATCCTAAAAACCTCCATCTTTCATGCTATGAGGCATATAGTAGTCCTTATATTTATATAATAATGCATCTTTAATTTCTGCCCATGTTCGTATATAATTCGTCCCTAAACTCATAAACCATTTTAATGCTGAATCCTTTACGGTAGCAGGGCACAGTTTTAATTTTTGAGTATCATGTAGATAATCATATGATCTGCATAATACTTAAAATTCAAAGAGAAATGTTTATGGATCTTCACTTTTATTCCATGAAAACTAGGGAGGATAGTAGGTGAAATATTTTTCATTGTGTATGTTGTATCCTCATCGTGGATAGGGAACAAAAAAGGTTCTGGACCTCCTCTACTACTACCTCTACCTCTTCCACCTCCTTTATTTCCTCCTCTTCCTCCTCCAATCATAGGTTGTTCACCATTGACATTGTGTACTTCTCCTTCTCCTTATTCAACCATGATGGATTCCTCATAACTAATGTAAGTATCTGGTTCTACAACAAGATTTTCTAATTCTTTTGGTTCCTCTATTAATGGATAGATTGAATGAGTTTCTTGTTCTTATTCTTCACTAAGTACTTCTAATTATTGTCCTAGAAGTTGTTCTCGTGTTGAAGATAAGAAAATTACTCCTGTAGTTGGGGATGGGGGATTTACTTCTTCAATTCAAGCTTCACTAGATGAAGTACGTGAAGTAGGTTGGATTTTACATATTAGGATTTTAGGAAGTCTTTATGGACCACCTATGTATGTAATTTGAGTTTGAGTGGGTGGTTTAGAACTTTGAGGTGGAGGTGGAGTGAGTGATGCTGTAGGAATCAAACTTCTTCCTTGTCCTATAAACCTACTTTTATAATCTATCTCTCTATGCATATCATGTTTTATTTCTAAGACTTATATTAACACTTCCCCAAAAACAACACCAAAATTTTTACTCAATTTAATGTTCTTAAACTGCAAGCATAAATTGTCGACTGGAGTTAGTAAATTGATGAAGTGCAAGTGCACTATATGTGCTAGAAGTCTTTTTCGTTAGAGTAAGGATTGAATTAATGTTTTTGTCAATTTTTGAATTTATGGATGAGTGTTAAATTAATATGGATCAGTAAGTTTTTAGAGCAATCTATCATCTATCTTAGATATTATTTGTAGGGTTAATTTCAATTGAATTTATTTGTTAAAAATAGTTTGTGAGGTGACTCCTTTAAAATAAATGATTAGATTAATTTCTAATGTGTTATGATCAATTTTTTTGGGGAATTTTATATGCTACAACAAAAAGTGAAATAACTCTTAATTATGAAAGCATGAGATATGATACAAGTCCTAGTTTTATGAAAACATGAAAATTAAAAGCTAGCTCAAAACTTAAATCAAAATGCCATGAAAACAAAGTTTTTATCTATTGCAAATTCTAATCTAGAATGTAAATGAAAAGGAAATGAGCTAAGCTATATAAAATATGGAAGAATGAATTTAAGAAATGAATATATGAAATAAGAATAAACAAAGCACTAAACTATTGAAACTGAACTTAAAAATGAAGTATAAACCAAAGCATTAACCAGATTCAAACTGCAAAATAACAATGCATTTGAGATGAATTAAAATTTGAAAGAAAATGACCTGGTCTTCTTACAGGGGCCCTCCAAAATGTAGTAGGTTTCTTAACACTAACAACGCATCAATTCACGAAAGAGGAACTTCGAATTTAGATAAAATATTCAGGAAAACAAAAGATGGTGCACCCCCAATACACAGAGTTTCTATGGTTTTATAGAGTTCGTTCAACAATACGCAAGCTCTAAGCCTACATATCTCTATTAGAATCCTCATAAAAGTTAAAAACTTTAAACAAATATCGCTATCTGCCAATTTTCTATTAGGAAAGCAAATCGACAAAATCCTGACATTCTCCAACTCTATTTTTTAGCATTGTTACGTGTTGACTGCATATTTTGACCATTTAACTGCGTGATCTCCTTGGTGAATTGGCTCAGATAATCATCCTCTATATTCCCATATACTCCTTTGCTCAGATGGTGCACCAGAACCCTGTTATCAATGGAGGTAGCTGCAGATTTGTGAAATAGCTGGAGAATTGTATCAATTCTTTAGCTGAATGTAATATTTAACAAAAAAATAAGGCATATTAACATTATGAAAAATAGGACACATAATTATTTTACCTTGTCAAAATCGTGTGATTGTTGCCTTCTTAAGTTGATTGTGATGGAAAAAGAAGGAAAATATGGATACAAAAATGGCGTCAAAACAAAACAATTATGGGACTCTACATACATTATGAACCTTAATATGACTAGGTAGAGGAAATTGATATGCCACTGGACCAATTCAGTCTAAAATTTCGAACGGCCCGCAAAATTATGGTGTTAACTTGGCACAACTACTAGCAACAAGAGTACTTTTTTCTGGGTTTTACCCTAAGATGTACATGATATCCAATTTTGATCTCTTTGTGGGTTATTTTTTTTGTCTGCATAACTCTTTTGTCGGTCTTGAGCTGTCTTAACATTTTTTTGGATTTTCTGTACTGTCTGCTCCATTTCATGTAATGCATGCAATCCAAGAATCAACCTATCATGAGGTTGACTACAAATGAGTGGTGTATGACACTTTATGTTGTATAAAGCTTCAAAGGGACTCATTTTTATTTAGGTTTTCTAGTTATCATTATAAGAAAACTCAGCAAATGCATAAAATATTCCCACTTGGTGCGTATGTCCATCACATACATTCTGAACATATCCTCCAAAATTTGATTTCTTCTTTCAGTTTTTCCAACCATCTGATGATGGTATGCATTTCTGAAATTTACATTGATTCCCTTCCCCCCGAAAAAAGCTTTACATAAATTTGAGGTAAATTTGACATCCATGTCTGAGGCTATAATTTTTGGTATTCCATGGAGTGTGAAAATTTCTTTCATAAGAATTTTTGCCCACTTGTGCAGTCCCAAAGGTTGACTATACTGGTATAAAATATGTCAACTTACTCAATGTGTCTACCACTACCATAATGGAGTCATGTTGTTATTTGTTCCTTGGTAAACCAGTTATAAAATCCATGCATATCACTTCCCACTTCCATTCTGGAATTGGTAATGGATTCAGTAACCCCGTCGGATGTTGGTGCTCCACATTTAGTTATTGAAAATCCATACATTTTGCTAGATAATCTACTACCTCTTTCTTCATGTCGGGCCAAAACATTTTTTTTCTTAGTGTTGTTATCATCTTCTGGTATCTGGGGTGACAAACATATGGTCTCTTTTGATATTCGTCTAGTATCATATATTTAAAAGTAAGCACATTTAGAATATACAGCCTTTTCTAATAAATAATTAACCCTTTCAAATTTATCACATATCCTAAGAGTCCTTTCTGTTGTATTTTCAACTTCATTTCCCGATACCATGGGTCTTGTGGCAATTATTTTTGTATCTTCTCTTCAAAATATATTTTCACACTTCAACTAATATTGGTTATCAAATAATGACCATGTATACTTAGTGCATGCACAATTTTGTTTTCCTTTCCCTTGAGATTTTTAATATAAAATTCAAATTCACGCACGAAAGCTAACCAACTAGATTGTCTTGCATTTAGATCTGGTTGACTAAAAATACATTTCAAACTAATATGGTTAGTTATCGACACAAACTTATTTCCCAAGAAATAATGCATCAACATTTTCAAGGCATGTAAGATAACAATTAATTCTATATCATAGGCCACATAATTTTTTCATGTTTTTTCAGCTTTATTAATTCATACGCTATGACAATATTATATTGAAATAACACCCCTCTCATTCCTTCTAAACAAACATCCATACACAGAGTAAATTTCTTGTTTGGATTTGCAATTTTTAAGATAGGAGTTGTGGTTAATTTTTGTTTCAATTTGTCAAAGCTTTCTTGACACTTGGTTGTCCATTCGACTTTTACCCCCTTCATTTGCAAGGAGGTGATGGTGTAGGTTAGTTTTTAAAACCTCTCTATAAATTTGTGGTAGTATCCAACAATCCCCATGAATGAACTAATTGTTGTCACATATTTTGGTACGGGCCAATTAAGAATTTTTTGAATTTTCTCTCGGTATACTTCCAACCGTTCCTTAGGAATAATATGCCCCAAATGTTGAATTTTGGGCTTATAAAACTCACAGTTGCCGAGTTTTTCATATAGCTGGTGTTCCCTTAATGTTTTTAGCACTAATATGAGATGTTCCTAGTGTTCTTCTTCACTTTTAGACTATACTAGGATGTCATCTATGAATTCTAACTCAAATTTGTCAATATATTTGTGGATGACATTATTCATAAGACACATGAACGTGGTGGTTGCATTGGTGAGACCAAAAGGAAAAACCATGAACTCATAGTCACCATACTATGTTATAAAGTTTGTTCTATGGATTTATTCATATTTTATGTGAAGTTGATCATAACTAGTTCGCGGATCAATCTTTTAAACTACAGTTTCTCCCCTCACTTGGTCAAATGAATCATCAATCCGGGTAAGGGATATGTATTTTTTATGTTCAACTTATTAGGTTGCCTATATTCAGTTCACATTCTGAATGTGCCATATTTTTCATTAATTAATAACATCGGAGTTGCCCATTGGGATACACTTTTTCTAATATAGCCTTTTTTTAACAGTACCTTTAACTGTAGTTTTATTTATAATAGTTCCAGTATACTCATTATATATGGGGCACTGGATATCGGTGTATATCCTGGCACTATGTCAATAGAGAAATATATGTCTCTACAAGGGGGTAAATTAGGAATTTCCTCAGGAAAAACATCCTGGAAATCTCTTATTACAGGAAGATTTTCTAAGGTAGTGGTTTGTGTGTGTTGTTGTAATTCATCGACATGAACAATATAGAATTGGAATCCTTTTCGTGCTATCCTTTTTAACTATAGAGGAGATATTTTTCTGATCGAGACAAGATTTGGTTTTCCTCTTATCATAAATGGTTGTCCCTGTAAATTAATGTAGTTTGCAGTCTTTTCAACACAATTTCTAACAACCTTCTATTTTCCTAACCAATCCCTACCAATTATTATTTCATATTACCCCAAAGGAAAGATATTTAGTTTCAAATTTATGGTATACCCATTCAAATCCACAATACAGTACTTTAATTTGTGTGTTACCTTTCATTTGGTATGAGTAGCCAACTGTACCAACAAAGGATTTTGAAAATTTTCTTACTGTAATTTACACTCTTCCACAATGTGAGTACTAACATAACTTAAAGTAGCTCTGGGGTCAATTAAAATAGACACATATTGGGTGTGAATAATACATTCGATCTCAATCATTTAGATTGGTGTTCTTCCTCCTAATATTTTGATATCGCAATAATTCTTATAATGCTTATGGCCATGTCATTCATTGTAGTTTCCTCCTTAACCACTTGAATTTTCTTAATTGATATGGGATTGTGTGGAAAGTCTTGGAGCAGGTGGGGTTCACCACAACCCCAACACTTTAGTGGGTCCCCTCCTCTTCCCCCTAGTCTTTTTTGCTTGTTCAATTCCCTATGTCTGGACCCTGCATGTGATTACGCTAGTTTATTTGCATCTCCTTTATTAAACTTCTTCCTCTGATGATATTTTCCAAAAAAAATCAAGTAGGAAAGCTTTTGTATTTTTACTTTCATTTTAGCTTTACCTTTATTTTTTTTCATCCATGTTCTTGAATTCTCACTCCAACTTTTAAACTGTTGGTAGAAAATTATGGCCTTTCGTACAACTTCATCCATTGTCTTTGGGCTTTCGAATTCTATTATTTCCTTATATACTACTGGAAGGTAATTTAGAAACCTCTGCACCTTAACCTTCTCCTCTCATATGTATGGCACATACCTGAGTAAGTTTGTGATTTTTTTCACAAAATAATCTATATTAAGTTTCCCCAGTTTTAATTCATGGAACTCTTTTGCATGATCATCATAGTATCTTTCACTTACATATCGAGACTTAAATTTCTATTCAATCTCCTCCCATGAGACAGTATTTTCATCCAAAATTTGTATAATTTTTTTCTCCTCCCACCATAGAGTACCTCTACCATGTAGTTGATAAACAACCACCCTAGCCTTTAGGTTACTTTCATACTCGTACACGTGAAAATACTTGATCATATGTAGGAGCCATGATTTTGCATCTTCCTCCTTTTCCCCATCGAAAATAGGAATTTTTGTCTTACGAAATTTTCCCTCTAATTCCTTTTTATTCTTCTTTTACTTAGAATATGTCTTTTCATATTCTTTGGCACGCTCATACTTCTCTGAACTACATTCAACATATTTTCGTTTTTTTTTCTTTTTCCCCTTTTTTTGGCTAGACTTTTCTGTTAATTCCCTTATCATACGTTCCGACTCATTTCTTTCTTGCAACACTCACTCATTCCTAGTTCTCAGTTGAACTAGTTCCTGTGGAAAATTTCTAATCACTCCCAAAATATGGGAATTTGGATCCCGGGTAGTACCTCCCTCCCCAAGTTCCACATACAGTTCCTCTCTGCCTAACATGACTATCGTTGCAATGGCTATAGTACCTTATTTTTTAGAACAAAACAAATTATCAGTATTCATAATTCCTAGAAAAAATAAAATATATAGTACACATATACAATAAACAATGGCTTTGATACCACTTGTCAAGAACCTCCACTGGACATACCACTTTCAGAAATATATATATATATATATATATATATATATATATATATATATATATGGAATCATTTAATACTCCCTCACGGAGGTAATTATCACGACAAGACATGGCACTATCCATTCTACTTATACACCCTGGTATATGACCACCCTTTTGGATGTTCTAGTGTAGTTAAAACCAAGCTTAAAGTTTAATTTTCCTCTCATTGGTCCTTTATTTACTTTGTAACTTGCCACTAACCTATCTCTGATCTTTTTACCCTACATTAATAGTTCCATATATATCTACATTAAAATTACACTATATATCTACCCTTTGAATTTGGTCATAAATCATTTTTAATTATTTATCCTTCTTTGTAAGCACGGATCTTATGCATATACATGATACTTATATTAAATTTGTCTATGGTTATGTGTTTCCATGACGTAGGAGGGTCATGCCACCACCATGTTCATATGGCCATCGTACTCTATTTTTATGGCACAACTATGGTAGACACATGACCTTGGGAGGGTGGCACTATCCACTGAGGACACCTCATTCATTCCTATGTTCCTACTTTGTACACTGGTCACCTCATCACAAATCTATGGTGATTCAAGGATTTTTCCTGATCAACAGTGGAAACAATAGTTTCCCAAACCTACATATTTCTCCTCTGTCCCGAGGGTTTCATTTCGTTTTTGTTGCATCTCGAAGTAGAGTCGCGCCAAAGAGGGTTTTGAACCTTTGTCCACAGATGGTGGCCATTACTATAGATGGCTGGCATCTAACCCATTTATGGCTTTGTGGAAGAGTGTCTGTTCTCCACCAGTCAAGTAAACCTCGTCAACAACGTTACAATTTCACTCATTCATTAAGATTTCAATGTAGTTCCTATATTTACTTTTACATGCTAGTGGCTAGCCTACATTATTTCTCACGTTGAGTGTGGTGGATGAGGGTATTGGTAAATTTCTCTGGTTTTTGTTTTTTTTTTGGACGTTTCAAAGACCAGACCCCTAACACTCCTAAGTGAGTCCACTTCTTTTTGTGTAACTGACACATTACTTTTCTAGGTAAGAATTATTTATTATTTAAAACCAAGATTTAATGTATGTTCCTATTGAAGAGTGGTAAAAAACCTCACTGCCCTTATTTTCTTATGTAGGTATGGTTACTGTGCTTGGACACTAAAATAGAGAGGATTTCACATTTTTCTATGAATTGTTTTGGTGTTTACCCTCTAAGGCACAGATATGGATCCAAAGACAAGCGTGTTCAAATAATACATCTATTAATAATTTACTTAGCTAATGATTTCACTTATAAATTCTAGGTAGTATCATTCTTGATTTCTCACTTCTTTTACTCTTAAGAGTAAGGCTAGCAATTTTGGTCACTTACCTTTTCTGGACTTGTCACAAGTTTTTCAACCCTGATCCCAATTCTTTTTCATCGTGTACAAGTAATATTTATTTTCTTGTACTGAATTATGATATTTACATACTCTTAAAATCAATGTTGTGCCTACTAACCCTATTTATACTCGTTATGTATTGGAAAGTACTACATGTTTCTTATTCTTTGGAGCGATGTCATACTACCTACCTACAGTCTAGCTCTTCCTAATAGTCTTTTCCATTTTCTTATGATTTCGAGGTTGGTTGTCCCCTATTTCATGGAAACGAGGTTTGTTATGGAGTAATTTAGAAGCTCCAATTCCCATTGCTAGAAACAATGGTTCCTGAATGGGTATATTGTCAAATGTAATGATAGAAGGCAAAAAATTGATCTTTTTCTATTTGTTTATTTTTTGTTTTAACTCCTATTAATGGCTCCCCCTTGGAGACATCGATTATAAATTCCATGTAAACTCCTGTGTAATCAATTATTATGTTCGACTAGATATATTAAGACTTTATTTCCTAGTTTCTTTTAACTTTATATGAATTCCTTTATAAATTGGTTATGAGATTGACAACAATGTATTCTTTCACAGTTCGGTGTTCATTTTAATTTACAGAGCATAATATTATTTAAGAAATTATAAGACAATGACAAGGTTAAGATGTGTTATACTACATACTTTTTTTCATTGTGAAAAATTATATTTATGGCTACTCTGATCCGCTAGTTAAGTGAAATACTTTATTACGCATTTTCCACAATTATTTAATTATCATGATTGAAAAGGACACTTTTTCTCTTGACATAAGTGTGTATATATGTTTCAACTATCTACTATAATGTTCTGTATAATAATAATACTTCTAAGTAAGTAAATATTTACTCAATAATATTTTTTATTATTCTGCACAGTTGATTAATTTGTGGATTACCACTTGCAACTATATTTTTGAATGTGGCTTCGCCATATTTAACAGGTGGGCGTGCTTTGTAGACCATAGTTCTGCATGGCCATCACCAGCTTAGTATCATATTGTACCTAGTCCTCCCAACCTAGGTCATAGGCTACCTGTACTGGATATATTATGCATGATCTATGGTGGTTAATTGATCTGAAATGGAACTATTTGTAATGTTGTGCACAGTATCCATTTCCATTCAATTAAGTGTGCAAAGTGTTTATCATGTCTTGCAAATTAAACAAAGTGTTTTTTGTAACTATTTTTGAACTTATGTGTGAGGGAATGTTAATTAAAATTACTGTTTAACATCTTAAACCAGAAATACACAGCAGCATAACCTCACCATAACAACACAAAAACATGATGAGGTAGTTCACCCCTCCCAGGCTACATCTGTCGGGTCCAAGGCTCCCAATGGGCATGTCCTTGCTCTATTAAGTTGCTCAAACTGGTATTATAGTGAGAAAAATGCCTAAACAGGAAAAACCAACTATGAAATTGAATTGAAAAGATATAAATAAGCGAAGAATGGTGTTTATTTCACCTCAAACAGTGAAGTATAGCCCAATGCAGCTCCATTTCCCTCATGGCCCTAATGGCTCTCAAAGCTTCCCTGAAGAAAAATTGGATAAAGAACACCTTTCTTGGCTTTGCAACCTATCCCAAACTCTCCATAATGCTCAGAATACCCAAAATTGACCAAAATTTTGTCCAAATTGGTTCAATATTGGAGAAATTATGATGAAAACAAGATTCCGCCCTATGTCAATTGAAAACCCCACTAAATGTGGTCTAACTGCAGTTAACGCCACTAAATATGGCACACATGCCTAATTTGGTGGAACGCGCCCAAATAAGGCGGAACCACTAGCAGTTAATTTAAATGTTGAGTGGGTGCGATCACATTCTGTTTCCGTCGGAATCGCCGGATTAACCACAGTCCAATGGTTTTTGAAACCGTAGCATTTAATATTCAAATGGTGTTGTCACATGTATATATGGCGGGCGGATAATTTTGGAAAGTGACGCGCCCCCGGTCATAAGGTGTGGTCACATTGAATGGGGGCTATCCCTTTTAACCTTCGCCCAAAACAAATTTAAACCATAAATACAACTTCGCTCCAATGTTTAATAAGAACTAAACATGTGGTGTGTTGGTAAGCTTGTGTGCTAGCAGGTGGGAGGTCTCCGTTTCAAATTCGGCCAGCTGCAAATTTTAACAAACCATAATTTCCATCAGCCAGGGGCCACGTGGTGTCCTCGGGGCTTGCCACGTGCCACCCGTTGATTGGCCCAATAATTGCACAGTCAACCCAACCTCAAATAAAACATTGCCACTTGTCAAAATGTGATAGGCCCACAGGGAATATTCCAGGGAGTATTCTAAGGAATATTCCCAAAATATTTTTTGGAATATTCTTTTTTTTTATATTTGCAAAGTCAAAGTCAACCTTGGTCAAACTAGATTTTTGAAAGTTACTGAAAACTTCAAACCTACATAACTTTCACATACGATGTTGTATTTGAGTGCCATTCACGGCGCCAAAATCACAACGACGAGGCCTATCCAGTCATTTAGGTTGTAACCAATTATGAGTAATTCCGTTTTTGAGCATTTTTACAACTTTGGACATGAGCACCTGATCACACCTCCCAAATGAGAAGTGTTTGAACCCAAAAATCTCTCTGATTTACAGAAATTGAAGATGAGGAGACTGATTCTCCACTCTTCCAACCTTGAACCACTGAAATCTTCCCGACTTCATCAAATTGAGCTTCTCATAAAAAGATAAATTCCTCCTTGAATCCGCTGACTGACCGTTGCTAACATTCACTGAGTCATGATGCAAATTTTCGAAATTTGCTAAAAAAAAACTATAATTTGCAGAAATCGTACTGCTTCTACAATGGTCTACCTTCAAAGAAAACTAAAATTGAGGTTCACCTTGCCAACTGTCCTCATGGCGAATTTTTGTCGAATGAACCATGTACTTGCGTCGATTCCCGACCAAGTTTTGTCGCCATACCAATCTACCATTCTGAAACCAACAATGACCCATGCTGAATTTTTCTCCCTCTTTGCTTGCATGCTTTACCCTCTCTTGGATTCTTGCACCACCTTGCACCGGCACTTTGTTCTCTGCACTGATTGACACCAAAGGCACTTTCTGCAACATCTTGTCATCTTCCCAAGATGACTTGCTTTTAGGCTGAAACATATCATCATTTATATCAACAATAACATGTAAAGGAGAATGTACACAATATTTTTGTTTAACCATCAACAAAGTCAGATTTTGACTTGCATTGATAGGCCTTTTCAATTGTCCTGCGTTGACTAAAGAAGTTTCTAACTTCTTCCGATTTGCCCTCACAATAAACTCCTTACCATCCTTGAACAAATGGTACTTGTTCTCATGGCGATGGAAGATCGCTTTTCTATCATATAAATACAGACTACCCAACACCACACCTGTAATGTCAAGCGGTACTACATCTAGTTCAACCAAATCAACATAATGAGCTATTATGCCGAGGCACAACATTCACTTCCTTGAGACTTGTAAATTAGCATCCTTGCAAATCCATCCAAGTGGATATGGCTTAGGATGTGGAATGGTTTCAAGTTTCAGCTTCTTGACTAAGTCTTCTGAGATGAGATTTGCTTGAGACCCACTATAAAATACCGTGTCTATCTTTGTGTGTTTTGAAATTATCCTTATATGAAATAGCTCTATCCTCCTCTTTTCATTCTGAGCTTCTATGTGACAGTTTAAAGTGCTAGAACTGGGATTTTTTCCTTAAAAATCTCTTTCCCCTCTATGTTCCTTAGTACCATGGCTATGCTTTTAGTTTTGTCACCTGATTCAGTCCCTAAGTCTTGTTCAACAGTTGCAACATTTTTTCCTTTTTCTTTGGCCTTATCTTTGTTTTTAAATTTCTCTGGTTTCAACTTCGGGTGAAGCTTCCAGCAATGGTCTTCAACGTGGCTTGTTTTGGAACAGCTTTTCCAAAAGAAATTTCCTTTTTCTTTCCTAGAGTTTGCATTTCTTTTCCCGCCTTTTCCCTTATAGTCACTATCCATATTCCCATCAAAATATTGTTTCCCTCTAGCCTCTAAATGCATAGCTTGTACACATACTTCGTCTAGACTAATTAGATTGAACATAAGGATAGTATGTATAAGGTAATTGTGTAAACCACCTATATATTTCAGTAGGGTATCTTGACTATGCAAACCAGTTCCTAACAACAGAGCCCTTATTCTAAACTCTTGAGTGTAATCTTGAACACTTTGTCCCTTAAGTTGTCTAAAACTTTGCCAATTCATGATAGCCTTTTGTAAATGAGCTAATGGATAAAATTGTTGCTTAATTGCAGAAATAAATTCAGCCCGTGATAAAGTGATCTTACCATGTTTTTTAATTTCATCCTTGGTCTTGGCTTCCCACCATACCAATGTTGCTCCTTCCATTGTTAAAGAGGCTAATTGAATCTTGGTGTCGTCGTCATGAAGGTTTTGTATCCTCAAGTAAACTTCCAACTGTCTTATCCAATTGTTAAGTTTCTCTGCAATGACTTCACCGTTAAACATAGGCAACTAAAATTTAACATCAAGCTTTAAAAATGGACTTTTACCAGTAGTTTTAGATTTGTGAGATTGATTCATCGAAGTTGAGGATGACGATGTAGAGGAAGAGGATGAAGATGGGGATGGTGGATCACCATTTCCTCTGTGTCCTTTCTTTGACTTATCATCACTTTTATTTCTCCTGAAGAACCCTCTCCTTCTTTATGGTGTCTAGACCCTTCTTTTGCAAGCCTATCATTCCTTTCTTGGTAGAGTATCCTTACCATCTCTATCATGTCTAGGAAAGCTTTTCGGAATACCTGTTGTTCTTCTTTGGGATCAATATCTTCAGGAGCTTCTCCCTCTCTTGAAGACATGCTTGAAGCTGATTCTATGGCTCTTTGAGGTCGCTCTCTGGCCCTTCTTGGTTGAGGATTACTTTTTGAACTAACCAAGTGTCCTTCAGCTCTCTTGAGTTTAAGCCTAGTAAGCATCAAAACTTGCAAACAATCAACTATATTTTTGCACAAAACAAATGCTGAGTAAAACTCTAGCTCCTAAGGCTCAAATCCTTAGCTCTAATACCATCTGATCTGAAATGGAACTATTTGTAATGCTGTGAAAAGTATCCATTTCCATTAAATTAAGTGTGCAAAGTGTTTATCATATCTTGCAAATTAAACAAAGTGTTTTTGGTAACTGTTTTTGAATTTATGTGTGAGGGAATGTTAATTAAAATTATTGTTTAACATCTTAAATAAAAAATACACAATAACATAACTTCACCATAACAACATAGCAACATGATGAGGCAGTTCACCCTCCTAGGCTACATCTGTGGGGTCCAAGGCTCCCAATGGGCATGTCCTTTCTCTATTAAGTTTCTCAAATTGGTATTACAGTGAGAAAAAATCCTAAACATGCAAAACTAGCTGTGAAATTGAATTCAAAAGATATAAAAAAGCTAAAAATGGCTTTTATTTGACCTCAAACAGTGAAGTATAGCACGATGCAACTCCATTTCCCTCATGGCCCTAATGGCTCTCCAAGCTTCCCTGAAGCAAAAGTGGCTGAAGAACACCTCTGTTGGGTCTGCAACCTATCCTAAACTCTCCATAATGCTCAGAGTACCCAAAATTGACCAAACCCTTGTCCAAATTGGTTCAATATTTGAAAAGTTATGATGAAAACAAGATTCTACCCAATATCAATTGAAAACCCCACTAAATGTGGGCTATCTGTAGTTAACGCAACTAAATATGGCACAAAGGCTTGATTTGGTGGAACGCGCCCAAATAAGGCAGAACCACTAGTAGTTAATTTAAATGTTGAGTGGGTTCAGTCACATTCTGTTTCCGTCGGAACCGTCGGATTAATCGTGGTCCAACGATTTTTGAAATCGTGGCATTTAATATTCAAATTGCGTTGTCACATGCATATATGGCAGGTGGATAAGTTTGAATAGTGCCGCGCCCCTGGTCATATGGTGTGGTCATGTTGAATGGGGGCTAGCCCTTTTAACCTCTACCCAAAACGAATTTAAACCGTAAATACAACTTTGCTCCAATGTTTAATAAGAACTTAACATGTGGTGCGTTGGTAAGCCCGTGTGCTAGCAAGCGGGAGGTCTCTGTTTCAAATCTGGCCAGCTGCAATTTTTTTAACAAACCATAATTTCCATCAGCCAGGGGCCACGTGGAGGCCTCTGGGCTTTCCATGTGGCACCCATTGATTGGGCCAGTAATTGCACAGTCAACCCAACCTCAAATAAAACATTGCCACTTGTCAAAATGTCATAGGCCCGTAGGGAATATTCTAGCGAATATTCTAAAGAATATTCTTGAAATATTCTTTGGAATATTCTTTTCTTTATATTTCCAATGTCAAAGTCAACCTTGGTCAAACTAGATTTTTGAAGGTTACTGAAAACTTCAAACCTGCATAACTTTCACACACGACGTCGGATTTGAGTGTCGTTCATGACACTGGAATCGCAACGACGAGGCCTATCCGGTCATTCAGAGTTCAACCAATTCTGAGCAATTCCATTTTGAGCAGTTTTACAACTTTAGATATGATCACGTGATCATTAATTGATTTGAATTAGTTTATTTATTAATGTAGAACTTAATTCAGACCAAACCTGGTCTTAATATAATTTCCTTATGAGTGCTTGGAACACACATAGATATACCCACACCGCATTTAGGGTACTGGGTTCTCTTTCCATCAGTCAATTTTAAAAATACGAGTTTAATTAAATATTTTCCATCGACAGGAAACCCTTAATTCAATTTACTAGTGTCCATAGTTACAATTTAAATCACTTCCATATTCTCCATAATGACCACTTACACCTTCGTAATTCCTATATTTCCTTAGTGAGGTGCACAATGATCTCACATTTTTTCGGTCTTCATTTAAGGTACCCATGGAAATATGATATTTGTTTTGTATTACCTTAAGGTGCACATGCAAATAAGTTCATAGAATGCTAAAATATCCTTGACATAAAAAACACTGTAAATCCTCAAAATACATAATAGCCGTACAACACGGTAATTATAAATTTTAAAATACAAATACTATAAATTCCTAAAAACACTGAATTCTTACAACACATAAATATAAAGTCCTTACCGCAACCACTCGATTTACTTAGACTATGGGCCGGTTCCCATATTTCCAAATATCATAAGCCAGACTCTGTTAAGAGCATTTGGCCTCGGTCCTAAATAAGTTAGCCTTAGTATAGCATCTTCATTAAGGATTTTACTGCTACTCATGATTACTTAGCTTCATCTATTAAATTAAAAAACATAAATTTTCCAATATAACAATAAGGCACTACCAGATACATCAGGCAAGTCATATTCTTCATTAACAGTAACCAGTAGGCATTAGTTGAACATACATTTTCACGGTTCAGAGAGTACGAGAACAGGTTTTGACCACTTGGTGTACATCTGTTGGTTCTCACGCACATTAACTTGGAAAAGACATGTTTACCACCCAATCATGAGTCAGCTACCTTGGTTCTCCCCCATGATGATATCCAGATATATCTTTCATTTCCCCAACGCCAACAACATCTTATTGTCCTAGGCAATGAAATTTATCTTTACTTTCCCTTGCAGAATTTCTAAAACGACGTCATATTTTTTCTGGGTTCTGCCTAATCCCATAGCCAAGGATTTTATGAAAAAAGTGTAGTTTATTCTTTTAAAGCCCACTTTTGTCCACTTGCGGTGCGTTATACCCCCATCCTAATGTTGATTCGCCACACTAGATGATTTATTAGATTTTACTCTCCAATCTAAAAATAACTTAGATTTTCTCCTAGGGAATTTTAGGAGTAGTTTGGGAAAGAATTTAATTACATCCTATCCATCTCGATTAGAACTATGATCTCACACATTATAGGTTCTTCTCCAAGTTCATTTTCAAATAATTCTTTAATATACTGAGCACCATGTTTAATCAATAAAGTCACATCATCATTATTTAATAAAGTGAAATATGGCTTCCTTGCCCTGCTAAAATAGTTCAGCTACGAAAATAGACTTAAGGCCTTAAAGAGTTCATTATTAGGTACTACTACCTTGGGGTATTACAATTAATCCACAATGTGATATAGTAATTAAAAATATTTAAAACCACCACTTTAATTATGATTTCGTTCTAATTTTTATTAATAGTAATGAATAAATTTGATTAATTAATATATTTGATTATTATGTGACATTATTATATTGAAAATTTATTATTTTACGGATATTAATAATGTGTGAATATTTCTTTCTATATTATAAAATAATATAGATAATATATGAAAGTAATTTACATTTGAATATAACTTAACTGAGTAATAGTTCAATATTAATAATAGAATTTAATCGTGGTGTTGTATTTTCTCTTTTTAATATAATTTCTATGATAAATACATTATCACTTTTATTTTTGAATAAAAGTTTTAGAGATTCGTGTGATTAAAAAAAAACTTAATTATTAAAGAAGTTTTTAAAAAATATAGGAAAAAAATATTATAAGATATTCTAATTATATTGAAATATATATATATATATATATATATATATATATAATTGAAATAATAAATAATAATAATAATAATTAATATAAATGGATTACAACATTATATATAAAAAAATATGTTTAATAATATTTATATATGTACTTTGAAGGGACAATGACATTCAATTAATCAATCACACATAATGGCAACATACAAGAAAGAAAAATACCAAATATGTTTAATGACAGTAACAGTCAAAGGTTAAAACGAATTATCCAAAGGTTAAAACTAATAGACTGGCCTACATGGACTACTCGATAATTTTCTATTACCGATAAAATAAATACTAATAATGTAGTAAATCAAAGACATTGTTATAGAAAATACTACACATATTTCTTCTGCCTATACCAATGAGGAACTTTTCTTCACTCAACACAGTGAAGTTGAACTCAATAGATGAATATGTTTTCCCTGAAGTTGAACTCAATGAAGAGATTTTGGACTTGTATTCAAGCCCTATTTTTTTTTCCTAGAATTGTTGAACACAATAATTAAGCATCTTATTGTCAAAATATTTGTCACCTAAATGAGTGTCCCCACCAACAGTATTTACCACAAACATCGAAGGTACCTCCACCCAAGTCAAAAAACAAGTTTGTGTTGTTTAAACTAGTCTTTTAAAAATATATATGGATTCAACCCCCTGAATAACCCATGGGGAACTTTGATTATGTAGATTTCACCTGTCCAACTTGTTATTTTAATGTATGCCTACCATATTCTTGACAAATTAGATCAGACAATAAAACATAAAACTTTTCAAAATGTCACACTTAAAGACAACCTGGTAACCAATTATATAGCCTTAATGACTTATCATTTCCACCCTTTTTGAAATCGAAATTATAAGATTTTCCTATTGGTCTATAGAATATAGTTTTGACAATCTTTAATCTCAAGATATTCATGATTTTATGTTCTTTTATGGTGATCCTTTCCTTTCTCACGTCCTTCCTTAGATCCTTTATTGAGGCACAACAAAGGGAGACGTATATTTTAGAAATATATTCCGAGAAGTCATCAAATGAGTTTATAGTTGGTACTTGATTCCTTTAATAAATTATAAAGTAACATTAATGATTTTTATTTAATATCATTCAAATATATTCATATTTAATTACTTTCTGCTTATATTGATGGCTTATGAACTTCTGGCTGTGGGGTGAAAAATGGTCCCCTATTTCTCTATATTCCTCAATGGTTTCTCGGTCTCTTAAGGATTCAATATTCATTAAGCTACTAAATTTTATATTTGTAGAAAGAATTATTTTATTAGTCTCCTAATATCCTTATGCCAAGAAGCTCTTCATGCTCTTTCCAAGGTGCACTGAAAAGGAATGAACAAAAAATATGCATAAAACATGTTAGATTAGGAAATTCTAACGCTAATGGTTGCTTTTCATGAGTGATTGCGGCCATAGGTATCTCAAGAAAAACATGAAAATCATGCATGAGGAAGATCAAAAAAAGGAAGTAGTAAATAACATAGAACACATTGAAATCTTAATGATCGCAGCACCCCAAAGACTGCAAGATCAAAGACCCTTTGGAGGGTGAAAACATAAATTGTTAGAATCTTCATGATTAATGAAGACACAAGCGCCATCCACGTCTCCACTGAAGAATCTCCATGTCATTATTCACTATTAGTCTCGGTCATCAAATATAGTGACATGTCACATCTTCATCACATGATGATGTGGAAGTTATGGCATAATGTTGTAATCATTATAAAGACAAATACGTGGAAGTCCATGAGTCATGTATGGACAAAAGATTCATGGAAGTTAAAAATAAATGTAATACCAAAAGTCATATGAAATTAAAAAATTCATTTGGAATTCCAAAGGTTATAGAATTCCAAATTTCATTAGGAGATGTAAAGTCAAGAGTCACGTGGATGTGAAAAGTCATGCCTCTAGCTATAAAACGATCATTATTTCTCATGTAAAGGAATTTTAACCTTGGCTTATCCCACAAATAATTAGAGAGAAAAATTTAGTACATTTAGGGAGCAAGTAGTGGCTCTAACACTCCACTATTAGAGCTAGTTATTCTCATTTTATTTATTTATCTTGGAAATTTTTCTTAGTACTTGAAGTCTTTGAGGCCAACACATTTCCACACATGGATTGTGAATGTTTTTTCAACAATTCTTTGGATTATTATGATTCATGTTTTGCCTTCACATGTACTAGAGTAATTGAACTATTTCGGTGACTTTGGTGTTCAACTTATTGGAAGCGTGTTGTATTGTTTATAATGATCATCACATCTATGTGAACTATTTCGCTTGATGTAGGATGAGTCTTTCTCGTTCATGTGTGTATCCATTAGGGTAGTACTATTACTTATATCTTACAGTCTCACTTTATTTTCCCCATGCACTAAGGAACCTTTATACATCCACAATCGAACAATCACAAGGCACACTCACTTGCTCATTTAAAATCACATACATGCTTCTCTCTCGTGCTGAAAAATAAATCCCAGGCATATCTCAAAGTAAATGGCAGCAAGGTCGTATTCTAGATGAGAGTCCTACAACAAAATATGTGATGTATAATAGGGACCTTATATCAAAGAGATTATTTGTATGTTGTTGGTATCTAGCATTGTCAACAGATGGGTAACCACCAGGATTTCCAAGTCCTCAACATGATCTAGAAACATGTTAGCTATTCTTGTAATATCTTGTGGGAAGCAGATTTTGTGGACAATGTATTTGTATTGGACACTACTTTAATGTGTTACTCAAATTTTTGGGTTTATTCTAGCTATGATCATTTATTATCTCTATGAAAGACAAGCTACGACAGGTGGTTGAGGACCAGGGTTCATGTTGTTTGACAATGAGAAGAGATGGACATTTGTTTCAAACACGCATCTGGAGTAGAATTACATTTTTTTGGACATACAGAGATGGATTCGAGGATGCGATTTAAGAAAAATGAGGCATGGACATTTTGGTGTGAGTTTATCAATATTTGCATGAAATATATGACGTGCATTAGTCATGTGGGCATTGTTGAAAGCATGTGTAAGGAAGGTGGTGGTGTAACGAGTTTTGTGTTTTGAGTCTATCATTCACGACTAAGAGGATTTTTTTATTGTAAAAGACGGTTGCTTTTAGAGTGTTAATTTTTAATTACATCTAGGTTTAATAGAAAAAGTGGAGTTACTTCATCTGCCTTAAAGGGTGACTGTTGGGTGTTTTTTAGTTTCTTTATTTTTTGTGAGTCTCTAAAGCCTTTCATAGCATGATAAAGTTCACACTCATGTGCATTTATTCATTATTTATTTGTAGCATAGTATTTTCAGGCACATTCATCATTGGAAATAGTGGAAATTTGCAGAAGGTAATGCAAATATGTTAGGACACATAAATGTAATAATTTTAAGAAAGGGGAAAATGATAATGTTATTCTGAAGGGAAACGATGATGCCATTGTATAGAAACAAAAAAATAATAGTAAGTGAATTCGAGAATATTTTTATGGTAATTTATCAATTCAACAATACACATGAAGGAACATTTGATTAATTTTCAACTATACATAAAACCGATTGCATTTTAATAACTCATCAAGTTCCATGATTTATTAAAAGAAGGAAAGTGTAACTTATGTCAATAAGTTTATAAACACAATGCAATATTACATACAATGGAGGAGCCATGCTAGGACTACAAGTTGAGAAAACATTCATGCAAATTGACGAGTAAATGTAATTACATCCAAATGCATGCTATGTTCAAAAGCATATTTAAACATTGAATACTACAGATTTTTTGTAATATTCCTAATTAGCGACAGCTAATTGGAATATTCTATTTTGTTTAGTTTGTCGTCTATAGTTTGTAAATAAATAAAAAGTGAGTGAAGAGGGTATAACTCACTTAAGTGAAATAAGACATCCACCTAGTAGCACAACATTGTGACTTAAGTGGGAGTCAAGGGGGGCCTAACACCACATAGAGGAGGGGGCCTATGTACACTCTAGAAGTTTCTGCAAGCTTCTGCGCAAATAAGGATGAGGATGTGGAGGAGAGAGAGAGGCTACGTTGGGTTTTGCAGGGAAACCAACATTATAAAAGAGGGAGGAGCCTCCTCATTTCATTCATTCTTGAGTTGTTGATTTTGGAGTGAGACTTTTGTTTTCTTGAGCACGCTAGTTGTTTAGCCTATCTGCAGCATTGTTTAGTGCACCGAGTGTCTCCGCGCAGAGATCTCACCCTTAGCCTCAGGGTACTTCGAGTGCGTGCTCGAGCAAGGTTAGTTTTTCAGTGTTTTGTGAGTCATTTCATTGTTTGGGTTTGTTGCGGAGCTAGAGCTTATAGAGATTGCACAGTCACTGAGAGAGAGGACGCAGTCCATTGTGGAGGAACTTCGGATTGGGGTTTCTGTAGGCGATTTTGTTGGGATTTCGAGCCGAGGGTCAGCCTTTGCCCGACGGAGGTTTTTGGTGGAGTTTGTGGCAGTATTTCAAATGTTTCTATCTAGCCACTACGCTGTACCTTGGAGGCCAGCGTAATTCACTGGGGAGGCAGTTTCTGGTGGTTTCGGGGGTTGGCCATTCTTGGAATGGTTTGTGGATCTTGTCGGGGTTGTCGAGGAGAGGAGATTTACTGATTTTCATCTCATTCCGGTAAGGGGATCAGCCCCTAATCTTCATTCGGTTCCAGCAGTAGCAGCTACACGACATTTTTCCAGCAACTGGGATGCAGTTTATAGAGCAGTCAGTTCCTGTCTTTTCTGAGAGTGTTTTCTCACTTTCCTTGCGCAAGATCGCCTCCTGTACTTCATTACATTTCTCAGATTAATAAAATGGCTCAACATTTTCTCTCTATGTTTTCTGGTTGAGTTGCCGTAGTTGTCGTTGTTGTCGTAGTCGCTGTATTCTCTTTCTATTTCTATTATTGTTTTGAGCACTCTAGTTCTATACCACTTGGTGTGTTTATCTTTCACTCATAGACAGAGTCTGGAAAGGGCCAGGTAGCCTCTGGATCTCGTCCTCTTTTAGAGGCGGAATACCCAGTAAATTCCCTCCCAGTCTATCTCTGGTTGGAGTTTGTCATGTTTTGGAAATATCCCTAAAACGAGATATTACAGTGGTATCAGAGCATCAATCTTAGATCAGCCTGCGGGTTTCCAGTTTTCAGTTGCAACTATTCTGGAGAGCAACGATTAACAGTAGCAGCTACAGTGCCAAAAAACGAAATGGGAAGAGGGCCAAACTACAAAGGGTCAGATTTTGAAGGTTGGAATTAGAAGAAACCCTTTCTGAGTTTTTCTAGGTTTTCGGCAAGGATCACCTTCCCAAATTCTTAGAATTTTCTAAGAAATTTTCAGTGGGTAAATCAGAGGCCGAAGTCAGGCAGAAGTGTATTCTTGGAGCAGTAGTGCAGTTTCTGGAGGAGCCTGTAGACACAGAGCAGGAGGAGCCGAGGGCAGGTGATGATGATGCGAAGAGATTTGGGGAGATGCTCCTCAAATCAGTATAGGATCTTTCGAGGCAGATTGAGGTGATGGGGCAGAGATTCACCGTTGTGGAGGCTAGACAGCGTGAAACCCCAAGGGGTTTCTAGATTGCTGAGGGATCGGGCACATCCCACCATTTGCCGGAGCATGATGCCACTTAGCATATGGCATCACATACACCCACACGTTCCACTATGCCCACTTTTCTGGGTGTAGACATAGGGATAGGAGCACATCAGGAGCCAGAGCCTGGCCACATGGGTGATTATTTCACCGAGTATCAGGCATATGGGCAAGAGTTCAGGGATGCCCTTCCATTCAGAGATTTTGTTAAGCTCCAGTGGGATAGAAAACCCCGCAAATTTCACAGAGGGAACAAGTAATCACATGACGGGGGCTTACAGCGCACAGTGGGAAGATTCTATTTACCGACATTTGAAGGGTCATCCGAGCATTCGGAAAAAGCTTGGGTGGAAAAGCTGGATGCCTCTTTCTAGCTTGACCGAGTATCCGAGGGGGAAACCATCAAAATGGTTACCTTGCACTTGGAGGATGAGGGCACACAGGATTGCAGGGAGTCCAAGGATACACCTAGTGTGACACAGGACTCACCCTCATTGGAGATCTCCTTGACCGTGTCAGTTGATATCGTAGTGGAGAAGGTAGAGCCTACCCCAGTAGAGCCATCCATTGAGGTGATGACCGGAGCCGCGTCCGAGTTTTCGGGTAGTAGCAGCACACGACAGATGGGTGAGGTGTCAGGAGATGTATCCACCTTCGATGAGGCACTAGGAGATACAGAGGTATTGGATGATGGTCGTAGACAGCGGTATCATCGGCTTCGGGAAGACCTTCTAGTTTTGAAGGGGAAGGCCACATCCATACGGGAGGCCATTTTGTTGCAGGACAGGGAGATGGAGGGCATGAGAGTGGCTTGTGTCGAGTCGGTGACCAATTTGGCCCGCATTGGGGAGAAACTGGATTCCCTGATGGTACAACCAGAGGGCACGTTGGAGCGTCAAATCATTCCCCTTCAGGCATGCATGGACGGGACTAGCAGCATTGTTGGGACACCTCTTCCCATTGGAGAGAGAGAGAGATAAAGTCACCTAGTTAGATCTCATACGTTGACTTGGTTAACAGGATGAGACGATCGGGGTTGCACAGGGTGCTGCATCTACATGTTGAGGTTGGATGGCGAGAGATTTTGAGTTGGTACCTGGTGGAGTGGGTTATGGAGATGGTGGTGGACCCGGGTGTAGTTCAGCAGGAGTTTCCAGGTGTTGGGAATACAGGTAACCCAGATTGGCATGGGGATCTAGCTGGGATTACCTATCATTTCCTGGGTAGGTCGGTTGACTATGTCTTGGAGGATACAGTTGGCCTAGCAGTAGAGCATGCAAATCCTCTAGAGGATTTTTGGTCAGCTCCAATGGCCAACCAGTTTATGGGCAGAATCCCTAGGTTTTCTTGACATGACACTTATACACGGGATCACAGGGTGGTCAACATACCTTGGCAGGAGCTCGTCGGAGGAGGTGGCATTGGCAGGCCACCAGATGGTGCCTTGTATGGGGCCAAGGATCCTTCACCTTTATGTGGGGCACAGAGGACGCAGCGGAGCCGAGCAGTGGTGGTAACACTACTGATACATAGGGAGATTCACTTCTCGGACCCCTCGAGGAGGGTTTGGAGTGATGATCCATTGGTCGACGGGTATAGCGATGCGACGGTGTAGACGATGATACCGATTGGGGGTAGTCCGATATGTAGACGCATAACTCTAGGTCATCACATCTAGGGATGTGTGGGAGCCTCTAGCATTGAGCAGTGAACTACCGGTGGACATGGAGTTGCATGGTGGTGTACCGTAGTGTGTGGGAATGCATTGCGGAGTAGGAGTGTCTTACATCACATTGAGAGCACGCAGGGAGTGACCGATGCCTGGACACAGTCAGGGCACGAGATGGTACAGGGTGGTACAACAGTAGCTTGGGGTATACAGCAGTATACATGGGTATGCCTCAATGTGCAGTGGGATGTCGAGGAGTACATGGATGATCAGTGGTATGCGAGGGCATATGGTGCTGCACAGCAGGGTCTTAGAGCATTGCCTCCAGGGAGACTCACCAACAGGGACACTGGGCTTACCTTTGGGGACATTTCACCTAGGATCGATGGGGAGACAGATGGGCGATACTTGACGGCATCTGTGGGGACTCATGCACCTGACCCTCTTCTACATCACTCACAAGCACAATCAATTTTTTCGTTGTCCTTTGGCACCTTGGGCATGAGTAGCAGGGTACGCGAGGCTCACCCAAGATATTTGGATGACACTCAATACACTAGGGGAGAGATTTGTCAGCAGTGGCATTGAGTTAGGGCGCTAGTTGACAGCCACAGGTTAGGGGATGAGATGATCCTCTGCAGGGGTGGCACATCAGTCATCGCTGAGCCTACGCTTGGGGAGCGGGTCATGAGGGAGACATGCGTCACTTTTCCCTTAGGGCATGTCGAGATCATGCATGAGCAGAGGATACTAGGTACAGCAGAGGTAGCATCCTAGTATGTGTCTGGGCTCCAGACATTGTATCGACACTTTATCGAGAGGGTGGATGGCATATTCAATGTAGATGAGGTGGCGGAGGTAGAACATGAGGGCATTCCTTTTGTATACCAAGGTGAGGACTCTTTTTCATATGAGTCCATAGGATAAATTGAGGACGCTCCTGGGGAGCGAGAGCAGTCATGCAGGGGTGGTGACAGTAGACCGGAGCTACATTCCAGTGTACAGGGTGAGCAGTCACGAGACTCTGCGGAAGATACTCTGGGTAAAGTGTCACTTGTGACAATTCAGCTAGAGCAGCAGGTGATGGAGCTTGAGTCAACAGAGGAGGACACTATCCACATCAGTCATGATATTACTTTGGGGGAGAGCCATATGGGTGCCCACATTGAGCCGATAAGGGATATGTGGCTAACATTGGGGTCAGCCATTGAGGTGGGGCAGTCAGATGCACTGGAATCGAGTACGGTGATAGCAGTTGTACATCCATGTCCTCTGGAGGTGTTGTAGGTTGATGGGATTGTTCTGCAGGGGGCCAGTAGATAGTGGGAGCATGACATTCCTGATCAGGAGTGGGAGGATCTGTTGGATATGGTGGAGCATCCATCTGTGGGTCAACATAGGGATGAGGCGTAGATAGATGTACACGCAGTCAGCAAAGCTGCAGTATTTTTAGTGGGTAGCACTCTCCAGGAGTACATCAATGGAGCTTGCAACATATCTTTCCCACTTTCGCCCATTATAGAGAGAGGGGCTTCCTTCTACAGGAAGCTTTCATTGGCAGATAGGGCAGAGCAGTGGGAGTTGATTACAGGCTGGCAGCAACACTCCAGGCATGTTCCATATGCAGTTGTTGTTGCTACATCAGATTCTTCTTCCGGGATGGACTAGCGGGAGATCATGAGTTGGTACCCTCTTGATGGTACGGTATTCTTCGTAGGGAGCACAGTGGAGCAGGGGCACTTTGGAAATAGCAGATATTACAAATTCCAGCTAGCAGGGTGGCACAGGTCATCTTTTCTTCAGCACTCCATCCCGATTTCAGCAGAGCAGGATTAGCGTGGGATTGAGTTAGGACTTGAATTGGAGAGAGGTGATGATTTGGTACACATTTGATCGGATAGCTTACACAGTCACAGATACAGCGCAGCAGGGGTCATGGTCTTCGCCTCTTAGAGCATTAGTCATAGCCAGAGGCAGTGCGCAGTCCGAGCCGTGGGACTTGGGCTACTATTGGCCATGGTGGCGATGGGATCCGAGAGGATTGTTGGTTGGCTGGTACTGTGAGAGATCAGTTTGGGATCCCGGCATTGAGAGATCCCTTCATATCAGGGTGATGCAGAGGATAGGGAAGATTCAGTGGCGCATCTGGGACCCAGGCACATTTTGCAATGTCGGTGGGGAAGCACCAACTAGAGAGGAGGCTTGTTCAGGCATTGCTTGAGGACAAGCAACATTTTGCCGCGGGGGGGGGGGGGGGGTGGGGGGGGGGGGTGGGGGGGGGGGGGGTGGGGGGGGGGGCTTTAATATTCCTAATTAGCGATAGCTAATTGGAATATGCTATTTTTTTTAGTTTTTCGTCTATAGTTCGTAAATAAATAAAAAGTGAGTGAAGAGGGTCTAACTCACTGAAGTGAAATAAGACATCCACCTAGTAGCAAAATGTTGTGACTTAAATGAGAGTCAAGGGGGGCCTAACACCACGTAGAGGAGGGGGCCTATGTACACTCTAGAAGCTTCTGCAAGCTTCTGCGCAGATAAGGATGAGGATGTGGAGGAGAGAGAGAGGCTACGTTGAGTTTTGGAGGGAAACCAATGTTATAAAAGAGGGAGGAGCCTCCTCATTTCATTCATTCTTGAGTTGTTGATTTTGGAGTGAGAATTTTGTCTTCTTGAGCACGCTGGCTATTTAGCCTGTCTGCAGCACTATTTAGTGCACTGAGTGTCTCCGTGCAGAGATCTCACCCTTAGCCCCGGGGGACTTCGAGTGCCTGCTCGGGCAAGGTTAGTTTTTCAGCATTTTGTGAGTCGTTTCATTGTTTAGGTTTGTTGCAGAGCTAGAGCTTATAGAGACTACACAGTCACTGGGAGAGAGGACGCAGTCCATTGTGGAGGAGCTTCGGATTGGGGTTTCTGCAAGCGATTTCACCGGGATTTCGAGCAGAGGGTCAACCTTTGCCCGACGGAGGTTTTTGGCAGAGTTTGTGATAGTATTTCATCTGTTTCTATCCAGCCACTGCGTTGTACCTTGGAGGCCATCATAATTCGCTGGGGAGGCAGTTTCTGGTGGTTTCGAGGGCTGGCCATTCTTGGAATGGTTTGTGGATCTTGTCAGGGTTATCGAGGAGAGGAGATTTGTTGATTTTCATCTCATTCCGGCAAGGGGATCAACCCCTAATCTTCAGTCGATTCTAGCAGTAGCAGCTACACGACATTTTTCCAGCAGCTGGGATGCACTTCATAGAGCAGCCATTTCTTGTCTTTTCTGAGAGTGTTTTCTCACTTGCCTTGCGCAAGATCACCTCTTGTACTTCATTACATTTCTCAGATTAATAAAATGGCTCAGCATTTTCTGTCTATGTTTTCTGGTTGAGTTGTCGTAGTTGTCGTTGTTGTTGTAGTTGCTGTATTCTCTTTCTATTTCTATTATTTTTTTGAGTGCTCTAGTTCTATACCACTTGGTGTGTTTATCTTTCACTCCTAGACATAGTCTAGAAAGGGTCAGGTAGCCTCCGGATCTCGTCCTCTTTCAGAGTCGGAATACCTGGTAAATGCCCTCCCAGTCTATCTCTGGTTGGATTTTGTCGTGTTTTGGAAATATCCCTAAAACGGGATATTACATTTTTACAAATTAGACAATACTATATGGTGTAAATTTGTATTTAAAAACTGGAATACTAAAAATTGACAAAAATGAAAATGTTCATGTAATTAAATCCATTCATGATGTGGAAATATTATCAATTTATTGAAGGATGTTGTTGCATTCCATTGAGAATTATCATTTTTCTTCTTTGATGAGGAAACACTTCAAGCATGGAATTCTTATAAATGTTTCCATCTTCACTATTAGTGTGGAGAGGTGATTTGTCTAGAGTTATTTAGAAAAAATCTCTTTGACTACATTTGGATCTAAAGATAACAAGTAGAAGTCCTTTGCATTAATGCCAAGAATGGTAGATGTTGTGTCTTCAAAAATTGATGAAAGAAACTCACTAGTGTCATCTTGTATGTCTACCTTAAGTAAGTATTTTAGTCACAATCAATTACTTCATCGTTACATTTTTAAGTAGTACCATGTGCTTGCATTTTATGGAATGAATTTCTTCATGCATTTTTTTCCAACAATGATATAAGGGCAAGAAAGATAATAAAAATTATCCATCCAAAATTTCGGTATTGTACCCTTCACTTGGAAGAAAAAAGGTTTTTCATAGGAATTGATACTATAAAAACCAACAAGTGTTAGTTTTTTGGTATATGGGAAGAAGAAGTTGGATATCTTGTGCTTAAGGTTGTTGAAGTTGTAGTGGACCCTTCTTTTTTGAACCATGACTTTAGAGTGTGGGTCTCTTCAATGTTTAGGTGTACAAGAACAATGGATTTTTCTATAGTCCCAACATTTTGTGAATTGAATTCACCAATACGAGTACACATGATTGCAATGATGGGATTACTTCATGTAGTGCATAAGAAGGAAACTACTCTTGAATCAACATCAAATTTTCCCCTCCAGAAGATGGCATCCATGCTATATCCAAACCTACCTTGATGGTTCACTGTGTTCAATAACTTCATATCCATATTTTCTACATATAGTGCATTCACGAGAGATATCATTAACAATACCGACAACATCAAAAATGCAGTTGATGTTTGTTGTTTTGAGTTCATTGATTGATTTTATATTGAAATGCATTGTTGGAGTAGGTTCTCTTTCACTCGTGACATGTTCTATGGTAGATGTTCGATTTAACAAGATCTCCCAATCATTGATTAAGTGGTTGTATTGCTTGCTAGCCAATTTCACATTGCCTTTTGAGATAATGTACACATTGGAAACCTGTATTTTGTCAAAGAAAGAATCAGCAACATTGTTAAAAAAGTGATATGTATTTCTCCACCTTCCACACCGCAGAGGTCGAAGCAAAACACTTTGTCGGATCCATATTGATTTTAAAATTGACAAAGAAGTGTCTTTACTTAACCGCAACCTTTTATGGACCAATTAGACTCGTAATGTTTTAACGCTTTAATGGGAATATGGAGCGGAGTGATGGATGGGGTTAGAATAGAACGAAAGGGGTAGTTCCTTTTTTATGAAGGCTCTTGGTTTGATGAGGACATAGTGTCTTCTTGAGAACTAATCGGGATAGTCAAATTTGTTAAATTTCCAATTAAAGATGTAGATGTGGCAATAATCTCGAAGTCCACTATAGTGATAGACCTATACGGTAAATGATAATCATAGCAGCAATTGTTAAAATAGAAAGTGGTTTGAGGAAACATGGGTAAAGTTTAAATTGGAAACATGTCACTAACTTACATGTATGGACTAATATGGATTAATATTACACAGATCTTCAGCCATGGCCGCTTGATGTGGTGCTCTCGGACACATAAAGCAAGTTCGTGGTCTTCATTTAAATACAGCTAGTCAAAGATAGTTCATGGTCTTCATTTAAATCAATAGGTTGGCGGTCTTCATTTAAATAAAGCTAGTCAAAGATAGTTCATGGTCTTTATTTAAATCAAAAGGCCCAGCTGATGTACTCCAAACATTTCCTTGCTCGCTCTAAATGCGTTCTGGAATGTTCCCTGACTGATCTCGTACTTCGTACTCCTTGGCAACTGGTACTCTGGACTCCATGTGACCTCGGAATCTTTCCTCCTCGATCACTGATTTGGGCTTTGCTTTTGTATGGACGAGCATTTCTACGAGCTTGATAATTTCATTTTACCGCATTATTTCATCTCGAAATTAAAGACTCCCCCGATGTTGCATGCCTGGTAGGTTGGACACTGGTACATTTCATTATTTTTATGATTTTCCGTTCTCTTATGACGTTGCTTTTCGCATCACCCCGACCTTTCGTAGACACGGCAGAGGGGAGAGTTCCATCTGCCAAAATAGACTCAAATGAGTCAGACCGACACATGTTCACAATTATATCGTGCCCTCATTATCATAGATTTTTACCAAGTGATCAACCGAGTTTACATAAATTCTTTTCAACATATTCTTTTTATCATTTGAGGTCGTATTTTGTTTACACGACTTGAATGTAGGAAATTATTTAGAGTTTTATAAACATTTATTTATGTGTTTAAAAAGCATTATGAGAAGTATTTTAAAATTATTAATTATTTAAAGGTTAGAAATGTTAGCACTATAATAGATATTTTAAGATTGGATTGGAATGTAAAAAAGGTGTCTTTCATATTTCACTATTTTAATGTCACTAAAAAGGATAGATTATTTTATTTCATGGAGTTTTGGGAATTGTACAACACTTCGTTTTACTATGAAGTTAGTGTTTGTCATTGTTGATTTTCATCTTTGTGCTAGTTAAAATTGAAAGATACTTTTGATATTCTAGGTTAGCTTTGACCACCTTCTTATAGTATCTTAAATTTATTTTATTTTTTAGCTTTTGATTGTATCACAAATTCTCATTAAATTTAAATACAATAAAACTTTCAATATTGTTGGTGTTCGCAAAACAACATTTTCCAAAATTCCCTAATGAATTAGCGAAGACTAGCATCATCTTCCACGATTCCCAAGTGATTTAGCCAAGACTTGATGTCTTGATTCCATCCAATCCTCACATGGTGGTGGTTATGATTAGAATTAGAATAAAATTTTGAGAGCCACTTGTCATCCATGTTGTTTATATTTCCTTCAACACTAAGTACCTAACCATGGTTGTACACTCAATGTGGATCACTTCTATGAGGATAGGATAGGGTGTATTTCTTTAATATTAAGATTATAAGGCATTAAATTATTTTTTATTTTCTCTATTTTTCTCTAAGAATCTCTATAGATAATGAATCCCAACAATTCACATCTATATATTAAAGATTTTTTCTTATCCCGCGATGGACGGTTTGCTAATCTACACTTGTTTTCAATTTGATAGTAATATTTTCACCCTCCATTTTTTCTTTTTCCAACTATAATTCAACTTGAGCTTATGATGAATATCAAGTTGAAGATATTTGTATAGAGACACCTCCTCTTGATGTTTGTAGCTCAATCATATACTTCTACACTAGCCTAAGTGTCTAGGCATGCAAAAGTCACCCAAAGTCTCCTTGGACACTTTCTATAGTGTCAGAGGGTTGCGTTTATAACACAATCTAAGTCAAACTTAGGTAAAACACATAAATTTTTTGTTTTCTTATTGATATAAATAAACATTAGAAAAAGTAGAGTATATACATTAGTCATTGTATTTTAATCTAAACCCTTGATCTCACGTAAGGTGAGATCTAATCTCGATGATCATTGACATTGGAGATTATGGTTAGGGATTTACCTCAAGAAAAAATTATAAAAGGAAGGTTAAGTATAAGGATAAGGCACACCATATATCATCAAAAGACTGAGAGAGGCGTCTTAATGAGGAGTGTGATACTATAGAATATTTTGTAAAAAGAAGGGAGGTAATAAGGATATATAAATAACCCATGGAAGGATTGATCAAATAGATCAGATCTAGTGTTTTACATGTATTTCCTTAGTTGGAATATTCTCTTAGGCCTGGAGGACAAGTAGGTTCTAAGTATTTTAATGATGATCAATGTCATTTTTTTTAGATTGGTTATTCTTTTCATCTGTTAGCTTAACGTTAATAACCTATATGTACATTCACCTAGTAGATTAAATTATTTGTGAGGTCAATAGATTTTCAAGTGCTAGATTTGCAAGAAAATTAACATGGTATCAAAGTGATAAACTCTAAGTATCAATCTCAAGGTGTTAGGTTCATAAAGGGTTATTAGGGTCAATTTTAGTTGCATTTGTATGGAGTAATTTTTTGTTATGGGGGGGATATTGCAAGTGATACAATGTATGGCACATTTAATTGAATAATATTATAGCGGAATTGCAATTTAATTTTTTCTGCAATATTTAAATAAAAATAAAAGGGAAGGGAGAGTTGACAAACCTTACTAAGATTTTAGACCCACAATCTAGAAACAACAAAGTTATGCAAACAAGCTACTCGAAGTAGTAGGCTTGGTAGACTGCTCGCATGAGGTGAAGGTAGTGGCTCAATGGAAAGATAATTTAGGATGTGGCATGGGCTAAAGAAGTCAAATATTGGTAGTTAAGAAACTAATGATGGCTACAGATCATGGGAATGAAGTGTTAGTTTCAACAGAGAGAGGGCTAATAGGTGACCATGCGATGAGCGATAACTAACTGCTAACATGTGATAGAGGCTAACATCCAGGAGTCATAATATGTTATAGGATACTAGAGCTTACATGATAGGACCTAGATGTGATGGGCCAAGAAACCAACTAAAATAGATGATAGGAAGTTGGTAGCGCTAGAAAAAAGGGGACAATGTGAAAGGGTGAATTTTCTTGTATGCTTATATGAAAGTTCATGAGTAAAGTATTCAAAACCTTCTCGGGTACTCATCGTGGGATAATGGTCTAAATAAGGAAATACATGTACAACACTGAATATGATCTTCCTAATTAATCCCTCCTTGTAAAATATGGATCTCCTCATTTCCTCCTATAAACAACGATTTTTTTATCCATGTTCAAAATCATGCCTATATTAGAGAAAATTTCATTAAGGGTTCTTACATCATTGTTGAGGTTATAGGGATTTTGTGTCATGAGAATAATATTTGAAACATAAGGAAGAAGGATTATGATTATAAAGGCCAGAATGAGGGAGTACAACTAGATTATTTCAATTAACATTCTAACATAGCAATGAAAATGTCAAAGAGAGAAGGGCGCAACAAGGGACAACCTTACTTGAATCATATATTATATCTAATTTCTCCTAAGTAGATTTCCTAAACATGGAAATGATATCTTAATATAGCCTTATAGGAACATCTCTAAACTCTTAAGGATTTTTAGATCTTGTAATTTATTCTAAAGGTTACTTCTAATGTCAAAATATTTTTTACAATAAACCAAACAATAACAAGATTGGGTTTATTATTTTTGCACTCTTCCATAATGATCTCCAGCATAAAATGATGGTTTATAGACAAATGATACTCTCTAAAGTGATTTTATGGTGTTTTATAGCCATCTATGGGAGATATATTATCACTACCATAGCCATATAAATTAAATGGCACATAAACATCAAAAAACTTACTTCACCATACATATTACTTTGTTAAAAATAAAAATAAAATTTTTCTAAATTATAAATTTATTATTAATAATAATATTATTAGAAGAACTGATATATAAGTTAAACATATATACGTTTAGAAAAACATGGAAGAAGATTCTTAGCCATGGATATTCTTAATGAGTAAATAGGTTTAAAAAATACCATTGACCAATACCATGTCTTGTCAATGCCATGTGCCCACAAAACCATAGCTCAATTCACGTTAAATTTTCTCATATGACATGTTTTATAATTAGTTAATTAAATTCAAAAATTCAAAAATGACATAACTACTTTAGAGATAAAATCACAATCTTTGATTTTTGTATAGTGTTAAGAATAGTCCATGGACATTAAATAAATCCCTCCATCCATCTAATAATTATTGATAATTAAATTATAATTTTGGAAACCTATTCCAAAAAAAGTAAGATAAATAATAAACTAAATAAAGTTTTTTGTTTATTTGAACATGACAATACAATTTCAAGCTAATTTGTGATTTCTTGTTTAAAATAGGCTTCTAAATGCATAACTAGATTCAGCAACCTGAAAAATAAGTGGGGCATTTAAGCTTTGCAAATTAAATGGCTTAAATCTTATAATTTTTGAAAATATATAAAATATTAGTATAAAGTTGAAAAGAAAAAAGCTCCTTAGAAAATGCCATTTTATCTATTAGTTAGAACATATGGTTTCAAAATAAAAACAAAACATACATACATACATATGTATTTTATCTTAAAAAATGAACTAACCTACCCCTATCTTATTTTTAAGTAAGATCATATTTATTAATATGTAATTTACCAAAAAAATCATACCTAACATAAAATTACACCTATCTTATCTGAGTTTTAAAAAATATCAAATTTATTAATTTGTGTAATTTATTAATAAAAAATGGATACATAACATAAAATTAAATGATTTAAAAAAATATACATTAAGAAATTTGACTGGTAAATCTATTTGATAGTTCGGTACATGATCAAATTTCTAATGTGTAATTTATTAAACTAGCAATTGCACCCTATGTTGCAAAGGAAATGTTGTAAAGCCTTTCATAGAGTGGTGTCTGATTACCGTTCATAGAGTGGTGTCTGATTATGCACTATGGGAAGACATTTTTCTGGCACATATTTATGGAATGTTAAGGATGAAATTTGAAGTAATTAAAGCAATAATTCCTTGGGTGAAGATAGGGGACATAATTACCAACTCTTTTTTCAAATACCTCCCTTTTAAGGTGGTTATAGATCATGTTGGGGCTCTTAAAATTGTAAAGAACCATAGAAACACTACCCTTGTGAGAATTTAAAAAAGAGGTTGTTAGTCACTACAAATAATTTTTTAGTTTCAAATAATGTCGGAGGAAAGAATGAATGATGGCCTCATTGATAAGTATTTATGTATTCAAAAGAAATATAACATAAGAACAACAACATGCATGTGACCAAGAATTAACATTGAATGAGTCGTGGTTCCATTGTTCCATTAAAGTTGTTCCATTAAAGAGCACGTAATTAATGATATATCATTTTTATAAGTCATAGTTTTATATGGACTTACTAAGGTTACATAAGGCTTTGTGGTTCATAACTTTCTTAAGGTGTACAAAGAGTTTGTTTAGATTGGTACACTTGGTAGATGTATTAACAATGTGTCACTCAAGCTCATTCTAATATAATAAGATAGAGGACAATAAATCCTTTGATTGTCTCATAAAAATTATAGAAAAAGAACTAGACTTAAATGTGTTGCAGATTCTACCAAATATCATAAGAACAGGTTCCAACAACCCACAATCATCACCAATCTCAAAATAGTGAAAAAGAATTCATCAACAAAATTAGCAAGCCTTCGCGGTTAACTCCAGAGTTTTGTTGATCCATACACTAGTGTTGAAAACTGGATGCAAAAACAAACCTTTATGAATGCCCTAGTTTACCAACCTTACTCTAAAATAAGATTAAGTGTGCCTAAAGACAACTATTTCATGGACTCACTAGCTCATAAAAGGACATCACTACTCAAGAGATAACAAAGAAAAAATTTAAATTAATAAAACTTTTAATTAACAATGCCATTTACATTCCCTATTAAAACGAACTTTTCATGTGCCAGTCTTTTCTTAAGGGCAATTGATCTTTTTTTCTTTTTTAATTTGACATTCTCCCATACCATAATGTGAAGTACAGAGGCCGGAAATGCTTGACATCACTACTCAAGAGATAACAAAGAAAAATTTTAAATTAATAAAGCTTTTAATTAGCATTGCCATTTACATTCCCTATAAAAACGAACTTTCATTTGCCAGTCTTTTCGTAAAGGAAATTGATTTTTTTTTTCTTTTTAATTTTACATTCTCGAACACCATAATAATGTGAAGTACAGAGGCCATAAATGATTAATTAGCACTGTAACCCCTCAATCTGCTCTAACTTCCATCCTAGCTAAACAGTATCATATATACCTATAATAGATTCCTATATAATGAAGAAACATCTCAATTAATTGTCTCTGTTGATCCACTGATCTTTACTTCAAATGCAATCCTTTGTTCTTCCTATATATCATTGAGTCATGAATTCAAACACTTGGGAAGCCATGAAACTTGATTGCTCAAACCTTTCTGCTGACTAGTGTGTTTGATTGTTGTATAATGCTCTTATCAACATATAAAGATAAAATAAAAAAATCTATCCATGCTAATACAGATGCATCAAGTCTCAATAACCTCAAAAATTTTTCTCGTTTTTGGTGCATAATATATCCAGGGTTAACATGCATCTATGCTAAGGAATTTTATTGATATAAAAACTAACTGCGCAGTAAAATCACTAGATGTATTTTTTTGTTCATTCAAATTTTATTTTATTTTAAAAAAGGATTTGAGTATTACCTGAGCTCCAACATCAATATCTTCTAGCTCCAATGAAATACCCATCTGGTAAGAGGATTCTGAACTGGGATTCGCTAATCTTCTCTCTCTAATGGAATTTTTTATGACCCCCTCCAAAACAAAACCATACCTTATGTGTTCCAACAGGCAGGCCTGTACAATCACGTCGAAAGAAGTTCCTTGGCTTTGCAGTGTCCAATGAAGCATTTCGAAAATTGTGCTAGAATTTTCAATACAAGCTGCACCACTACTTGAGCAAAACATGTAAGTGCCAAAAGGCCTGTATGGGCTACTTGGAGAATAGGGCTACTTCAAGAATCAAGGACATGATTAAGAAGAGCCCTGCAAGCACCTTGAATAATAGAATCAGACACATTTATGCCCTGCCAATATGGAAAAATAGTAGTAAAGGGCTAAACAATTGACTACTTTACATCACATAAATGTTATATTACTAACCTATCTCTTACATTGTGTAAAATGCACCTCTTATATGGGGAAGTGAAAATTGTGTGGACTTCCGTAAAATATATTGGCCACATCTGCCTGCTCTACCCCCGGCGTTCGAGAATTGGTTTGATGAGAGCTGGCTAGAGTGCTGGGACTGTGCAATCTCAAAGAAAGATGGGAACTTCTTCAGTTCCCTCATATTTAGCGGTTGGTCATTCGGTTGTCTTCGAATGAAGACTACCCCCCACAGCTAATTTTATGACTTATAGATCTCTACAATTTGGGTTTAGAGTGAAAGGGGATAGTCGGCTGAATAGAGGATTTCTGAGCTGCTTTTTCTTATTGAAGCTCATTTTTTCTAGAAGAAAGATACGGGGCGCTGGTGAATTTGGAGAAGTGCATGTCAGTGGGGTTGAGCATGGCAAAGGTTCTCACAAAGGGGTAGCTGTTAGTGTTGCAGGAGAGAATAGTACCATGAACTCAAATGCTCAACATGCCATGGCTGACTCCAATTCGGTTGAATCCTCCATTCAAAGTATGTTTTTTCTTTGTTTTTAAATTTAAAGATTGAAATTGGGTAGAGTCCATTCCAGAGCATGCATTTTTCTTTTTTTCCTTTGTTTTAAATTTGAAGTGTCTTTTTAGAAAATTGAAACAAGATTTTATTTTATTTTTATAAATTTGAATTAGGCATACTTGATTAATTTTTAGGGAACAGTTTATTACGAGGCAATGTAGACTCCAATCATGTTCCCTTAGCCTCAGGTAGCAACTTTTAGGACCATCCCTAGCCCAACAAATATCCCAATTCTAGGTGCTATAGGGAGGTGAGACCTTTGGAATTTACTGTGGTTTAGGCCCCAATTATATTTCCCTTTTATCATGGTGTCATGGGTGTGGCTGCGGCAACTGTAGGTTCTTATATGGCTAATAAGTTGCAAATTAATAGTTTTTGAGGCATGATGCATTTCTCTGGAGAGGAAACAAAATCTAATATTATGTAGAAGGATTTTTAGGAAAAGTTTAGTAGCGCGTTGAAATTATTGTGCTCCCAATTCACATGTAGGTTGATGGGAAACATCATTGTTGAAGACCACCTGTGACTAAGAAAGAGATCCAATCATATCTTTACTAGTGTATTTGCATCTTTGCATTATATATTGCATCTTTCTAGGTGATTGCCATAGTAGGATTCTTATCCGGCATTTTACTAAATTCCTAGTTTCTTAACGTAATTTTCCCCAGGGACTCGAGTCTTTTGTTTTTTCCGAAGAAACTTAAGTCTTTTGTTATATATCTTCAAAGACTTCTAAGGAAATTGAGAGCATGCCTTTTTTCTAGATTTTAAACAGTTTGCAAAAACATATTTTGTTTCATTTAGTCCAAGTTACACTGAGTGTGAAGTGACCTTAAATTACTTTTCAATGCTTCCAGTTTATTATGTAAATAGATTGTTCAGGCAATGAAAATTTTTATGTCACGTGAAAAATTTCCAAAGCATTTCTCATCCCCTACTGCATGCTGCGTCCTGTTTGGGCACAATATTCACTAGGATAAATGATTTGCTGGCAACCATGCTAGCTTCATGATAATCTTGCTGGAAATGAACAATTTGTATATTCTAGGTGGAAAGAGTGAGAAACTTCTTTTGGCAAGGGCTATACACCACAATGCCATGCCAATGAGTCAAAATATAAATTGACCTCTTCAGTCATGGGAAAGATATCATCTGATAGTGGAAAGTAGGTGCTGTTAGAGTTGGTCTTTACATCCCTCCGTCAGAGATCATTTCTCTTATTTCATTTCATTTTTAGGTGTCTCATTCCGCTCATTCATTTGCATTCCGTTAGGGGGCATGCCATCATCTGACAGAAAGGTCTCTTCACTAGTTTCCCTCATGTTTGTACCTGCTGGGTTGGTCGAAATTTATCAAAATTCATTAAAGTTGATTTCAGTCATTTACAGTCATAGATGGTCTTGTGGTTAAAAAAGAGCCTTTCAGTCACTAGGTCTAGGGTTTGGTCTTCAGAATGTCAAATAATGCCCGCAGGCCATGAGGATGTCTTCAATAACTTTTCATTTCAAGATTTTTATCATCAATAATGCTCAAGGATGTTTCTTCTTCAAAACTCTGTTTTGAGGAAGAAATCGTCAAATTTTTTGTTTGTAATAAATATGTATTTTTAAAGTCTTTCGTCATTGAGTACTTCAAATGCATCCTCTGGCCATCCTTTGCCGACATCCAATGGCACCATCCCTGCAAAAAATCAACCAAGAAGCCATCCTTTTAGCCAAAAAATAAAAAAGGAAACTTGAAGAACAGAGTTGTATTAAAAGTGAAGAAATGCCAATTTTGAAACATTACAAAAGTGGGTCTTTACAAAGAGAAAATCAAAGCCATAACTTTATAAAGATATTTCTATGTGTATCAATGCCATTTGCATCCAAGAGTTCAAAGAAAGTCAAATTTTAGTGGTGAGAGGGCGAAGCTGTCATTTTGGAGCCAAGACTGTGGGTAATTGTCTGCGCGGCGCATTGGGTAAGAGCGCGATGCACTAGGCCTCTTGCCACAGTGCATTTTTCCACTGGCGTGGCGCATCCACAGGGCGCGACGCACTGGGTGTGCGCGCTGCACACAGATCCGACAGGCTTAAATTCATCAAATTTTCATCAAAAAACTAAATCGACTCAAATCTTTCCTGCTCCAAGTAAGTTGAAACTCTTGCCCAGTGATTTTAAGTCGTGTTTGGTGTGTTTGGAGGCAAAGACATGAGAGTGTTGGTTGGTGAAATTATGAACCCTATCACTTGGTGAAAAGAATGCTCCTAGGGTTTTTAATTTGGTTTGGTGTCAATCATTGCTACTTACCCCATCTATTACCACTTCTCATTTTATCATTACCACAGTTTATTTCCCTATCCCCTTACATCCTGAACCATCTATATCCCTTGTTCCCATTTTCCCTATCACTAAACCCTATTAGCCCTCCCCCTTTCATATCACTTATAAAATCCCCAAATCCCGAAGTCCCCCAAGCAATCAAGTGACTCTCCTCACACTCAAATTTCACTTGACATTCCATTATACCCACTGTAATATTTCCTGACAGTTTCTCACTACATATTTGGCACATTGGGTATTGAAAGACAAACTCTTGTTTTCACCACATATATATCAGCATATACTTGTGATACACCTTGCTTTCAGCACCATGTCAGAGAAAAATTCATCATATGAGCAAGAATATGAGCGGGATAGTGATTCAACCACCGAGGTTAATGTACCGAGGAGGTCTCATAAAAGTGGCAGGCACGTCAGAGAAGAGCCCACTTCCTTGACTCAATTGCAAGCCTGCCTGCTTGCAATGGCATGCTTTCAGCAACATTCATGTTTTCAGTATTGTGAGATGATTGCTCAGATTCAACATCATCAGGAGTTGGTTCGCTTATTTGTCCTACATTTGCGTGATGTTCATGTAAACCTTGCTGGAGTGAACTTCACCTTAACACCAGAAACCATTTCTCAGGCGACCGGGATACCAAACATAGGTGAAGAGTGGAACAAGAGACAACAGCTGGATAGAGCATATTATGAACCTTACATCCGGCCTGGTTATATGAGGCAGCTCAGAAGGGTATTCCCATTCCGATTTCTGAGGGAGTCCTATGCGCCATTGATGAAACTCATCATCAGATATTTCAGTTGTGAGGGTAGATTCTCATGCCTTTATGCATACCACATTCGGCTGTTGATGCATTTCACGAGAGTGAGACTGATGAATATTCCATATTTCATGTGCCGAAACATAGAGCGGATGACTATTCTTGTACAGAAGAAGACTCCAGAGCAGCAACATAACAACATTTATCATTACGTGCTCATCAAGATGATTGTGGTACATCAGCTTGGATTGCAGGGCATTACATGGGAGGAGTTCATTTCCCGTGACTTCTTTACAGCCCCTCAGCCTTCTCCAAAGATTGTCCACGATGCAGGTGAGCCTTCACATCAGTTTGAGGTTCCTGAGACAGATCCTATCATTGTTCCAGTGTGTGTTACCTATCAGAGAGGTACCAGAGCTTTATTTGCAGTAGCACGACAAGTACTATCTCCACCCGGGGTGGAAGGGGTCTCGTTACCTTCGACAGCAGCGCGAGTACTATCTCCACATGGCGTGGAAGGAGTCTCGCCTTCTACATCAGCACAGGTACATGATAGAGGCAAGAATCCTATGCAGGATGAGGGCCCCTCAGGAGTCCAAGATACTGGTTTTATATTGATCGATGTTGATTCGAGTTGTCCCAGCTCAAAGCTGAAAGAAATCATCCAGGAGCAGAACGCTGAGATCCACACATTGACCGAGAAATTGCAGAGAGCTCAGTGGGTTATAAATTACTTTGAGCAGCGGAATAAACAATTGGAGGATCAGCATACACTCATAGAGTTGCGGAAAATTCGTGAAGACCGTGAATTGGCCCGAAAGAGACCAGGTGACATGACACCATTTGAGTGGGAGACTTGCCTTACGAGAGTCAACATTCATCTTGAGAAACTATTGGCGAAGGCCAATAGGGACAAAGACATGCTCAGACATATGAAGAACCACTATTGGGCCCGCACACATGTTTGCAAAGCGAAAATGAAGATCCTGAAAGCGACGCTGAGAAGGGCACTAAGGAGGCGCAAAAGGCCTGATCCACTTCAAATCTTGGCCGAAGCTTCTTTGGCTGAGCATGAAACTTGATGAGGGACCTTCACTCCAAATTTCAGCAAATTTGGAGTAAATTTTGTCATTTTTGAAATTTTGGTCGCAAAACAGATTTTTCTGCCCGACGTGTCGCGCCACTTGGCACACGCTTACGTTTGAGAGATCTTCTGGAGGAAAACTTGATATGTTTTAGTTTTTTATGATAAATTATGCATGTTCAGAAATGGCTGAGAGATTTCATCAAGTTCTGAATGGTCTTAAGGGTCAAAAACAGTCCAAAAATGGCATTTCTGCCACCTTTTGCACTAGCAGGAACCAGTCTTGGGCGCTTGCCGTTTTGGAGGGGAAAATTAACTCCAAATTGAAAAATTCCACTTGGGTTAGATAGTAGACAGGCAGGGCTTTCCAACGAGCTATCATGAGCGCAATTTGGACTTCGGGAAGTGCCTCAAAAACAGGCTCAAAGTGGCGCGGCGCATTGAGTTTTTGGGCGCGGCGCATAGAGAAATTTGGCCTCATTTTGACTCTTCAGCTCAGAAATTCGCCCAGTTTTGAATAGTTTCACTTTTTGATGTAATTCTTGATCTATATTGATGTAATTTTATGGCTATGGTGTAATTTTGGCTCATATTTACTTTTTCTAGAGGATTCATTCACTAAAAAGTGAAAATTAAATGAATGAATCAATTTCCTTCCTTATAGAGGCAAGTTGTTTGGCTACCTAGATTTCAGTTCCATGTTTAGAATTGGTTGAAATAGCTCCTAGAAGGATGAGCTCGACCCCTAGAGGAATGGGAAGGGGTTAGGATGGTCTATATCATGTATTTTCTGAGACATTTTTAGGGTTGGACACCTGGGAAAAGTTTGGCACTTCATTGTACATACACTTCTGCATTTTTGGCAAAGGAAAGACTAGGGTTTTGCAGCACTTGTTCGGATCCTTGTGGCTCTGAGTTTTGATGATTTTTTTCTCCATGTATCTGTAAGTTTCTTTAATGTTATATGTATGTCATTTCCCTTCTCCTTGCTTCTGAATTAAACAAATGAGTAACTAAGGTAGAATTCATTAGTTTGTTGGTGCTCTACCTTAAACTTTTGTTTAGTTTTATATGTTTTCGTCCATTTGAAGAGGATCCTTGCACCCTCGTTCCCTATTCAACTCCTCAGGATTCTTTTCTATCCATTCATTTAATCTAAGACATCAAAGCCATTGCTTTCCTTTCCCCAGCTTGAACTCTGCAAGAATTTGGCCTCATCCCCAAGCCCAAAATTGCCTTTCCCTTTTTTCCAACAAAAAATGCTTAAAAATCATTCCAAACTCCTTGATTAATATACCTAGCCTAAAATTAGCACTCATTTCAGTCATCTCAAGCCCTATTGATATATTTTTCCTGAGATTGACCCAGAGAGAGCCCTCTCCTATTCTGGTAGGGCTAGCTACCAGACTGAGCGTGGTTTGGTGTTACCCTGAATCCCACCTTCCTTCAGCCTAAGGTGGATTTGGGAAATAACATAGTGTCAACCATACTGGGGAGAAAATGGTTTGCTTGTTGGTGTTATTTGTTTTATAAGCTACAGACGGAGCCTGAAGTTATGCCAGGAAGCCTTCGAAACGCTCTTGCTTTGCATTAGTAGAAGTAGATAAACGTTGCTTCAATCAATCTCCGGTCTAGCTTGTGAACGTGACACTTGACTTATGGATTGTCTTGGCCCAGTAGATGTATCAAGTTCAGATCTGATAGTTGATGGTGAACAACGATCAGACATAAGAAGGTTGAAATCATTCACCTGGTTACTCTAACTCAATGTAGAGACTCCACTGGAGGACTAACTCTTTCTCTGAGAAAATGGAAGGATATTCCACAAAGTTCAGGTATCCAAAGTGGAATGGTATTCAGGATCTATTATTATTTCTTGTAAACTACTTCTTTACTGTTCTTGAAGCTGTCCTGAAAGTTTTTCAGAATTTGTTATATGAGAAAGGTGATCAAAATCTTCACTCGACCTATTCAAAGAGTGTAAATACTGAGTTTCCCTTTGATCTTGGCCTCCTTACTTTTCCCACATCTTATGATGACTCTCTTCAGAGTGATGAGCCTGAAAACAAAACTGATCCCGTAGCTCTTGTATATACTCCTACACCTTCTATAGTCCCAGATAGGTATAAACCTCTTGTTTTACCTTCTGTTCTTCATGCTTTCCCTAAAAATTATGACCTATATCTACCAAGATTTGATGGTGAATGTAACAATGTCAACGCTGAGCAACATGTGCAGAATGTTGAGACTTTTATAGACCTTTTTGAAGTTGATGACGAAGATGTTAGTATTAGGCTTTTTTCTCTTTCTTTGCAAGGCAAAGTCAAGAGTTGGTTCAAAGCCCTGCCTGATGCGAGCATCTCAGATTTCCAACAGTTCGTCGAAGTTTTCCTCAACAGGTGGGTGATCAGACAGAACCTTTTCGTGATTATAGAAGAGTATAACCAGCTGAAAAGACTGCCAGGGGAGACAGTACAACAATTTTCTGCCAGATTTAACCAAGTATATTTTTCGATGCCAGCTGATATAAGACCTTCTCCTAGATCTTCTCTCTTGCACTACCCAGGTGCTTTTGATCCGGAAATGGAGTTTCAGCTGAGAGAAAGGAATATTGCAACACTCCACGAGATGCAGAATAGTGCAGTAAATATAGAGGCTCATTTGCTGATCTTGAGGGCAAGGTTGAAGGAAGAAGAGATGAGAAACATACATCCGGAGAAATCGACATCTTTAGAGGTAAAGTTTGACATGTTGGTAAGTGCAGTGGAAGAGATAATGCAAAATAAAACCACAAGGAATGAATATAATGTTGAAGCCCATGATTTGCTGATTGAAGAAGAACCAGCGGCTAATCCAAAACATTTTGTTTCTTATCCCAGTTGTCATAGTAATTGTTTTATAGATCATTTTGAAGAAGAGAGAGCTGTCGATATGATATGTATGCTTGATGATTTGCCTCAGTTTGATCAGTATGATGATGATTATGTGCTCCAAACAGAAACTAATCTTACATACAAATCAGAAGCTAGTTTATGGAAGGAGGGCATTCACTTTCAGCAGCTTGAGTACAGTGATCAACCGATACATATCAGCTATGAAAATGATGAGGAAAGTGCAGTAAATTTTGAAGTAAGTGAAGGATCTTTTCCTTTTTGTTTTATTTCATTTCATTTCATCAGAGAAAACTACCATGCAATCAGAAATCAACTTTCAACAAGCCTTGATCTAAACCATCTTGAGCGCAATCAAAACCTTGTTCAAGATTTCTCATATTCAGATTTGCAATCCCCGAGTGCCGTTGATTGTCAAGTTGCAGATGGAAACATGGAAACTGGCACATATGATCAAATGCTACAAGGTGACTCCGTACCATTCTGTTTTGAATCATTTCAGTTTTTGAAGGGTAAATTGCATAGTAAATCTTCAAATGAGCAGCCTGTAAGAAATCAAAAATCTCTCAGTTTTAATATTGAGGATGAGACAGATAGCGAAATTTTTGAGCAAGTTGTTAATGAGAAATCTTCCCCTGAAATGACTGATGAAATAATTTTGGATACAAAACCCTCCCTAGCATCAAATTTGCAGCCACCTAACAAAATTGAAGGTTAGATTACAGATGAAAGTGTGGAAGCTGAAATACATGATTTAATGATGCAAGAGGATTCTGTACCCTTTTGTTTCGAAGAATTTCAGTTTATAAAGCAGAATCTTCGTAATATCTCTCAAGAAAAAGATGAACAACCAGTAGGATGTCATACAGTTTCAATGAATACATCGCAGCAGTCTTCTCAAGTTTTTGATGATCCTATTGCTCGTGTGTTGGATGATGTTTTCTGTCAAAGTTCTTCTCCATTAGCTAATCATGTGTCAGAAAAGAATGTTGATGATAATCTTATTCAAAAGTCCCATTCATTGTCTTGTTTAACAAATTGTTCATTGCATAGCCCATACCAAGGGTTGCAGTCATATGAGGAGATTGATAAAGGATATTTTTGTTCTGTTTGGAATCAGCAACAGAATTTGGTTATTCATGAATTTCAGGATCCTTTTGACAGCTTGCTGCAATCCCCAAAGAAAGACAACATAGATGTGAGGAAAATCTTAATACCCAGCTATGAAGATCACTTGGACCAGAGCAGTAATGTGTTGATGGAAATCAATGGCTATGTTTATGAATATCCTTTCGCAGCATTCTTGAAGTCATCCAGTCAATTCACACTTTGCAAGTTTATCAGCAGTCAAATTAATTCTGAGTTTCTATGGGAGTTTCCGTTCTATTCTTCCCTTTTCCTGCGCATCAGAAAGCATTTGGGAAGAAATCAAATAGCAACCAGGATGCTTACATGGTTGCATTGGCTCTTCCATTTCACTTGATGAGGTGGTGAAAAGAATAATTAGAGTAGGATTTGATGAATAAGCTCAATCATGAGCATTTTTCCAGTTTGTCAGTTATGTTTTAGTCATGTTTGGTTTTATTATGGTTTTCAGTTTTAGCCTTGAGTCAGAGTCAGTCTGCATAATGTCAGTTTTCGTGTTTTGAATCCATTGCCCAATGGATAAGGCACTGTCTATCTCTCCCAGAGATCTGTAGTTCTTGGCACCTCCCAGGAGCTACCATCCCCATTGGAGCCAATGTTAGAGTCGGTCTTTACATCCCTCCGTCAGAGATCATTTCTCTTATTGCATTTCATTTTTAGGTGTCTCATTCCGCTCATTCATTTGCATTTCATTAGGGGGCATGCCATCATCTGAAGGAATGGTCTCTTCACTATTTTCCCTCATGTTTGTACCTGCTGGGTTGGTCGAAATTTATCAAAATTCATTAAAGTTGATTTCAGTCATTTACAGTCATATATGGTCTTGTGGTTGAAAAAGAGTCTTTTAGTCACTAGGTCTAGGGTTTGGTCTTCAGAATGTCAAATAATGCCCGCAGGCCATGAGGATGTCTTCAATAAGTTTTCATTTCAATATTCTGATCATCAATAATGCTCAAGGATGTTTCTTCTTCAAAACTCTGTTTTGAGGAAGAAATCGTCAAATTTGTTGTTTGTAATAAATATGTATTTTTAAAGTCTTTCGTCATGGAGTACTTCAAATTCAGCCTCTTTTCATCCTTTGCTGAAATCCAATGCCACCATCCCTGCAAAAAATCAAGCAGGAAGCCATCGTTTTAGCCAAAAATTCAAAAAGGAAACTTGAAGAACAGAGTTGTATTAAAAGTGAAGAAATGCCAATTTTGAAACATTACAAAAGTGGGTCTTTACAAAGAGAAAATCAAAGCCATAACTTTATAAAGATATTTCTATGTGTATCAATGCCATTTGCATCCAAGATTTCAAAGAAAGTCGAAGTTTAGTGGTGAGAGGGCGAACGTGTCATTTTGGAGCCAAGACTGTGGGTAATTGTCTGCGCGGTGCATTGGGTAAGAGCGCGGTGCACATAGGCTAGGTGAGGCACTGGGCCTCCTGCCACAGTGCATTTTTCCATTGGCATGGCGCATCCACAGGGCATGGCGCACTGGGTGTGCGCGCGGTGCACAGAGCCGACAGGCTTAAATTCATCAAATTTTCATCAAAAAACTAAATCGATTCAAATCTTTCCTGATCCAAGTAAGTTGAAACTCTTGCCCAGTGATTTTAAGTCGTGTTTGGTGTGTTTGGAGGCAAAGACATGAGAGTGTTGGTTGGTGAAATTATGAACCCTATCACTTGGTGAAAAGAATGCTCCTAGGGTTTTTAATTTGGATTGGTGTCAATCATTGCTACTTACCCCATCTATTACCATTGCTCATTTTATCATTACCACAGTTTATTTCCCTATCCCCTTGCATCCTAAACCATCTATATCCCTTGTTCCCATTTTCCCTATCACTAAACCCTATTAGCCCTCCCCCTTTCATATCACTTATAAAATCCCCAAATCTCGAAGTCCCCCAAGCAGTCAAGTGACTCTCCTCACACTCAAATTTCACTTGATAGTCCATTATACCCACTATAATATTTCCTCATAGTTTCTCATTACATATTTGGCACATTGGGTATTGAAAGACAAACTCTTGTTTTCACCACATATATATCAGCATATACTTGTGATACACCTTGCTTTCAGCACCATGTCGGAGACAAATTCATCATATGAGAAAGAATATGAGTAGGACAGTGATTCAACCACCGAGCTTAATGTACTGAGGAGGTCTCATAAAAGTGGCAGGAACATCAGAGAAGAGCCCACTTCCTTGACTCAATTGCAGGCTTGCCCGCTTGTAATGGCATGCTTTCAGCAACATTCATGTTTTCAGTATTGTGAGATGATTTCTCAGATTCAGCATCATCAGGAGTTGGTTCTCTTATTTTTCCTACATTTGCGTGATGGTCATGTAAACCTTATTGGAGTGAACTTCACCTTAACACCAGAAACCATTTCTCAGGTGACCGGGATACCAAACATAGGTGAAGAGTGGAACAAGAGACAACAGCTGGATAGAGCATATTATGAACCTTACATCCGGCTTGGTTATATGAGGCAGCTCAGCAGGGTATTCCCATTCCGGTTTCTGAGGGATTCCTATGTGCCATTGCTGAAACTCATCATCAGATACTTCAGTTGCAAGGGTAGATTCTCACACCTTTATGCATACCACATCTGGCTGTTGATGCATTTCATGAGAGTGAGAATGATGAATATTCCATATTTCATGTGCCGAAACATAGAGCGGATGACTATTATTGTACAGAAGAAGACTCCAGATCAACAACATAACAACATTTATCATTACGCGCTCATCAAGATGATTGTGGTACATCAGCTTGGATTGCAAGGCATTGCATGGGAGGAGTTTATTTCCCGTGACTTCTTTACAGCCCCTCAGCCTTCTCCAGAGATTGTCCACGATGCGGGTGAGCCTTCACATCAGTTTGGGGTTCCTGAGACGGATCCTATCATTGTTCCAGTGTGTGTTACCTATCAGAGAGGTACTAGAGCCTTATTTGCAGTAGCACGACGAGTACTATCTCCACCCGAGGTGGAAGGGGTCTTGTTACCTTCGACAGCAGCACAAGTACTATCTCCACATGGCGTGGAAGGGGTCTCGCCTTCTACATCAGCATAGGTACAGGACAGAGGCAAGAAGCCTATGCAGGATGAGGGCCCCTCAAGAGGCCAAGATACTAATTTTATATTGATCGATGTTGATTTGAGTTCTCCCAGCTCAAAGCTGAAAGAAATCATCCAGGAGCAGAAAGTTGAGATCGACACATTGACCGAGAAATTGCAGAGAGCTTAGTGGGTTATAAATTACTTGGAGTAGTGGAATAAACAATTGGAGGATCAGAAAACACTCATAGAGTTGCGGCAAATCCGTGAAGACCGTGAATTGGCCCGAAAGAGACCAGGTGACATGACACCATTTGAGCGGGAGACTTGCCTTACGAGAGTCAAAATTCATCTTGAGAAACTATTGGCGAAGGCCAATAGGGACAAAGACATGCTTAGACATATGAATAACCACTATTGGGCCCGCACACATGTTTGCAAAGCAAAAATGAAGATCCTGAAAGCGAGGTTGAGAAGGGCACTAAGGAGGCGCAAAAGGCCTGATCCACTTCAAATCTTGGCCGAAGCTTCTTTGGCTGAGCATGAAACTTGATGAGGGACCTTCACTCCAAATTTTATCAAATTTGGAGTAAATTTTGTCATTTTTGAAATTTTGGTCGCAAAACAGATTTTTCCGCCCGACGCGTCGCGCCACTTGGCGCGCGCTTACGTTTGAGAGATCTTCTGGAGGAAAACTTGATATTTTTGAGTTTTTTATGCTAAATTATTCATGTTTAGAAATGGCTGATAGATTTCATCAAGTTCTGAATGGTCTTAATGGTCAAAAACACTCCAAAAATGGCCTTTCTGCCACCTTTTGCACCAATAGTAAACAGTCTTGGGAGATTGCAGTTTTGGAGGTGCAAATGAACTCCAAATTGAAACATTCCACTTGGGTTGGATAGTAGATAGGCAGGGCTTCCCAACGAGCTATCATGAGATCAATTTGGACTTTAGGAAGTGCCTCAAAAACAGGCTCAAAGTGGCGCGACGCATTGAGTTTTTGGGCGCGGTGCATAGAGAAATTTGGCCTCATTTTGACTCTTCAGCTCAGAAATTCGCCCAGTTTTGACTAGTTTCACTTTTTGATGTAATTCTTGATCTATCTTGATGTAATTTTATGGCTATGATGTAATTTTGGCTCATATTTACTTGTTCTAGAGGATTCATTCACTAAAAAGTGAAAATTAAATGAATGAATCAGTTTCCTTCCTTATACAGGCAAGTTGTTTGGCTACCTAGATTTCAGTTCCATGTTTAGAATTGGTTGAAACAACTCCTAGAAGGATGAGCTCGACCCATAGAGGCATGAGAAGGGGTTAGGATGGTCTATATCATGTATTTTCTGAGACATTTTCAGGGTTGGACTCTTGGGAAAAGTTTGGTACTTCATTGTACATACACTTCTGCATTTTTGGAAAAGGAAAGACCAGGGTTTTGCAGCACTTGTTGGGATCCTTGTGGCTCTGAGTTTTGATGATTTTTTTTTCCATGTATCTAGAAGTTTCATTAATGTTATATGTATGCCATTTCCCTTCTCCTTGCTTCTGAATTAAACAAATGAGTAACTAAGGTAGAATTCATTAGTTTGTTGGTGTTATGCCTTAAAATTTTGTTTAGTTTTATATGTTTTCATCCGTTTGAAGAGGATCCTTGCACACTCTTTCCCTCTTCAGCTCCTCAGCAGTATTTTCTATCCATTCATTGAATCTAAGACATCAAAGCCATTTCTTTCCTTGCCCCAGATTGAACTCTGCAAGAATTTGGCCTCATCCCCAAGCCCAAAATTGCCTTTCCCTTTTTTCCAACAAAAAACCCTTAAAAATCATTCCAAACTCCTTGATTAATATACCTAGCCTAAAATTAGCACTCATTTCAGTCATCTCAAGCCCTATTGATATATTTTTCCTAAGATTGACCCGGAGAGAGCCCTCTCCTGTTCTGGTAGGGCTAGCTACCAGACTGAGCGTGGTTTGGTGTTACCCTGAATCCCTCCTTCCTTCAGCCTAAGGTGGATTTGGGCAATAACAGGTGCAATAAATTGACAAATGTTTTACCCTCAATGATTTCCCATCCATGGATAAGGGTATGGGTATAGGCATATTTGATTTGTATGGGTATACAGTGGGGACTTAACATCTGCCTTCAGAGGAAACATCTCAATGTGGTCCTAGGTGTGGGTTTCTTTTAATATTTAGTGTGTATATGTTGCAATGGTAAATGTTGTAGCACTTTGTCATGATTTTGTACAAGTGAAGAGTTCAAACTGTACTAAATCCTTGCCTAGAGTAATGGAGTTTTGTAGAGGTTTGGTTGTGAATGTGTCAAGTATGTACTCTAACCCATAATTCTGGCAATGTCACCCATGATGAGTGTTTTCCACTGCCTTTTTCTGGAGTTTCAACTATCACCTTAAATTTGTTAGCCCTAAAATATTATCCTAGTATCTGTCATATACCATCTCGAAATTTCAACATGTTTGGGTGTGCAATAGTTCATCTGAAGGAATTGCTTTTATGTATGAACTGGTTTGCAATTCCTATTCCTTCAATACTATTGGGTCCTTTATGGTACAAAATTTACTGAAATGAGTGCATTATATGTTTCACTCTTGGACTAGGACTAGGATCTAGCATTGCCGCTCAGACTATTGAAGGTCGCAAGCTGACAACTCATAGAAATTACTGTGGTGTTAAGGACAAATACATGGTAAACTTCGAAGTAGATATGCTGAATTTCCAAACATGCTGGCAGTGTAAAATTTTCAGCACCCTAAGAGTTTGCAGTTGGTTATTGAAACATTGTTGAATTCTGGCTAACCTTGGAAGTCCATTTTAGGAATTTAAGGATTGTACCTTTAGTTTAGAAGGGATATATTTCATGATAGGTCGAGAAGATTCTAAGCAGTATTTCTTTAAGAGTAGTGAAAATATTGAATCCCATTTGTTGCGGTAGGAAAATAAAGGGCATGGACTCTGAATTTCATGAATTGTAGGTGTAGTGTGTTTGATCGTTGTATAATGCTCTTATCAACATATAAAGATAAAATCAAAAATCTATCCATGCTAATACAGATGCATCAAGTCTCAAGAACCTCAAAAGTTTTTCTCGTTTTTCGTGCATAATATATCCAGGTTAACATGCATCTATGCTAAGGCATTTTATTGATATAAAAACTAACTGCGCAGTAAAATCACTAGATGTATTTTTTTGTTCATTCAAATTTTATTTTATTTTAAAAAAGGATTTGAGTATTACCTAAGCTCCAACACCAATAGCTTCTAGCTCCATTGAAATACCCATCTGGTAAGAGGATTTTGAATTGGGATTCGCTAATCTTCTCCCTCTAATGGAATTTTTTATGACCCCCTCCAAAAAAAACCATACCTTATGTGTTCCAATAGACAGGCCTATACAATCTCGTCGAAAGAAGTTTCTTGGCTTTGCAGTGTCCAATGAAGCATTTCGAAAATTGTGCTAGAATTTTTAATACAAGATGCACCATTGCTTGAGCAAAACATGTAAGTGCCAAAAGGTCTGTATGGGCTACTTGGAGAATCACAGATAGGGCTACTTCGAGAATCAAGGACATGATTAAGAAGAGCCCTGCAAGCACCTTGAATAATAGAATCAAACACATTTATGCCCTGCCAATATGGAAAAATAGTAGTAAACGGCTGAACAATTGACTACTTTACATCACATAAATGTTATATTACTAACCTATCTCTTACGTTGTGTAAATTACGCCTCTTATATGGGGAAGTGAAAATTGTGTGGACTTCCGTAAAATATATTGGCCACATTTGCCTCCCCTACCCCCAGCGTCCGAGAAAATTTACATGTTCAGGCCGTTATGGTAGCTATCAGTCGTGTTGAGGTTCTCGTCAGATTTGGACAAGGCTGATTTAGGGGCCACGGTCATGTGGAGGTGCTGGTGGTGGCTGTTAATGGTGACTGGGGGAATCATGGCCATGTGCGGGGCCTCGTCGGGTGGGCACTTAAGGGGCTTGGAGCCGGATGAAGTGACCATCGCCAGTGGCTTCGCTACTTGATGATGACGTTGGTGCTTGTGGGAGGGTCCTAAATTCTCGTCCAACTTGTTAAAGAAGGGCCATTTGCTGTTTCGTTCATTGCTGAAAATCCTGGATTTCTCAAGATTGTATTTTTTTTAAGCGTGTTGAGCGAGCTCTTGCACTGCACATCGATCTTGGAGGTCTTGTTGCAATTCTTGTGACCGCTAACTGCGTCAGCCATTCCAGTGCTTCTGCTTCAAGTTGCCCCTGTTGATCTCCACGTAGCGAGCACCCCAGGCTTCCATCAAGGTATGAATGGCCCCCTCGCTCCAGCAATCATGGAGCCCATGGCCATGCCCACAAAGATTCCTTGAATTTAGCTCACTCTGTCCCATGTTCTTCAAGAATTAAACCAGTTTTCAACCTCAAACTGGCTGTCGAAGACTCCATAGAATGTCATCTGCTTCGGGGCATCTGCTTCCGTGATAAACTGTTTTCTTATGTAACACATCAATAATAACAGTTTTTAATCTAAAGGTAGAGAATGTTTCAATTTTCTAACACTAAAATCAATGATGCATAATTGTACACCTGTCATTTAGGGGAGTTGTTTTCAAATAAGAACACTTTACAACGTAATTAATTATTATAATATGTTATATATTTTATTTTAATATTATAATTTTTTTCCTACAATAACTCTTACTTATATTTTCATAATTCAAAATATATCTACCATGTATATCATATCTTACAATATAGCATAATATTATGTTATAACTTAAGCATATTGTATAGCAAAACATGTGCCTATATAATCTTTATAATTTAAATTAATTTATTTTTCTATAATATAAACTTCATATAAAATATGGTTTTAAATTTTTTATTTTATTATTTTAAAACATAATTTATGGTACAACATGAAAATCGCCACGTCTCGAGGAATAACCATGTTAAGCATAATTTTTTTTTTATGTATATTGTAAAGAGTAACCATGTTAAGCATCATTTTTTTTTTTTGTATGTATGTTGTAACAAAAAGGATACCTCTAGCACTCATCTCTTTAGTTTATTTTGCAAATAATATATATGTGATCATAATGTACACCTTATTTTACTAATGAAAACCTATTTCGAATTGACAAAAAAATATTGTATTTTAACCTTTATTATTTTAAATATAATAAATGCATATATGTAAAAAAAAATATTAGTTTACATTATAATATAAATTATAATATTAAATTATAAATCATAATAAAAAATAATCTATCAATAGCGCAATACATTAATTCTATATTGGTGGAGTTTTAAGATTTAATATCACGAAATCCATTTTTGACATTATGTAATTTGCATTAGTATTCTTCTTAGCAGTATTAGATTTGGACTCGTGCACTTATAACATATTTAATTCCTACAACTCAGGCCATATCTCTATATAAACTTTCACGTGAGCTACTCTTCACCGTATCATTTCATTTGTGCTCCATTTCTATCTTGCTATAATTTTGGGAATTTTTGTTTTTTTTGTTCGATATCAATGGCTGCTTCGAAGGTAGTATTAGTGATGGGATTTTTCATTTTATCTCTCTTCCTGTTGTCTCCTGTAACATTCATAGCCATAGACGATGATCGCGCCTCTGGGAAAATGGTTATAGAAAACCCGCAGGCAACAGAGACACCATTAGGTAGAACACCACTGAATCAGTTGAATTAGTTCCCTTACCATAAAATAGGAATTAGAGTCTTTTCATTAATCAAAGTCGAAAAGTTTGGATCTTCTCGATTATGACAATAGTATTCAATTTAGCATGGACTTACAATCTTTCAGGATCCCAGATGGAGAAGACCGTAGCCAGCTTGAATAACAACTATTGTCTGATAAAACCATGATTTTTGAGATGAACATCTTATTTTAAATACACGAACTAAGATTTCAATACAAGGAGTAAGAATTTTAAATACATGGACCTGTATTCCAGAAGAAAACTAATCCATCCATTCAGGTGGGTGCTGCGAGAAAGAAAAAATTAATCAATCCTTTTAAATAATATCAAATAAATATGCAAATAGCATTTCCATAAAGATCGGGTTCATAATCTGTAAGAAGGCTATGGTTTCCAACAATTTATTCTCTTGAAGTATTGACTATGCATTGTTTTATGGCTTATAAAATTTTTGAAACAGTTATTGAGATTCGATATTGGATGTGTTTCTTTGGGCTCACAAGGAAGTTATAGTTATGAGAGGATCCAGGATAATGTAAAGTCTTCATGACTTAATAAACTCGTAAATTTGAGAGGGTTTCCATACCAGAACCATTAAACTTGCAAAGAAAGAAAAATGTTTTGGGTGATTTTCTGCATATATTAAAAAGCTGTGAGAGAAAGCGTCTAAATTAATCAACCACTGAAACTGACAGGGGTGTTGGGGATTTGATCTGTTGGCTAATAACTTGCTGCATCAAAAGAGCTCTGCTAATAGTTAGAAATGCTGTTTATCATTCTATCGGTTCTTTCAATACCCATTTATGGCATTTATCAGTAGTGACTTTGCCCATTAATTTGTTCAGCGAACACATCGCATGTAAAGAATTTATGAACTTCAAAATAAAAATTAATAATTGAAGAAAGCTTAAAACATTGAAAGACGAAAAGAACAGAATGTGCATTTATTTGACTATCAGAAACAACATTTATACCTTTCTCTGTAATTGTAGCGCTGAATTGACATTTTCATGAACGCTTTGATTTTACCAATTTATTCATGCACCCATTTCCATTAAAATGCCCAGGCACTCTATTTACCCTAGGCTTGGAGGATCTGCAGTACACATCTTCCCACAAGAGCATCCTAAAAATCAAAACGTAAAAAATACTAAAATCAGTTTGTATGACCTAACTATCTATGTTACCCAAAACTCATGGACTGAATGAATAAAATGCCGCCCCGCCACAACCGTTTAAGTATCACAAATCAACACAGAATAGCATCTTTAAAAGTGAACGGACATCTAATTGAAGAACCATCCCAGGAACATGAAGAGATTTTCCTGAAACTGATGTCCTTGGTATGAGAATTATGAAGGATTCAACAACATTGACAAAGAAGAAATGCAAAGCCATTCCGAATGACAACAACTATTATATAAGTAGGAAAAGGGGGCAAATGTTTACCCTATCAAGTCATTCAAAAGCATTGGGTGTTAATCGATTTTGGGATATACACCTGAAAAGAAATCTCATACCTCCCAATCTTCATAAGACCTCTCAGCCTGCTTAATGAGGCTCTCAGCTAGTTGCTGCAGCGCTGGAACAATCTTGACCCAAAAACCTAACATGGTTTCATCTGGTTAAAACTGTTTTTATATGTAACTAAATAATAACTGTGTTTAATCTGAAGGTTGAGAATGTTTCAATCATCTAACATGTAAATCAATGATGTATAATAGTACAGCTGGCAATTAGGAAAGTTGTTACATTATAGAATTAAATGATTTTAAAAATGAGATATAAGAAAATTTTATTGGTATGTTTACTTCATAGATTTTGTTCTTAACACGATTTTATATTAGTTGAGTATATAATCATTTAACTAAGATTTTTTCTAAATTAAACTAATCAAATAGGATATAAATACAATATTTTCATAAATAAATTAAATAAAATAAATAATTATTTTTAAAAAATAAGATACTTAAATAATATTAGATTTCCTTTTTATTTAGGATATTGAATTTATTTATCTATTGAAAAATACAATTTAAGTTAGTAATGGAAAATTGTTATTTTACTAATGCACAAATATAAAAAAAAATGATTGATAAATATGAATAGGCATGAAAACAATTATCTCATGACACATTTCACATTGATAATATTAATATAAAAAATATCCATTAAAATATAATTTTTTTATTATTATTATTATTATTATTATAAAGACAGAGAACAAGATTTGAAACAATGGAGATTCACCCCTACTTTCTTATGGAGAACATGTAAATAGCATTTGTTACAATTACATGAGTTAATAGCAGGGAATATCAGTACAACATGCCCAAAAAAAGGCATAAGTTATTTTAAGATAATTTTTATACATCTTTTAATATAGTTTAATTTTAGAACTTTTTTTAAGTAAAATTAAAAACAAATACCAAATAACTAATTTTGAGATAAATATCAAACCCTCTATTTTTAATATTTAGAAAATATTTCGTTTAAAATATTTCGTAAAGGTTAAATCCCTACCATCTATTTATTAATTATTTCTAATTAAATTAAATTTGTTGAAACCCTATTCCAAAATAAATACACTTATCAAAAAATTTGTTAGCTAGGTAACTAGTTTCCAAAATGAATTAAGATGTCTCTCTCTATATATATATATATATGTGTGTGTGTGTGTGTGTGTTTGTGTGTTTGTGAATTAAAAAATGTACGAGCATAACCATGTACATTAAATATCTATTAAACATCAATAATAAAAAAACTTAGGGCATAATGCATCTCATATAGTCAAAATGAAAAAAAATGAAAAATCATAACTAAATTATAACTACTAGTGGACACCTAATCCTCAATGGGTAGGTGTGGAAGGAAAATGGACAAGTGGAGTCCAAGAGACCACTTGGAATGAGAATCCAAGGGTCACCTAATGTACTATAAAAGCACATCTATCGTTAATAGTAAAAAAACTCACTCTTATCTTTCTCCTTGTCTGTTTACTTTCTTGTTTACCATGCTTGTGTTTAACATGTTATCAAAGCCATGATGAGTGGCCTTCCTCTTCCTATTGTGCGTCTATGTGTTTAACATGGTAACAGAGCCATTCCTTAGGATTGCTAGTGCGTTGGGCTTAATTTTGATTATCCTCCTCTGTAACTTTGTGCATTACGTTGGAAAAGTTTCTCTGATTCTTTAATTTCGTTGACAATGTGATGGGTTTTACTAAGGTTAAAGACACAAATTTGGAGATTTCTCTATAGAGAATAAAATTGAGTTCTTATCAAGGTTTTTCATGGTGCTCTGATCCTTGGGTTTTATCAACTTTTGGAATTATTTCAATCAGTTCTGTGTAACTCCTACAAGTCGCGGTGAACACTGAATCTTCTTGAATGCTATATAAATATAAGGAAATAGTAAAACAATTGCATAGATTTGCATTGGTTAAAGAATGATGAACTCCTCCTATACAATTTTTTGCCTTCAACATGTTTTTCTTCCTTTCTTGGACTGTGCAGCCATGGAGGTATAGGGCTATTGTTTTTAGTTATTAAATTAAGAAAATTGTCTAACAATGTATGTGTAATAAGAAGCAAGGCAATGAGCTTCGTTATATTGTAAAATTCCGAGAGCAAGTAGTGAGCCAAAGGACTATACTTTCACAGTTTTTGGTAAAACTATATTATTTGGTAGCAACAATAAAGTAGAGAATAATTTTACATCTTTATTTTTGTACATTGAAATCAATACTTTATGGATTGATATGTAATCAAAGCCGCAGGAGATTGTGTACATTGAAGAGCTTGCAGGGGACTCTGTCGATGGTGATTCATAGAAACATATTTGAAGCAGAAACATGACTAGGAAACATATCTGGTAGTCCTGAGTTGGGTGTCGATGCTGCTGTTGCCACCAGAAGACTACAAACAACAAATCTGGATTGGGAAGTAAACCGTAGACAGAACAACACATAATTATAGAAAATTAGCTTTGGAGAATAAATTGAAAGTTTTTCTACCCTAAGGAAGGAGAATAATGGAAGAAGCAAACGGGAGACAAGATTAGATAAATCAATATTTATCAATACTTCTCATTTTAACATTTCTTGAGGAAAGCAGAGGTATTTCAATTTGATTAGGTTGAATTCAAAGTAAATGATGTGGGTTATGAACTTGGTTATTTTCAGTTTTTATGAGAAGCAACTACAATTATGTATTTTCTATCAAAGGTTTCTAAATTGGTAGCAGAACTGTAGTCAACAGAGTTCATTCTCAGCCTTTGTTGAAGGATTTAAACAATTTAGAGATTAGTTTCAGGTCCACTAGTGACACTGCGATTATAGAAATGGATGTAAGGAGCTTCTGTATAAGATAAATTTTACTAGATATTTTATGATCTAGCAGTAGTGGAAGATTTCAAATCGTCCAATGGTTAATCTCCATTTTAGTGTGCAAGATCGTATTGTATGATCACTTTCTACACATTTGATACTTTTTATATTTAGAATCTGAAATAAGCCTCCACTAGGATTGTAAAGCCTTTATTTTTGTTGAGAGAATGGCTAGACTTGATGGAATAATAGAGTTTTTGAATACTCCAAAACATTCGAGTTTGGATGGGATGGTAAAAATTAGCAAGGATACTATGTCTAATATTATATTTTTTCTGCAAAATGCACATGAGAAGATTGGATTTTTGCAACTTGAATCTCAGATCTAGTAAGAAGAATTACAATAGTGGAGTCATCATTGTGAACCTATTTTCGTTCAAAACATTGAAAGAGACTCCCATAATCAGCAAGTCAATAATGTTGTGATTGATTCACATCCAGTGCCTAGTTCAAGAGAAAATTTTCATGTAGGTGTCGAAATTCAGCATGCACCTCCCAAGCCCATCATCAAACCTTGGGAAGATCTTGTCCATAACAAGTAAAGAACAAGTCTTGGATATGAAAAGGAGTTGTCCTTTCATATTCCAGACTACTCCAAGCCCATAAAATTTCAGAGTGGCAGATTTCTTTATGACATTTCACCTTCAGTTGTTCCAGATCCTGCTCCTCTTCCACATCAGCAACAACATATCGTAAAATGCCAACATTGTGATCGAGTTGGCCATATGAAAGATCACAATTTCGATCTTCACCCATGCAAGCACCGTGGTCGCCACACCCATTCTTCACACAGATTCAAGAACAAAGATTCATCTTGGATGGATCGCTTCTTGGCAATGAGTAGAAACAGCCAAGAAGATGTTTAAGTCACATGTCAGAACTTGTTCTAGAATATTGAACAAACTTGCAATTGATTTTTCACCATCATCTCATATTGTACCTAAAAGGGGGGAAAATCATGGTCATCTACAAGATTCAAAGCCTTATCAAGTGAGCCTGAGCCACAGTCTCTCATTCGAGATTCAAAGTTGTAGCCAGAGACATGGTAGTTCAAGCAAGCCTGATCCACAACTTGTCATTCCAGATTCAAAGTCGTATCCAGAGAGACGGATGTCCATGAGCATTCCCTTGGTTGGTGGTCAACCTTAAACCATCTATGCGAGGTTCATATTCTTCCTCTTCAAAGAATTCAGAACACTTCCTCTAGTAGAAGACCTCAGCTTCTTGCCAATTTTGGAATAGTTTCGGGAAATGCATTAAGCATTCTAGAGTTGGTGGTCATCCTTAAACCATCACAGGTTGTAGACCTCCATTCTTCTAGGTTGAATGTCTCCCTCTTCAAAATATGAGGGACACATCCTCTAGCATAAGACCTCAGCTTCTTGCCAGATTTGGAAGAGTTCCGAGAACTACACTAAGTGTTCCAGTGTTGGTGGTCATCTTTAAACCACCTCTTTATGCCAACATTTCAGAGAGCTCATTCAACCTAAGTGCTGTCATGCATACTTTTCCATTTTGTATTATAGATCTCTTATTAGACTCACATATACCCCTTTGGATTAAGGGGGGGAATGTTGGATACCTAATCCTCAATGGATAGGTGTGGAAGGTGAATGGTTAAATGGAGTCCAAGAGACCACCTGGAATGGGAATCTAAGGGTCACCTAATGTACTATAAAAGCACATCTATGGTTAATAGTAAGACAACTAACACTTATCTTTCTCCTTGTGTGTTTACTTTCTTGTTTACTATGCATGTGTTTAATAACTACTTATTATTATTAGATAAGTAAAACATATTTCCATTTAAAAATAACCATGCAATCCATCTACATTTTATCATAGAAATTCATAACTTATTTTTGTTACAATATTATGGCCCAATATCATGCTTTACTAATACCATATGCCCAAAAAGCAATGCGTTGTGTTTATATGACATTTATTTTAATTAATATATTCAATTAAAAGGGAAAAAAATACATAACTACTTTTATAATACATTTCAACCTTTTATTTGTAATTATCATTAACAACATTTTAGAATATTTCATTAACATTCAATCTTATTATCCACTTAATAATTATTTATAATTAAAATAAAATTATGAAAACCCTATTCCAAAATACATAAATAGTATGGAGACTTAAAAAAAATATGGAAACTTAAAAGCAAGGCTATTTGGTTGGAATTTGGGGATGAAAACACAATTTGTTTTAGGGCTTTCACTAAGGGAAGAAAGAATTTCAATACCATTGAAAAGTTAAGGGATGGGGCAGGAAGAGAACTCTCGAGCTTTAAATACATGGATGATTTAGGGAAGAATAATTTTCAAGGCATTCTTAGGGTGGAAAAAGGGGTATCCATTGCATAAATACTTTGGGTTGCTTAATATTTTCCTATTTTTGTTGATGAGGAGGAGAAGGGGAACATTACAAAACAAATTTTAGAGGAAGAACCTAAGGAAATTTTACGCTTATTTTAAAAGGATAAATATTTGGGCCCTAATGGCTAGTCAATGGAATTGTTCTTCGAACTCTATGATATGATTTGGAATGGCTCGATACAAGTCATCGAAGGATGAAGCAGAGACGCTTGGATTCTTACCTCCTTTAATTAGAGCTTCATTGCACTCATTAAAAAAGTGGATAACCCTCTTTGCTTTAAAGACTTTTGACCTATACCCCAATGAAATTGCATGTATAAGGTCATAGACAGAGGAATTGCTAGGATATTAAATCCCATACTATCATAAATCATATCAGAAGAATAATTTGGTTTCTCGGAGGGTTGTCACATTCATGAGGCCATTGGTGTGCCAAGGAAGGTTTACATAGTTTGAAGGTCCACAACTTAAGAGGAGCATCCATAAAAATATATCTCTCAAAAGCTTATGATCAGGTTAGTTGGCTATATATTAGATTATTATTAACCCACACATGTTTCAACCTGAAAGGAATTATTTGGATTATGATTTTCTTACAGATTTTGTCATTTGCATTACTTATTAATGGTTCAAATACTCTATGTTTCCATCCTTAGAGGGGACTACATGAAGACTACCCACTATTCCCTCTTCTTTTCTTGCTGGTGGAAGAAGGCCTTATTAAGATGATGATCGAGGAAAAATGAAGAGGTGAGTTTCAAGGTACTATTATTGCATAGGCCTTACCCATCACTCATCTTCTCTCTGTTGAAAATTTTCTTATTTTCTGTAATGGTTCTAGAAGATATGTGACCAATATTCGTGATATATTATGTGTTTTTACGAAAGTTATTGGAGTGCTAATTAATGACACAAAATCCAACTTATTTTCTCACAATGTGGAGGAAACAAAAATCCATCACATCAAGGTTGCTTTTCCTTTTGAAACAAAAAACACTTGAAGAAGGAATAAAGTACATGTGTTTTCATCTTAAACAAAATTTATACAACAAGGAGGAATGGAATTGACTTATAAAAAAACCAGAGAAAATATTCAAATGTTACAACCACATATGGTTATCCATAATTGGTAGAGTGATATTAGTAAAATATGCAGTTGAAGCTATTCCAATCTACTAGATGTCATAGGCTTGGAAAGGCCAGAAAATTTTGTTTCAGGTTTTTATGGGTATGCCATCAAGAACATATGGTTCTTCCCTAGGTATGGTGGGACCAAATTACTTCACCAAAATGTCTTGGGGGTTGGGTATTAAAAAATAATTTTCGTTTCTCTAAATCTATTGCAAAAAATTGTGGTTGGAGGCGCCTTTCCACTCAAATTCTCTAGGCCATGGTTTTATTTTAGAAGTACATTTCTCCAAGTTTTCTTGAGGATTTGGCAATAAGACAAGATAAGCCGTCATCAAACATTTTACTTATTTGGAAAGTGATCTTGAACTCCTTTGACCTTATTAGCACAAGTCTTGCATGGTGTGATGGAAATGGTAGCAAGGTGAATATAGTTGTTTATCATTAACCTAGCTATAGGGAAATACACCTTCCCCCATAACCCCTCATCGAATTCCTCCATGGTAATGGGGTCTCTAATCTCTCTCATTTAGATAAGCCTACAAACCTATACATATGGACTTAGGGCTAGAAGTCAGTGATTGATTTAAGTATAGAGGATGAACTCATGGAAGTATGGAATGTGTATTCAGGAGATCCTAGAGAAGGTCATATCATGTTGTTAGACTGGTAGGATGAACTATTATAAACCGCATCCCCTCTTGGATTTTATGCTCCTAAACTGGGGTATATTCATCATAATATGGTATGAGCACTTGAAGATCCCAAATGTTGGTGGAAGACGATATCGCAGTCTAAATGCCCCACAAAATCTCAGATATTTATGTGGTGTTTATTAGGGATCAAAGCTACCACATGGGATGTTATAAAAGAAGATACAAGGTAAGTCCAAGATGGTGTGCATTATGCAAAATGAACGAGGAATCTTACACATATTTGTATTACTTTTCCTTTCACTCTTCAAGTTAGGAATTCTTTCCTAAGAGATTTGGGATAGGAATGTGACTAGAATGGTATAAATTTGGAAGATTCTTGGCAAATATGGCTTTCTTCACCCTCTATCAATTTCCTTAGATATTTTCCATTCATCATTTGTTGGGGGATTTTGTTGGCCCAGAACAAACCTATATTTTAGGATATGTCCTCATTTCTTGTTTGTGTTGCTACTGAAGGGCTAGCTATTTTATCAGACACTCCTGAGTATAAGGACACACCTGTACCTCATTACATCATTGCAAAAGAACCCGATATGTCAATTCCATAAGCGTACTTTGATGGGGCTTGACAAGAAAACAATCAACATAGTGGGTTAGGATTTATTCTTCATCTCTCTATGTACAAGTTCATTCAAGTTAAGATGGGATATGGTAGAGGGAAACACAATTGTATGGAACTTTTGGCTTGCAAATTCTTGATGCTTTTTTCAGAAGAAAAAGAATATGATTATCTTAAAGTTTTGGTGATTCACTACTTGTGAAAAATTGAATCAATAGAGCACAACATTGTAGAAATATTTTACTAGAACCATTTTTGGAGGAATTATTGAGGTTAAAACTTTCTTTTGACAATCTTACTAGTTCACACATCTACAAAGAGAAGAATTCCAAATATTATCATCTCTCAAAAACCTGCGGTAGATTTCAAAGAGTCAAAATGGTGTTTTCTACTAGTACTATCACAAGCCTTTCATAGATGGCTTCAAACCTAATGATCTTCAATGAAAAAATACCATAATTAATACTTTATATATAATCTTTTGTCATGAAAGCTGTCCATTTTGTTTGAAACAATATTCAGAAGTGATGTTGGTTCCATACAAATTTTTGCAATGCAATATAAACTTAACATATGCATTGGCCTCTAGGCAAGTCTGCTATTATTTTGTCCTACCATTTGGGATCTTGTTGAAAAAAATTTGAATCCTTTGGATTCAATTGAATACACAAAAAAAACGATTTGTATGTACAGAAAGTAATTTTCTATAATTTTCTAATAGAAGAAAAAAATATTAAAAAAATTATAATTCTAGTCTATTTCCACTTACACATCTTGTATTCACTTTATCCAACTTGTGCATTATTTTATTTTTGAATGTACTTGATTGGCTAAGTAATTGTAATAATATTAAATTTTTCCAAGTTTCCAACCTAAAATCACAGTATAATTGTCTTTATATATTTATATGCATATGGGGATACTTTATTAAAAACGATAATTAATTGTTATAATATTGGAAATTTCGTAGTTTTCAACCTAAAATCAGTCTAATGTCTTTATATCATTATATGCACACAGGGAAACTTTATTAAAAACCATGACAAATCCCACTAAATATTCAAATATAAATGGAACAGTGAAAGGACCTACTGTAGTGCATAAACTGATGGATAACATTTACGTTCACCGTGGAATGTAAGTCATATTCCCTGCTCCTTATCAGAAGTCCACAGATTTAATTATACTCATACAGATATCCAGTCCGGTCAGATTGGAAATGGAAATTACTCTAGATCTTCTTTATCCCATTAACGAATTGTAGTTGGACAAATAATAATCTTTAAGTATGAAATGCATACCTTTGAAACGAAAATGGATCCATACTGCTGTTCGATTATAACAATTTATGTTCACTTATTTTTATTTCTACGGCTCAAACATTGTGTGTTCAGCATCTCATTCCATCAATTCCACCTGGGCACTGACTTCAGAGATGTACGTCCCCAACTTGCATTTTAGTGAGCACGAATCACATATCTCTCTTTGCAGAAAGCCATTGAAACATTTGTCAAGAAAATCTTTGGGCCGACGTCCTCAAACTACTCACCGTTCTCTCTGCTGCAACCATGACTTGTGCAAAATCCGGCCCTCAAACTACTCCCAGTTTACTCTGTTACACGTTATCTTTTACAAAACTGGTTATGATGAATTATAGAAATATTCTATTGCAAAACAGGCTATGAAGAATTATAGCAACATTTTATCGCATAAACTCCATTAAAATTAAATAATTCTATTTTGTAACATTACCCAATACTATCATTTCAGTAGCACAGTAGCATTGACTAACACCGTGCCAAGCCCATGGGACATAAAAATGGTTAATACTAAATTATGACTATGGAAAACAATAGCATCCAATCGTCCAACATAAACTCAGCTGATAACTCCTGTTTGTAAACCTACTTAAATTATATAAAAACTATGCTACGTACAGAAGGGAGTTAATATTATGAAATAATCAGTAGAATGCACCATTGCCATTGTTTCTCTCAGGGTTCCACTCCCATAGCTTGTCCGAGTAAGTTTGCAGACAGGTGCCGTATGTTAAAGCGTTGGTAAGAAGTAGGTTAGATGGAGTAATATTATAGAGATTTTCGGCCACGGCCGGTTGATCTGGTGCTCTCGGACACATAAAGCATGTAGTCAAAGATAGTTCATGGTCTTCATTTATAGCAACAGGCCCGCAAGCTGTACTCCAAACATTTCTGTCGTCGGTGTAAATGCGTTCTGGAATGTTCTCTGACTGATCTGGTACTTTGTACTCCATCGGGACTAGTACTGCGGGCTCCATATGAGCTTGGAATATTTTCTCCTCCATTACTGATTTGGGCATTGCTTTTGAACCGGTGAGTATTTCTTCGAGCTTAACGATTTCACCTTCACCAGCTTCTTTGATCTCGAAATTACAAGATGTTCTTGGATTGCTGCATGTCTGGTAGGTTTGACACTGGTACATTTCATTATTTTTCTGATTTTCGGTTCTCTTATGACGTTTATTCGCTATCTGGCGTCCATCTTCGGATCTCCCTGACCTTTCGTGGACACGGCAAAGGGACAGTTCCCTCTGTCAAAATAGATTCAAGTTAGTCAGACCAACATATATTCATAACTATAGATCATGCCCTTATTAACATTGATTTTTACTAGTTCATCAAACCGGTTTACACCAGTTTGTCATTCCTTTTATAAATTCTGAAATAACATGTCGAATTTCAAATATCAGCATAATTTTATTTCCTTTCATTATATTTTAAAATAAACACAAACTTATCTGAGAATATGTTAACACGAGGGATTAAAATCTTTGAATACTTCATAAATTTAATGTAATTGCCATTTTTTTTACAATAGCATCAAATTGGAATTTCTTTCATGTATGCAACCATGAACATTTAGCTGTTTAGACCTGAAATTTATTATATATTAAAATTATTAAATTATAGAAATGTTAGCATAGATGTATGTTCATTTTAGGCTTATCAGAGTTTTTATAATATTTTTTGTGATATAATTTTTATGTGCATATTTTTTTTCGGTGAAAAATGTGATGAATTCGATCTTTTTTACTAAACGTTTAATGATTCATGTTTATATATTTTGACATGAAATTTATTGTATCTTAAAATTATGAAATTAAATAACTATTGGCATAGATGTATAGTTTATCAGATTTTATAAAATAGGTGTATGCTCATTTTAGGTTTATGAGATTTTTTAAAATAAATATAGGTTCATTTTAGTTTTATAAGATTTTTTAAAATAGGTGTATGTTCATTTTAGGTTTATCAGATTTTTTAAAAGAAGTTTTGTGATATAATTCTTATGTGCATGTTTTTGTCACTAAAGAAGTTGATAAATTTGATCTTTCACACTAAAATTTTAATGATTCATATTTATATATTTAGACATGAAATTTATTGTAGGTTAAAATTATCAAATTATAGAACTATTAGCATAGATGTATATTCATTTTAGGTTTATTACATTTTTTAAAATAGATTTACGTTCATTTTAGGTTTATCAGATTTTTTTTAAATAGATTTATGTTCATTCTAGGATTATCAGATTTTTTTAAATAGATGTATGTTCATTTTAGGTTTATCAGATTTTTTAAAAGAAGTTTTGTCATTTAACTTTTGATAAATTTGTTCTTTTCTACAAAACGTTTAATGAATTTAATGGTAAGATAATTCATATTTATATATCAAAAAATTATATATTATATGCTAATTATAAGTAATAAATTAGTTCACAAGTTTAGATTTTCTGAATATTAAGTACCATGTGATCCTTCAAGCACTTCATAAATGCAAAATCAATGTTACACAGTCAATTATCTCAAATTTCAATCCAGGTTGTAGGATCTTCTTGTATGTACATGCAGATAAATGAAGAAAAGTACGAGATCAGCTCAAGATCTGCCCGCACCTTAGTGTAATTCATCACCTCCGAGCAAATAAGTTGAATGGCTATCTAATTAGAATAAATACCTTCTCCATTCTTTGACTTTGGGGTTGTGGCAGCCTATATTCGTTCATGATCCAGCCCGTCCTTTTTCCCTTCGGTGCTTTGCCTTTATAAAATACCAGCGTTTTCTTCGAGCCAATGGAACCAGAGAATTCCTTGAGAATCATCCGATCGGCGCCTGTAGCTTTCCAATACCCAGACTTTGTAACTCTGTTGGGCCGGTCTCCATTCCTATACTTTCTATCTCGCTGCACGTAGAAGAACCACTCTTTCTCTCCAATGAAAGCCAAAGCTGTGAAGTTCAAGATACAACTGAGGTTAAAAGGAGGCCATAGCCAGGGGAGAAAAATCTAAAATTTTATATCAATGAATCAAACAAAGTATAGGGTTTATATCTATATGGAACCTGGAAGCTCCCAGGGGTCATATCGATAGAGATCGATGGATGCAATAAGTTCAATATTGAAGTGCTTCCCTTCCACTTTTCTGCGCAGATAAAACTCCACCAGTTCTTCTTCTGTAGGATGGAATCTGAAGCCTGGCATAACGACATCCTGGTCGTGCTCGAAACTGGTTTGACCGGCTTTCCACTCTTTGTCTTTCATACCGCAGGAAGACATTGCATACCCACAAATTCAGAGATTAATTTGCACTATGCAAGTGGTGCAGAAGCCCTCTGAAAACTGGGAATTAATCAAACAAATATCTAATCTGCTATGCCTCTCTCCTGGCTCATACATAGAAATCATGCAAAAGAAGGGCCAAAGGTGTTCTATATGGTGAAGGAAACACTCAGGAGATGTCGAGTCTGGGCCCCATTTTGCGTTGCAATAACGAAACTGCGGAGTACAAATTGTTAGGGTTTATCAAAAGATGTACACATGATCAGCACTATGGGCCATAATAAAGTTGGACCTTTTAACTACTGACAACGACAACCGTAATTTGGTAAAGGCCTTCAGTACGCTGCGATAGCCGTCACTTTACAAGACAGTTCAGTAGAGTCCAAGTATGATGGATCATCTTTGACTTTTTTCGCTGCATATTGCAAAGAATAGCGATTGCCATTATTGTAAATCCCAACAGTCAAAGGAGACCCACGACGCAGCGTCAGACGGTTGGTGTGCGTTGGGTACAAAAATAAAACTTCAGAACGCAATGTTTATGTTCGAGCTATGCTGCATTTAATACAGTACTGAAGTATACGCACTTGTCGAGTATATGTGAAGAAAATAACAATGCAAATACTAGGGCAGTTGTGTGGAAAATCTATTATAGCACGATGAGCATCTCACCGATATGGAAACCCAAATCGAAAACACTAATCCTATCCAAAAGTTATTTTTGCCCAGCAAACTCTAAACTAAACCTACGCTCCCTGCCTTAATCTATTATAGCACTATGAACATCTCATCGATATGGAAACCCTAATCGAAAACCCTAATCCTATCCAAAAGTTATTTTTGCCCAGTAAACTCTAAACTAAACCTACGCTCCCTGAGTTTCGAATATTATGGGAAAAATTATACCACCTTTTAATTAAGGCGTGGCAGCATCTGCAACTACTGCTATATCCACCTTCATCTCCCTTTCTCTCTGCTCCAATCAGACTTCAATTAAACTTTTTCCAGTATGGCTATAAATGACATCCCACCCTGACATTAAAAAGTTATATATAGCTTTTTCTTCTTCAGTAATTTTGACGGAAATCACAATACCCTATTATGGAGACATGTTACAGTTTTCTGTAAATATACCTTTGATTGTTATGTTCAAGAATTGAAGAATATGCCACGTTTCATCTCCGGTTCTGACTGATAAACCGGGCTCCAATTATTAGAACTGTCGAAGCATTTTCTAACGAAATAAAAATGATGTAAAAGCTCTATATTATGTCCTTTTGACTCATTGTCCAACTCTCAATAAGATATGATCAACTGCAAATAAGACGTTCTAAACAGTCTGACAGTTATGACACATTCTGTTACTGATTTCATGGTTTTCAGTGATGCTTTGTAGATCGGATATAGTGGGAGGTGTAAGTTGTTCAACCCGCAAAATCTAATCCATTCTCAAAATTTTCGGTTCAACCAATACCTACAGTCAAAATTTACATGCAATGGTTTTCTGCATTCTAAATCTATTCCATTCTCAAAATTTTCGGTTCAACCAATACCTACAGTCAAATTTGACATGCAATGGTTTTCTGCATTCTATTGCATTTCTTAATGTTAAATTTGTGAAAAAATCAAATGAAACAAGAGGATAAAATATATAAAATTTTATCCATTAATTATTAGTGTCATTTCATTTTCGAAGTATCTTATATTCATCTCCACTAAACGAAAAATACCGTGATAATTGAAAATGTTAGATTTGTGAAAAAATCAATTGACACAATAGGAAAAAATATATAAAAAAGTATTTCATTAATTACTACTGTGATTTCTCTAAGTAATCTCCAGTAAAGAAAAATAATGCGATTATTTCTCAATGATATTACATTCCTGTCCAGTCAAAGACAAATAATGTGATTCTTTCCCGATTATATTACATTCATGTCCAGTCAAAGTGAAGATAAATTACTGTTCTATGCGCATTGGATTTTCCACCAGACTAAGGTAGATGTTAAATAGCCATAAATGTTCTAGATGGATCAAACGAAACATTTGAAATATTTTAATATGTTCTATTTATATCCAGTCAAAAGTGAAGTGGATCGTTCCATAGTCCATTGGGATCCAAAGTAATGTAGTGTCAAATGAAACAATAGGATAAAATATATAAAAAATTATGCATTAATTATTACTGTCATTTCATTTTCGAAGTATCTTATATTCATCTCCACTAAACGTAATATAACGTGATAATTCAAAAGGTTAGGTTTGTGAAAAAATTAATTGACACAATAGGAAAAAATATATAAAAAAGTATTTCATTAATTACGACTGTGATTTCTCTAAGTAATCTCCAATCCAAGAAAAATAATGCGATTCTTTCTCAATTATATTACATTCCTGTCCAGTCAAAGACAAATAATGTGATTCTTTCCCGATTATATTACATTCATGTCCAGTCAATGTGAAGATAAATTATTGTTCTATGGGCATTGGATTTTCCACCAGACTAAGGTAGATGTTAAATAGCCATAAATGTTTTAGATTGATCAAACTAAACATTTGAAATATTTTAATATCTTCTATTTATATCCAGTCAAAAGTGAAGTCGATCGTTCCATAGTCCATTGGGATCCAAAGTAATGTAGTGTCTAAAAGCACCTGACTAAGGTAGATGCTGAATAGCCATACATGTTTTAGATGGTTCAAACTAAACATTTGAAATATTTTAATATCTTCTATTTATATCCCGTCAAAAGTGAAGTGGATCGCTCCACAGTCCATTGGGATCGAAATTAATGTAGTGTCTAAAAGCCATAAATGTTGATATTTGTCTAAAGCTTTGACATTAGTGTTTGCTAAACATGAAGATATTATACATTTTGTATTTATTTTTAAAAATTGGAATATAGGATATATGGAAGAGGGATATGAAAAGCTATTGGTTTATATATATATATATATATATATATGATAAAATTTCAATATGCGCACTATATTATATTGATAAAATGGTACATGAAATATAGTGTCAAGATAGGAAAACTATCTTGGACGCACAATAAGGTTGTTGGATAAAATCTCAATATGCACACTATATTATATTAATCAAAATGGTTACATATATATACATGAAATGTAGTCTCAAGATAGGAAAGCTATCTTGGAAGCACAATATGGTGGTTCAGAGAATATATCAACCACACACCAAACTAAGAATATTTATATTTAGCTACCTCCTATGATACAAGAACAAACTCCTTACATAAAGAGTCAACATTGCAGACAAGTAAGAATTGCATATTCCAACACACCCCATTAATGACTACTTGTGTTGATAGCGATTCACAAAATTTAGTTGTGGTCAATCATAAAAAAATATTTGTCTGCGACTCAGATCCACCACAAACTAGCAAATCCCATGTGCAGAACCAACAAAAGATGTGTCTACGACTCAGATCCACCACAAACGGGAAAATACCATGTGCATAACCAAAAAAAGGATATGTCGATGTCCATATAAAAGAGAAACCCTCCACCGGAATGCATGGGTACCAACCACTGCAACTGCTAGTATCGTAGGATTTCCTTCACATACATGGTTATGTCAATCATTACGACTGCATACATGTACCTGTATCTACAAATCTCCCCCAAAATGTGCTCAGTAAACTGAGACTTGTGAGAAACTAAGTTTCTCCTGTGAGTAAGGTGTTTCTGCAGACCACCTACGCCGCTGTGAGCACGAAGGCTCCTCTATGCACTCCGAGCACCGTAGCCACAAAGGCTCTGTAGCCACTAGGGATGGCATGTGGTTTCTGGTTCACCACAAGCCATCACTTCAAAGTGACAAAAGTGGTTTCCAGTTGACCACAAACCTTTAATTACAAAGTGGAAATTACAAAGTGTTTTTTAGATAACCACAAACTTCATGGGTATACATATGCCTTTACAGGGCTTACATTACACACTCCAACCCTTGGAATTACAACGTACATACAAAGACCACTACAAAAGAATCCTAGACTTGCTTACTATTCAACTGTGTAACTCATCATCAAGAGTCTATTCCACAAACTCACAAAAAACTCACACAAACTTGATTATTCATCCTCATCCAATCTTTGATGTAGATCCAACCACTATCCTTTGATGCCATTTTCACTGTCAGTGGCTTCATCATATTTGGTAGTAAATAATTTCTGTAAATAAATTTGTCTATTATTGGAATGGCCAGTTCCAACAAAGACAATAAATATCACAACAAACCTTACACTTTTTCACGAGATTTACAGGAATGAATTTACATGTTAAGTTGATTGGGTTGAACATGAAAAAAAAAGAATTCACAAAGACAATTTGTTTCATCAAAGCAATTATGTTGGTTTCATCTTCACCCTGTCTCCTTCCTTAGCCACAAACACTATATTATATTAATCAAAATGGTTGCATATATATACATGCAATATAGTCTCAAGATAGGAAAACTATATTGGACGCACAATAAGGTGGTTGAGAGAATATCTCAACCACACATCAAACTAGGAATATTTAGATAGAGCTACCTCTTATGATATAGGATTAAACTCCTGAAATAGAGAGTCAACACTGCAGACAAGTAGGAATTATATATTTTAACACACCCCCTTAATGACCTCTTGTCTCGATAGTGATTCAAAAAATCTATTTATCGTCAATCATAACAAAATATGTGTTTGCGACTCAGATACACCACAAACGGGCAAATCCCATGTGCAGAACAAACAAAAGATGTGTATGTGACTCAGATCCACCAAAAACGAGCAAAACCCATGTGCGAAACCAACAAAAGATATGTTTGCGACTTAGATCCACCACAAAGGGGAAAATCTCATGTGAAAAACCAACAAAAGATATGTCGACGTCCATATAAAGGAGCAAACATCCACCAGAATGCATGGGTACTAGCCGCTACAACCGCTAGTCTCGTAGGATGTCATTCCCATACATGGTTTTGTCAACCATTATCACTGCATACCTGTACATGTATCTACAAATCTCCCCCAGAATGTGCTCAATAAACTAAGACCTGTGAGAAACTAATTTTCTCCTGTCAGTAAGGTGTTTCTGCAGACCATCTACTCCGCTGTGAGCACAAAGTCTCTTATGTATACCCGAAGCACCGTAGCCATGAAATCTCTATAGTCGTGAAGGCTCTGTAGCCACTAGGGATCAGATGTGGTTTCTCGCTCACCACAAAACATCACTTCAAAGTGACAAAAGTGGTTTCCCGCTGAACACAGACTTGTAATTACAAAGTGTCAATTACAAAGTGGTTTTTAGATAACCACGAACTTCATGGGGATACATATGTCTTTACAAGGCTTACATTACATACTCCAACTCTTGGAGTTACCAAGTACATATAAAGACCACTACAAAACCATCCTATACTTGCTTACCATTCAATTGTGTGACTCATCATCAAGAGTCTATTCCATAAACTCACAAAAAACTCACACAAACTTGAATGTCCATCCTCCTTCAACCTCTGATGTAGATTCAACCACTATCATTTGATGCCATTTTCGGTGTCAATATATTCATCATATCTGGTAGTAGATCATTTCTGCAAATAATTTTTTCTATTATTAGAATGGCTAGTTCCAACAAAGACACTAAATATCACAACAAACCCTACAATTTTTCACTAGATTTACATGAATTCATTTACATGTTAATTTTATTGGGCTGAACATGAAAACAAAAGAATTCATGAAGCCAATTTGTTTCATCAAATAAAATATGTTGGTTTCATATTCACCCTGTCTCCTTCCTTAGCCACAAACGCTGCAAAAAACACTGCCATCAGCTGCAACCTGCAACTCACCAGAGGCCGCTCTAGTATACTAAAAAAGACACATGTAGGTAGCTCACCACACTGCCCTCATCCACTACAACAAATATGTTGTACCATGCTTCACCGCTATGCCATGAGACCATGCTAAAAAAATGCATTTGACCTTCAACTAGGTCGATCCCAAACACAGGAAGCTGGAAGCCTCCCGAAAAATCCACGTGCTCCATGATACTAATTGTTGTTGTTTCTTTACCTCATCTTTTTTTTGTTCATATCTTGGGCATTTTGTCTTTGTTAATTAAATCTTGGAACTCCAAGCTTAACCTGTCATTTGTCAGAGCCGCAAATTTTAACAAAGTAACTTTACCTACATTGAGTTAGCTAGACTCAATAAGGCTCAATGATTCCAAGAAACAAAATAAGCTTTTCAGATTAACAAGACAATCAAATTTATCTATCTCTGCTCAAAGGTGACTATTTCCAAAACATAACAACAATCATTCTTCTCCAATGATACCTCAGAGAGGTGTACTGATAAAGCAACGGATCAACGTCTTTTCAACTGGTCTTAATGGAGTGCATTCCAACACAGACAATCCAGACGTGGACACTCACATCAACACAAAGAAAAATAATAACAATTTGTTCGCCTCGGGACAAGAATCTAGGAATCTACCATTTGATCCTGTGTCACCCTGCCGTCAGCTTTGTTGCTCATGGTATCAAATTTAATCTGGAAAAAAATAGATTATTTCACTGAAAACCTGCAACAGAAGGAACTCCTTCCTCTATTCGCTAAATATTCTTTTCATGAAAAAATTTGCATCATCATGATCTGGGTAAATATAGCATAAAAACTAGTTTGACTACAACACAAACGTAAACAACATCGAGCATCCAGTGCAAGACCTTCTGGTAGAGGTCGGCCAACATAAAATCGAGAAACATAAATGAATATTGATATTGATGTTCCGACAAGGAACATAGATATTTGTCCCAAATGCACATAAAATTTTCCAACAATTCTCCAACCTAGAAATTTGTGACACATCTACTCGATCCGCCGAAATGTTACCCACACTAGCGAACGCTTAAAACTCTGTTTGGACGACATGTCCAACTGCAGCTCTAAAGAAACACGCTCATCTCTATTACTGAGACTTCCATGCAATGAATTCAACACTCGATTACTTCAAGTCGATCCAAATGAAAATTAATACTCGCGCGACTGCTAAAATGAGTTTCGAATCTCTGCAGATACGAGAGTCGTAGCTCTTGCAATTCCAATTTACACATAGGAGCAAGAGCTGTGACAGAGCAGATACTACTCAGGCATGGAAGCCACAGATCACCACCATGGTGGAAGCGATCCACTAGATCCACCATAGGGATACCATGCATATCCACCAATCGATTTTCTCACATCACGTTACGCGCAGCCCCTAATCCTGTCAAACTCTACATCCAAGCAAACATATGTGGATCTCCTTTAAATTAAAGGGGATGACATAACCTTAAACACGCTCGACGACCTCTGCAAATCGATCCTTCATACCCTTGAGGCAAGTCCCTCTGTCAAGATCGCAGATTGGGTACCCACTGTTGTAGTGATCATCAAAGCAGGTGGTTGAATCAAGAGGGCATCAGCCCCAGGCATAGTAGTAACCTGTGGCGACCTGAAACTGAGACTTTGCAACATAAAGTTTTCAAAAAATTTAAACAATTTACTCCAGGAAATTATGTTCAACAAGCCCTCATCACTATGATAGGCATCAATCTCCAATCTTCCATTTACGACTGTAAATACAAGCGATCAGATCAGGAGCACTGCTGATGGGCAACAAACCCAGCAACACAGCAAACGTAGGTAATCCGGTCCTTGCAAATGAAGGATTCTTACACATTTGATGACCTCCAACATGTCGGTCAAAGAGCAGCAGTTGACTCCAATTATGCCAACTCACGGAAAAAAACTTGTCATGGTGTCCTGATGAGAAACGCCTCGTTTATGCTACCCCAACACAATAAAACAGGTTTGCACACAACTCCAAATTGCAATCTGCCTTTTCACGCAGTTTCACAGAACCCACACAAATCTAACAACCACGATTCCCGTCGACAATAGCCCCTGGAGCATCCACGCACACAACTCCACACGGCAACGACAACATTGTAGCCTCTCGTCCCTCGCAGGGACACAAAAATCAAATGATTTGGCTCGAAATCGATCACAATATCATGCAGCACACACGACGAACGACAAGTTTCTGTTGCGTTCAACTCGAATGGACAAACAAAAAAAAAAAACTAAAACAATACCAATATACTCTTTATTTCTCTCGTTTCCCTTAGCCTAGGAGGGGTCGAGGTCCAAGCCCATATGGGCTCTGATACCAATATAAAATATCAATATGCACACTATATTATATTAATCAAAATGATTACATAAATATACATGAAATATAGTCTCAATATAGGAAAACTATCTTGGACGTACAATAAGGTGGTTGAGAGAATATCTCAACCACATACCTGACTAGGAATATTTAGATTTAGCTACCACCTATGATATACGAACAAACTCCTTACATAAAAAGTCAACACCACAGAAAAGTAGAAATTACATATTCCAACAATATATATATATATATATATATATATATATATTTGATTACATTTGTGTCTCATTTTATTTATATTTTAATGTTATTTGAATAAAATTACATTTTAATATTTTTAATTTATTTTCAATAATAAATTAAATCTTAATTATGAATTTTATAATAATTTATAAATATATTTATAAAATTTATATTTAGATTATTTTTTTAATTATGTAAATTTAATAAAATAATGATTTTTTTAACGACTCACTTATATTTAGGTTATTTTTAAAATGTATATCTAAATATTATAGTCTAATTATAGGTAAAATATTCAATAAAATATACTTGAACCAAATATATTTTCTCTATGGCTAAAATATTTAGGTTCAAAGGGGAAATTTTAAATACAGTGTTTTATTTTCTATTTTTTAAAATAAATTTTGAATAATAAGTTACTTATATAATTTAAATTGCAGTGAAATCATTTAATTAATTTTAAGATATTAGTTTTTAGTTAAATAGAAATTTTAAATTATTTTGTTTATCTATATATCTATGTGAAAAATAGTAATTAGAAGCATAAAGTCTTGTGACTTGGACCACACCTATACATAGTGGTAGTTGAATTTATACCCATCGAATTTATAACATATATCCTTTTCACACATATTACTTTAAATAAACCCTTATCATTAATTAACGTACACCTCATACACTTATAGATTTTTAATTATAATATAACTTGATTTTATTTTATTTATATCTAATTTTTCACATTTTTATGTGATAAACCATTTCAATTTTAGAATGCACTAGTCATCAGGATACATATTACTATTAATCTCACCATATTTATTAAACATTATTACACTATTATATTTTAAATAAATATAAATAAATTAATTATATATCTCAACTACAAATGAAACTAGGAATATTTAGATTTAGCTACCTCTTTAATCAACACAGCAGAAAAGTAGGAATTACATATTATATCTATAAAAGATATATTAGAAAGCAAATAGATATAAATAGATGAATATTTGGGGTGGACACTTCACCCATGTTCAGGGATTGGAAAGTAGATAGATGAGACTCGATTTCCACAATTATTCATTTATTTTTTTTCTAGTCTTTGAAGATGGATGGAGTGTAGAGACTAGAGATTTCCACAATTATTCATGTATTTTCTTTCTAGTCTTTCAAGATGGGTGCACTGTCCACCCCAAATATCAAATAGGAAAAAATTAGACATATTTCTGATTATAAAATTATAGCTAATATGAATAATTATGAAAATCTCCATTCTCAAAACTAAATATTATTCAAAACAAGTAAAATATAATTTCTATATTCTTAAATAATTTTTTCCCAAATAAATATAAATGTGTTAAAAGTATCATAAATTTGTATATTAACAACCTTTTGTTGTGAAATAAATTATCTATCTTCAAACAAAATTATTATCATAGTTGAATAAAATATCTCCTACAAATAGAGGTATTTTATTTCCATTTTGAATGAAAACAATTACTTTTAAAATAATTATTTTGATGTATAAATATGAATATAAATTTCAACCAATAAATTAATGATATTGGTGAAGTGTATATAAATATTCCCTTATATTTTATTTTATTTTGACGTTTGCCCTTTCTTTTTATCTAGTAATTACAACCTATTAAAATATACTACTTTTTGATAATGTTAATAAATAATATTTTATTACAGTAGGATTATACGCACTTGTCAAGTATATGCGTAGTTGTGTGGAAAATGTATTATAGGACGATGAAATCTTAATGGTAAGGTAACCCTCATCGCAAACCCTAACCCTATCCAAAAGTTATTTTAGCCCACTCCTTAGCAAACTCTAAACTAAACCTACCCTCCGTGCGTTTCAAATATTAGGGCAAAATTATGGCATCATTTTAATTAGGGGTGAGAGCATGTGCAACTTTAAAATATCTACATAATTTTTGGAGAGTTAATTATATTTAGAGAGTGAGTTAAGTGAGAGTGTTGAGTCAAGTTGACTTATGTGATGGTTCAGTAGAGTTATGTGATATATGAATTTGGTAAGTGTGTTCATGTTAAACTAGTAGTTAGTTGAAAAGGATAAATACTTTCAACACGTTCATTGTAGTCAGATCAATAAAGTTAATGTGATTAATAAATGAACCGCAACTCATGCTATTATGTATGAATTATTTGTGTTATTTGTGCCTTTACTCTTCCACCCTTATGACAAACTGGTATTACAAAAAGTTACATAAGAAACAATCAAGGTCAAATTTTTTTTATCGCGTATTTACGCTATAACACATCTGGCAGTTATACTCACAACGTTATAACGCTAGTGGGCTCACACAGAGACGCGTTGCAGTTGATAGTAACAGAGCCGCGCTACAGAAAAAGCTCATAAGTTTATGAACGGTAACACTAACGCTGTGCTATTTGAGGTCACGAGCATTACAAGCTACCACAATACACTTCCGACGCGTTAGAGCTTTAAAAAACGTCAAAATATTGATATGCTTGATACGCTTACAAAACGAATCTTGAAAAGGATTCATGAGAGTTATAATTTTAATTAAGAGGTCCTTTTATAAGGTCACGTGAGTATATAAGAGGAAATTTTTTCAAAAGGGATTGTAGAAATCATATTATAATAAGGTTTTAAAAAGAGTTTAATATGAAAGTTTATTTTAAATATAAAAAGAAATTGTAAAGAATTTTTTTATATAAAATAAAATTTAGGGTTTTATTATAAGGTTATTATTTTGAGCTTTGGAAAGCTTATAAAAGGAGAAACTTAGGCTATCATAAAAAAAAATGAATATTTTTGAAGAAATATGGAAACAAACAGTTTTTAGCGACAAATTCTTTCTTTCATAACGAAGGATTATGATGTGTGGGCCATTAAAATGGAGATCAGGTTAAAAGAGCATGATGTTTTTGATCATGTAAATTTTGGGTTTGCAAAACCTCAGAATGACGCAGAAGAATGAACTCTCACTAATGCATAGAGGTAACAATGGAACAAAGACAAAAGAAATAATGCACAACTGTTGCTTCTTATCTAGGAGGGAGTGGACCAGGTAGTGTTCCAGAAAATTATGATCGCGTCTTCAATAAATGAAACATGAGAAACTTTGGTGACAAACTATCAAGGTATGGCCAAAGTCAATATTGTTAAATTGAAGAATACTAGGAGAGATTTTGAAATTCTGCAGATGAAGGAGGCAGAAGACATTGATTCTTTCATGAATCAAGTCATGTCTGTCGTAAATTAGTTAAAAATTTATGGTGAAGATATTAAATCAAACAATGATTGAGAAGGTCCTTAGATGTTTGTCTAGACCAAGTTTTATGTTGTGGTAACAGTCACAGAAGAAGCCAAGGATTTGGAAAAATTGACAATTTATGAGTTCATGGGATCACTTCTATCACATGAGGCAAGGATAGATAGAAATAAGGATTCCACTTTAGAAACTACTTTCAAAAGTCAAGTTTCTATTTCAGGAGGTTTAGGCAGAGGACAAGACATAATATATGGTGGTCGGAGAGATGGTCGAGAAGAGAATGAACATGAAAGTGGAAGCAACAATAGTAGAAGCTTCAAGAATAATCAAATGTTTGAAAAATAAAAGGTGAGATATTATTGCAATAAATTTGGTCCTTATGCCCATGATTGCAAGACGAGGATAACTGATCAAGGAAACTAGAGAGCTAATGTTAGTACAAAGAATACTAACTCCATGTTCCTAGCTTTCCATAACATGCATGAACCGTATGATAATGTGCGGCTATTAGACAATGCTTGCAGTAACCACATGACACACAACAAGAGTTTAGTTGAAATATGGATCAATCTATGAGGAAAGAAGAAAATTTGGGTACTCACAAAACTATGGATGTAGATGACAAAGGAGTGGTCAATATTCTAATGAAGCAGGGTGAGCCAAAGGCAATCTCAGAGGTATATTATATTCCTAGTATCAAACAAAATTTAATAAGTGTTGGTCAATTGATGCAAAAGGGATACAAAGCTATCTTTCAAGGTCAAGAGTGTGTAATTTATGACAATCCCCCAAGCAAGAAACTAATAGCAAAGGTGCAGATGACGAGGAACATACTCTTTCCTATAATTATGAATTACAACGATCATGTGAGTTCATTTAATGTTGCATGTTCTAATGATTATTGGTTATGTAAATTTCATTTTGGACACTTGCACTTTCCTGGTTTAATATTGTTGCAACAGAAATAGATGGTCAAAGGATTACCTCCCATCAAATAACCTACCAGTACTTATGAGTGTTGTATCTTGGGAAAGTAGCACCGTGAAAGTTTTTCAAAGTGGGTTGCATACAGAGCAAGGCAACCTCTTGAGTTGGTGCATACAGAAGTGTCTGGACATATGAGGACACAATCGATTGGTGGATTACTTCCTCACTTTTATTAATGAATATAGCATAAAAACTTGGGTTTACTTCTTGAAGTAGAATTCTGAAACTTTTAAAAATTTCAAGGAATTCAAAGCCTTAGTAGAGAACCAAAGTGATCGAAAGATCAAAATGTTGAGGTCACATAGAGGTGGAAAATATGATTCAAAGGAATTCCATGATTACTACAAACAACATGGAATTAGAAGATAGTTTACAACAAGATACACACCACAACAAAATGGTGTGGCAGAGAGAAAGAACATAACCATTACGAACATGAAAAGGAGCATGTTGAAATAAAGAAATGTTTCTAATGAGTATTGGGAAGAAGAAGTTTCATGTGATGTTTATGTGATAAATAGATCTCCTACAAAGAGTGTGATGAACAGAGCTCCAGAAGAACCATGGTCAGGTATGTCATGCAACATATCTCATTTCAGAGTTTTTGGAAGTGTATCCTATGCACATGTGTCTAAGCAGATAAGAGGAGAATTGGATGATCGAATTGAAAAATGTATATTTATTGGTTATAGTAAGCAGTCAAATGCTTACAAATTGTATAACTCTATCACCGAGAATACCATAATCAGTAGAGATGTTGTGTTTAAAGAACAAGAGTAATGGAATGTGATTGTAGACAAAACAATTGATGCACAAGAACCATTGATGAAAGAGGATGATGTAGCAAAAAAGGAGAAACAAGAATCAAAATAGTAGACACAAAACATAGTCACATGAGGAAGGGCTCCAATATTTTAGGAGCAACATGGATCTTCAAGCAGATAAATAGACCAAAATTCTCCAAGCATCCAATCAGGTGATGAATCAAGCAATGGTAAGAGAAATATGAGAAGACTAAAAGATATTTATGACGATTTGGACGTTATTCAATTTTTTTGTTGTTGTCATTCAAAACTTCTTCATTTGAAGAAGCAATCAGAGATGAAAATTCACTGTAAGTCATGGATGAATAAATTGAAGCTATTGAAAATAATGATACATGGGATTTGGTTAATTTTCCAAGGGATAAAAACCTCAATGGTGTGAAGTGGGTGTATAAGAGAAAGTTGAATGAGAAAGGTGAAATTGATATAATTAAAGCAAGGCTTGTAGCATAAGGATTCTTGCAGCAACCAAGAATAGATTGTGGAGAAAATTTTTCTTCGGTAGCCAGCTTGGATACTATAAGAGCAGTTCTAGTCACAACAGCTCATAACAAGTGGAAAGTATATCAGATGGATGTCAAATAAACATTCTTGAATGGAAAAATAGAAGAATAAATTTATGTGTAGCATCCTCCAGGTTATGAAGTTGAAGGTAAAGAAGATAAAGTTTACAGGTTGAAGAAAGTGCTCTATGGACTCAACCAAACACCTAGAGCATGATATAGTAGAATCAATAGTTACATGATTAAGAATGGATTTTTCATAAGCATCATTGAGCCTACCTTATACAAAAATTTAAATGAGCACGAACACATTTTGATTATTTTCTTATATCTTGATGACATGATTATTACAGGTGATCTTGAGTTAGATGAATTTAAAGAAGCTCCGATGAAAGATTTTGAGATGAAAAATCTTGCTCTCATGAATTAATTTCTTGGCATAGAAGTTGAGCAATCTGAAAAATGAATTTTTATTTTCCAAATTAAATATGCTAGATATTTTCTGAAAATATTTGGGATGGATAGTTTCAAACATGTACCTACACTTGTTGCAACAGGTAAAAAGTTATGCAAGGACGATGAAGGATCGGATGTCAATCCAACTCTATTCAAAAGATCAGTTGGTAGCATCATGTTTCTCACAACTACAAGATCAGATAATATGGAAGGACTGATTTTGATTTCCAGATTTATGGAGAATCCAAAAGATATAGATTGGAGTGCAGGAAAATTAATTCTGAGATACATAGCACAAACTAGAGATTGTGGCATAATGTATGCAAGTACAAAAAGAAAGATTTGGTTGGATACACAGATAGTGATTTTGTAGGATGCTTGGATGATAGGAAGAGCACTTTCAGTTATGTGTTTCATCTTGGTTTAGGTGTGATAGCATTAGCATATAAGAAACAACCCATTGTGACATTATAATCAACAGAAGCAAAATATGTAGCAGCAACATCAGCATCATGTGAATTAGTATGGTTAAGAAGAGTATTGGATGGACTCAAGCAGAAAAAATAGGGATCAACAGAAATATATTCTGACAACACCTCAACGATTTCTCTATCCAAAAATAGTGTGTTTCATCAAAAGAGAAATCATGTTGATACTAGATATCACTTTATTAGAGAGCTTGTGAGCAATGGAGAAGTTCACTTCAAGCCTTGTAAATGTAGTGGTCAAGTGGCTTATATATTTACAAATCCATTAGAAAAATATGTGTGTGAGTTTAACAAAATAAACTTGGGTGTTGTAAGCCTAGAGAGACATAGACCAGTAGGCATGTTTTAGTTGTCATGAGTTAAATTTTATTTTAGCGGTCTTAATTAAGGGGGAGTGTTAAAATATCTAATTAACTCCCACATGGAGATTTAACTATATTTTGAGAGTCAGTTAAGTGAGCGTTGAGTCAAGTATAATTATGTGATGGTCAAATCGAGTTATGTGATAGATGAGTTTGGTAATTGTGTACATGTCAAGCTAGTCATTAGTCGAAAAGGATAAATACCCTTCACCGAGTTCATTCTATTCAAATCAATAAAATTTTTGTGATCAATAGAAGAGCTGCAACTCGTCCGTGTTATTGTGTGTGAATTATTTTTTATTTGTGCCTTTACTCTTCTGCCTTTCCAACAAATCTATTAGCTTCATTTATCCACCTCCATCTCCCATCATCTCCTGTCCACGACGACATGAATTTAACTTATTCCAGTATCTCTATAAATGACATCCCACCCTCACATTAAAAAGTTAATATATAGTTTTTTCTTCTTTAGTAATTTTAACGAAAACCACAATCCCCTATTATGGAGACATGTTACAATTTTCTTTAAATATACCATTGATGGTTATCTTCAGGAATTAAAGAATATGCCATGTTCCATCTCTGGTTTTGACTGATAAGAGCGGGTTTCAATTTTTAGAGCCGTAGAAGCCAATTTCTAACTAAATAAAAAATATGTAGAAGTTCTATATTCTATCTTTATATCTTTATGGCTAGAAATTGTAATTACTTTCGTATGTAAGAGTTGGTTAAATTTAGGGAGTTATTTAAGAGTACAGTCCAATGTGTTCGAGTTAAGTCATATATCGGTAAAACTTGAATTTAGAGTGTGTGCATGTCAATTTATTTTGGGCGAGTTTCTAGTCCAAAAATTTTAAATAAGGTTTAAATACCCCTCATGAGGTTCATTGTAATAATAAATTTTTGTGTGATCATTTCAGAAAAGCCGCAACTCCTATTCTTTTTGTGTGTCAATTTTTGTGTTTCTCCTCTCTATATTTCTATTGGTCTACAAAAAGGAAAATGTTTTTTCAAGCATGATTGTGTTTTTTGAGTTTCATTCAACAAGAAATGAATGAAATTCTTATATGGAAGGTAGAAAAAAATACAAATTCCAAGGAAGCATGGAAGATATTGAAAGAATAATTTGGTGCAAGGGGGAGTGATATGCAGCACAAGGTTATGTGATCGGTAAAGAAGACATCTATGGATCTAAAAGTAAATGAGCAAGACTCTCATAATACAACAGAGCTTGGAGAATCCCACTCAAAAGTGGATGATGGTCGTGAAGACTATAAAATTGAAACCCATTATGCAGACTTGTATATGGATGAAGAATATGCAACAAAGCTTGTAGAGAGAGAAGTTGAAGCCTATATTTCTGAAGTAGAGCAAGAGCTTATATATGCTCAAGGATTCCACTATCACGTGGATGGTGCAGATGATGGTGAATCCCATTATGATGAGACACATTTGGATGATGACTGCAAAGGGAGATGTGGATTGGTGAATCCAACCACAACTCATGGGTTTGGAATTGTCAATGAGCACATGCATGCTCGGATATCCCACGACATGGTGGATGAACATTATGATAATGAAATTTGTGAAATAAGGATTTATCTGTCAATATTATAAGCATCATGTTTGATGAAGAATTAAAGTTTGAAGTTTCCAATGTAGCAACAAGCTATAAAGGAGTTGGAAATTCTCATGAAGAAGTGTGTGAGAAAGTAGTATATGAGTTTCCCATAGTGAAAGTTATCAATACAGAAACAAGTAGTTTGGTGGATCCAACAATTGGAATTGTTGATATTAAATTTGATGAAAAACGATTAACTAGTGATGACTGGTTTCACATGATGTAACAGAAAGAACATATTTTTATGGGTAAAAATGAGAATATGGGTTACACTTTCGTGAGAAACGCATTTGGAAATTTCATTTTCCCAACAGTTCTACCAAAATTTTAGGAAGTTTGGCTAAAATTTTAAAAATTTCAACCAAAGTTTTGAAATTAATTCGGCCGAACTTCTTAAAATAATTCGGCGGAACATTTTCTTATAAATATACCGGCCTCGAGACCAACAACAAGTTTTCATTACCATTGCGCTGCTCTGTTTCTGTCTTGTGGCTCTATTCTATTGTCATCTCGATCTGTTTCTGTATCGCCATTGTGCTGCTGTGTTTCTGTCTCGCTTCTCTATTTTATTACCGTCTCACTCTGTTGTAGTCTTGTTGTTGCACTGTTGTGTTTCTATGTTTCTCCTCTGTTATGTTTTTGTCTCGCTCTGTTGCTATCTCGTCATTACGCTTCTATATTTCTATCTCGCTGCTTTTTTGTTGTCTCATTGTTACATGGACGAGGAGGGGAGCAAGTGAAGGTGAGAAGGTGTTATGTTTTATGCTCTGTTTTTTTTGTTTATGTTTTTTTTTTTTTTTTTTAAATTTATTTTTTCTGTGTTTCCCGGTTTTCTATAATCTGCATCCTCAACAATCTGCGGCATCATCATTTTGTTGTCTGCTCGTTGTGTGCGCTCTCACTGTATGCTCACCATGTGTGCTCTCGTTGTCTTTGAATTTCCAGATATTTCTTCAAATTGAAATGTCAGATGATATGATTTGTAAGAAAATAAATGTATTACCTTCACTGAAAAGTTAATTTTGTGTTATTTATTCTCGTTGACGTGATTCTTTACAAATATACCTCTCTTTTTAATGAGTGATTATTTTAAATTCGCGGTGAGCTTTCTAAATCATTTGTTGTAGTAGAAAGAAATTCCATTTAATATTTTTGTTAAATTCAATTTCTTTTAAAAAAAAATTAAGGATGACGATTAACAATGGGATGTATATATATATATATATATATATATATATATATATATATATATATATATATATGTATGTATGTATGTATGTATGTATGTATGTATGTATGTATGTATGTATGTATGTATGTATGTATGTATGTATGTATGTATGTATGTATGTATGTATGTATATCTTTTTCAGTGGAAAAAATCCTCTACTATATATAATGTACCAACACAATATTAGCCTATAGAAGCCCCTTAGGCAATAATTGACCTACACATTTGACAAAGATTTTGAGTTAGCAGTTTCTCTATCATCTCGCGTATGGAATAATACACCTTCTTTTTCTAGCTTTCTGAGAGTAATATCCCTATACCGTTGTTCGTTCATGCAATAAAATGTGTGTATATATATATATATATATATGGTTTTCTTATTATATTCTATAATATGTTGTGTATGGAATAATAAACCTTCCTGTTCCAACCTTCTGAGAGTAATATCCCTATACTATTCTATGTTCATGCAATATATATATATATATATATATATATATATATATATATATATATATATATGGTTTTCTTATTATCTTCTATAATATGTTTTCTATGGAATAATAAACCTTCTTGTTCCAGCCTTCTTAGAATAATATCCCTATTCTTTGTTCATGCAACAATATATATATATATATATATATATATATATATATATATATATATATATATATATATATATGGTTTTCTTATTATCTTCTATAATATGTTGTGTATGGAATAATAAAAATAAAAAATGAAAATATTTTTTTTATATACCACTAACCCACACACATTTACCATTATCCCATCCTTGAGTAATATATAATCTCATAAGATGAAACCATTTCCAATTATATGACAACCTTCTTTTTAGACAGGGACTTTCAATTGGTAAAGTCTTCCCATCAGTTTGGTGTTGTGGCCATGTTATTTGAATCTATGCCAGATTTAACAAGGTTCCTCTTTATGTTGTGTGTAGTCTTTTGAGGGTTGTCCTAATGTTCTCTTACGTTAGAATCCGTGTCATTCTTTTTGAAGTTATTTTGTGATTCTGTCATCCTTATTGGTATTGTGGGTGTGTTATTTGAAACTATGTCAGTTTTAACAAGGTTCCTCTTTATGTTGTGTGTAATATTTTGAGGGTTGTCCCAATGTTCTCTTATGTTGGAAGCCCTGTCATCCTTTTTGAGGTTCTTTCATGATTCTTTCATTCTTTTTGAAGTCCTTGGCATATTGATCTATGTATGAAGTTATCTTATAATTTAAATTATTCATTTGATGCAATGCTAGTAATTCTCTCCCTTAGAAGTTGTCCACAGTTTGTGCTTGTTTGTCTCTATAAATTTTACTACAATCGTTTCTATATAATTTACTACAATCGTTTAGCATTTTAGTCCAAGATTGATGATTTATATGGATGGGTTTGGAAAATTATCAATATCAACACAAAACTTTTGTCTCTGTTGCTATCTCACTGCTCTGTTTTGTTGTTGTCTCACTCTATTGTTGGCTCGTTATTGCACTGCTCTGTTTCTATCTTGATCCTTTGTTGTTGTCTCGCTGTTGCAAGGGCAAGGAGGTGAGCAAGTGAAGGCGATAAGGTGTTATGGTTTATGCTTCTTTTTTTTCGTTTATGGTTTTTTTTTTTTTTTTTAAATGTAATTTTCAGTTGATGCAATTCTATTAATTCTTTACCTTGGACGTTGTCCATAGTTTGTGTTTACTTGTCTCCATACATTTTACTACAATCGTTTCTATACATTTTACTACAATCATTTCCTTTTTGTCCATGTTTTATGATTTATATGGATGCATTTGGAAAATTATCAATATCCCTTTAGTCCATGTTTTATGATTTATATGGATGGGTTTGGAAAATTATCAATATAAACACAAAAAATGTGGCAGAAAACTATTTTTCAAATACCATTGCCACCAAAAACATGATGTAATCTGCCAATATAGACAATGCTAATTAGCAAGATAGAAATGCTTATAAATGGAAATTATATATTCAGATCAGTGTGTTAACAGTGAGTTATTAATTGTAGTCATTGTATATGCCATTTATCCCATAAACTTTGTACATTTCTCCCATAAAATTTAAGCCATTTGCTAGTGTTTTGGGAACCATGTACATGGCATTTCTATGTTATTTCTCCCATAAAATTTATGGAAACCTTTAAGGAAAATCATGTACATGTCATCTCTCCCATAAACTTAACGCAAAGTTTAAGGCAAACCATGTACATGTCATTTCTCCTATTAACTTTAAGGAAAACCATGTACATGTCATTTCTCCCATAAAATTTAAGGAAACCTTTAAGGAAAATCATGTGCATGTCATCTCTCCCATAAACTTAAGGCAAAGTTTAAGGCAAACCATGTACATGTCATTTCTCCCATAGACATTAATTTAATATATTTTAAAGGAAAATGTTAGTGTTTTTTGAAACCATGTACATGTCATTTCTCCTATAAACTTTAAGGCATTTGATAGTGTTTTCGGAACCATGTACATTTCATTTCTATTTCATTTCTCCCATAAAATTTAAGGCAAAATTTAAGGCAAACCATGTACATTTCATTTCTCCCATAAACTTGAGGAAAAATTAAGGCTAACCATGTACATGTAATTTCTCCCATAAACTTTAAGTCAAACCATGTACATGTCATTTTTCCCATAAAATTTAATTTAATATTATTTTTAAGGAAAAAGTTGGTGTTTTTGAAAACCATGTACATGTCATTTCTACCATAAATTTTAATGAATTTGCAACTGTTTTAGGTACCATATACATGCCATTTCTATGTCATTTCTCCCATAAACTTTAAGACAAACCATGTACATGTCATTTCTCGCATAAACTTAAGGCATAATTTAAGGAAAACCATGTACATGTCATTTTCCCAATAAACATTAAGGAAAACCATGTACATGACATTCTCCCACAAACTTTAATTTAAATATTTTTAATGAAAATGCTAATGTTTTTGGAAAGTATGTACATGTCATCTTTCCCATAAACTTTAAGGAATTTTCTGGTCTTTTGGGAACCATGTACATTTCATTTATATGTCGTTTCTCCCATAAATTTTAAGGGAAACTTTAAGGAAAACCATGTACATGTCATTTCTCCAATAAACTCAATGAAAATTTTAAGGTATGTCATTTTTATGTCATTTCTACCATAAAATTTAAGGAAAACTTTAAGATAAACCATGTACATATCATTTCTCCCATAAACTCAAGGAAACCTTAAAGGGAAACCATGTACATGTCATTTCTCCCATAAACTTTAATTTAATATATTTTAAGGAAAATTCTAGTGTTTTTGGAAACCATGTACATGTCATTTCTCCCATAAACTTTAAGGGATTTGCTAGTTTTTGGGAACCATGTACATGTCATTTCTATGTAATTTTTCCCATAAACTTTAAGGCAAAATTTAAGGCAAACCATATACATGCCATTTCTCCCATAAACTTAAGGAAAACTTTAAGGAAAATCATGTAAATGTAATTTATCCCATAAACTTTAAGGAAAACCATGTACATGTCATTTCTCCCATAAAATTTAATCTAATATATTTTTAATGAAAATGCTAGTGTTTTTAAAAGTATGTACATGTCATTTCCCCCGTAAACTTTTAATTCATTTGATAGTGTTTTGGGAACCATGTACATTTCATTTCTATTTTGTTTCTCCCATAAAATTTAAGGCAAACTTTATGGTAAACCATGTACATGTCATTTCTCCATAAAGTCAAAACAAACTTTAAGGCATATCATTTCTATGTCATTTCTCCCATAAACTTTAAGGCAAACCATGTACATGTCATTTCTCCCATAAAATCAAGGAAAACATTAAGGAAAACCATGTACATGTCATTTCTCTCATAAACATTAATGTAGACCATGTACATGTCATTTATCCCACAAAAGTTAATTTAATATATTTTTAAGGAAAATTCTATTATTTTTGGAAACCGTGTACATGCCATTTCTCCGATAAACTTTAAGGCATTTTCTAGTGTTTTGGGAACCATGTACATGTCATTTCTCCGATAAACATTATAGAAAACCATGTGCATGTCATTTCTCCTATAAACTTAAGGCAAACTTTATGACAAACCATGTACATGTCATTTCCCCCATAAACTTTAATTTAATATATTTGTAAGGAAAATGCTAGTGTTTAAGGAAAATCATGTACATGTCATTTCTCCCATAAAATTTAAGGAAAATCATGTACATGCCATTTCTCCCATAAAATTTAAGGCAAACCATGTACATGTCATTTTTTCCATAAAATTAACACAAACTTTAAACTTAATGAAAACTTTAAGGTTAACAATCTACATGTCATTTTTCCCATAAAGTCTAAGGAAAACCATGTACATGTTGTTTCTCCCATAAAATTTAATTTAATATATTTTTAAGGAATTTTACATGTTTTTGGAAACCATGTACATGTCATTTCTCCCAGAAACTTGGCATTTGCTAGTGTTTTTGGGAACCATGTACAGGTTATTTCTCTCATAAAATTTAAGGAAAACCATGTACATGCCATTTCTCCCATAAAATTTAAGGAATTTTCAATAAAATTTAAGTCATTTGCAATAAATATTCATTTAATATATTTTTAAAGAAAATGCTTGTGCTTTTGGAAACCATCTACATGTCATTTCTCCCATAAACTTGGCATTTGATAGTGTTTTTGGGAACCATGTACATGTCATTTCTCCCAACCATTGAAATGCCATTGATCCCATAACATTTAAGGCATTTTCAATAAAGAAAATTCTAGTGTTTTTGGAAACCATGTACAAGTCATTTCTCCCATAAACTTCAAGGCATTTTCTAGTGTTTTGGGAACCATGTACATGTCATTTCTCTCATAAACTTTAAGATATTTTCTAGTATTTTTGGTAACTATGTAGATTTCATTTCACCCATAAAATTTAAGGCAAACCATGTACATGCCATTTCTCCCATGTATTTGCAATAAATGTTCATTTCATATATTTTACTAAATTTCTTTTTTTTCTCAGGGATAAAAAATCCCACTAAACATGGTTGAAAAATGGAAATTATGCATAGATATTTCTTGCTATCCAAATGAAGGGAAAGAAGTGATTACATATGTTCTTTGCAATATTGCGACTAACAAGGTCCTCCAAATGGAAATGAATATACTGGGAAGAATAACAAACAATCAAGCATATTATATTGCATTGATAAAAGGCTTGGTAACAACTAGGGGGTATGGATCAAATGGAATTGTAGTTTTCACCAATTCTGAACTTGTGCGCAACTAGATGAAAGGTGTGTACCAAGTTAAGATGGAGAGTCTAAAACAACTACATTGAAAAGAAAACAATATTGTTAGACAATTTAATTTTTTTAGTACAAGACATTGTACAAATTTTAATAAGATGTATAGTGATCTATTGTGTGGGGCAATTGGAATTCAAGATTCATCTGTGAAAGAAGAATTAGTATTATACAGGGCAATGCCAATTCAATATCCATCTCTCAAAGATGAATTACTGTTGAGATGCTCTCCTTCAAAATTTATTGATGAACATTCTAACATATCTTTGATATGTATGTGTTTTTTACTTATAAATGCATAATTTTTAATGACCATGTGTTTTTTTCAATTGCATACTAAGTGTGCTGCTACCATGTAAGCGCAACTTGGTGAACTTAATGTTTTAGAAAATTAAAATGTTCAGGACTTCAAAAAAAATTTGTTTAAAGTGAGTTTGACACATCAATTTCCGCTTTGAAATTTGTGTTTTACATAATTTGTGTTTGTGCTCAACATTTGTGTACTAAATTACATTGATTTTTTGAATTCTTTTTAATTTATTTTAAATAGTAATTTTAAAAATAATTGTAAATGTCCATTGTATATATATATATATATATATATATATATATATATATATATATATATATATAATGGAGGATGAAAGACAAACATCAATAGAATCCCATGCCTCTACGAGAGAGGGGGATTATGGATCAAGGGATGTTCATGGTATTTATATAAATGTGTGTGTTTTTAAATGACATTTGAATATGTAATCTTATCTCCATGCATACATGTATACATGTGAAATTGATTTTTTTTATTGAATATATCTATAATTTTATCCCCATATACATACATGTATAAATATGGAATTGATTTTTTATTAATTTTGTGACTTAAATTAGCTTTTAATAATTTTTATTTTTTATTTTTTAGGAGTTAGGAGGACAATGGTATATACTCAATCAGTGGAGCCTGGCCATGGTTCACACAATCATGGTATGGTTCACACAATTTAATCAATCATATGTACATATATTTATATGTATGTATGTATTTTTGAATTGATTATAAATTCACATTTTGTTTATGAAGCTTCCCTCTCGTCGCATGGGGGTGGTGGTGGTACACATTCCCGTGGTAGCCAATCAATAGGTGGTGACAAATTGCGTGAGAGTGGTGATATGCATTCCCTCGGTGGCTAATCAATGGGTGGTCATATTGGTTCTCCACCAATCGGTGGTCATTCTGGTTCTCAACGATCTTAGGGTGGGCATGATGCTACCCAGCCATCTCGAGGTTGCCATCAATATGAATATTATTTTCATTCAATTATTATTTTGTTAAATTATTTATATAATTTTTTTATGGTTAAAAAGAAAATTTGTACAAATTTGTTCACATGTTTTTTTATTTATACAAAATTTAATATATTCTGCAGAGAGTGAAGTTGTTGCTCAAAAAATATGTAGGCCATAACGCGTTATTCAAGAATAAGGTTGTACACCAACCACGACTTATCCTTTCTACATTTCCGATTTACCTCGGGAAACAAACATCCAGTAATGCACATTAAAAAAGTGTCAACATATTTATTCAAAATTTAAGAAAGATCTCGTTTCTTTGAAACTCGCTCCTGAGAGTCAAGAAAGCTTAAAAATAGTTACACACTCTTTAACCACAGTTGTAGATGTGTACAAAAAGCTTGGGCCAACCACTGATACTTTTGCAGAAGTGATGAGGAAAAGAAAGGAAACAGTGATGGGTCCCAATACAAGGGAGGATGTTAAACTCAAAGTTACAACAGAAATGGCCAAGTCTATGTTTAATTTCAAATAAGGGTAAAAAATAAAGATGCTAAACATGCAATATTTCAAGCACCCTGATATAGCTTGGCATTTGTATGATAGGCACCTTGCTGCCTATGGAAGACTTTTTGAACCCTTAGTTAAACTGAGAGAGGGGGGGGGGGGGGGAGAATCAGTTTAACACAGTCATGATCTTTTAAAATTTTATGAAACCTTATTTACACCTTCATTTCATATCCAACTTAATATGTGAGTAATCTTAGAATGTGAGTAGCAAGTATTAATATAATATAACAACAGACTTAATATGAGAGCAGCAGGTATTTAAGAAGATGACATAAATAAGATCAACACATAAACATCATGCACAGAGACACCAGATATAAGTGGAAACCCGTAAAGGGAGAAAACCACATCTTATTATTGTTGTGATGAAAAGCCAAGCTCCAACTCCCTCTCACCATTGTTTTTCTGCAGGCACCAACCTACAGGAGGCTCCTACCTCAATTCTTCTAGCTACAACTTGCAGGGAAGCACTAACTCGCTTCAATTTTCTGCAGGCACCAACCTACAGGAGGCTCCAACCTTAGTCAGCTACAACTAACAGCTATCAAGGTGCAACTTGATAGGGAAGCTCCAACTTCCTCAATTTATCAAACTGAATGTTTGCTGATTTACCTCAGATATCAGCTTTGTTCTGTAGCTTCTCTTTCTGCTCCTCTTTTCTTAATATTCTCTGCCTCACACTTCTATATTCTGCCTTCTCTAGATTTTATCTCTCTAACACTTTTTTTTTACTACATTTTCTTGCATATCAAGATGATATTATTTATAAGGATTTTCTTGTGACTGTTAGCATTCCTTAATGAATTCGGAATGGACAGCCATGTCTCTTTGCCTTTTGCCTTCTCATTTCTTTTCCAACTCACTCAGAAAAATGTAACTGTAGGTACTTATTTTAATCTAACAGTGGGATTTTGTTTTCTTCCGGAGACTTGCCAATGCATCACAAACAATAGAAAATTCAATTACAATATTTACATTCACATATAATGAAAACTTCAGCTCAACTCATTTAGTCTTTTGTCTCGCTGCGCATTTGTCTTTTCTTTGACTGTGTTTTATCTCTTTTCAGCTCTGTTTGCTTTTCTGTACTATGCTGTGGTGTAACTGCTGCATACGTGTAACTGAGCTTTTTATATCAGTGCATTTCATAAATATGTGTAACTGCTGACTGTAATTCTAGGAAAATTCCAACCCTTTACACGTAGCAAGTGTCTTGTTGATGTGGGAGTTCCGCAGGCGGAACATACATGCATCACAATCGTTTTATATTAAAAATCACCCTCCACCTTAAGCCGAGGCCCATGGGTTCACAGACCACGCAACATCTTTTAACACAATTGCAACAACGCGTTATATATATATACCAGCCCATATATATATATATATATATATATATATATATATATATATATATATATATATATATATATATATATATATATAACATAGTTTTAATTATCGGCATCGTTATACAAGGTTTTAACAATCAAACTGCCATGTCCATTTTAACACTGAAGAATCATGTTTAATACATAACTAATGCCTTTTCGGGCCCACTTTCCACGCTTTCCGATGCACTATGCTATTCCTCCAGCGATTTCCGATTGCGATTGATCACAATTGCAAGTTGCCTTGCTCCGATGCGATTGATCACTGTTCTTTGCCGATGCGATTGGAACTCAAATCCTTATTAATAAAAGTTTATAAGCCCATCGGGTCCGGGCTTCAATCTCAATCGCAAGTCTTTTAATATATGTTCCGACGGTCTGTTTCTTTCCGATGTGATTGACCACTGTTCACTGCTCTTTGCCGATGCGATTGGAACTCAAATACTTATTAATCATAGTTTATAAGCCCATCGGGTCCAAGCTTCAATCTCAATCGCAAGTATTTTAATATATATTCCGAGGGTCTGTTTATTTACGATGCGATTGGGAAGGGTACCACCTTATATTACTTTGTTTCTTTGGATCTCGCACTATATATGTAAATACGCTGCATATATATATATATATGCTTTGCCGCTTGGGGTTAAGCAATTCCCGGAATAAGGTTTATGTATTATATGTAATGCCCATCGGGTAATGATTCTCGGAATTATATACATATATCCTCCGGCTAAGGTAGTGATTCTCGGAATAACGGTTGTCTCTGCCTCTGCTACTTCTGTCGCTCTGCCTCTGCTGTGCTAATGCTTCTGCCACTCGACCACTTCACTGCCTTTGTATTCGTTGCCTCTGTCTCCACTGTTCGACCGTTTCACTGCCTCCATATTCGCTGCTTCTACCTCCGCTGCTCAACCGTTTCACTCTGCCTCTGTATTCGAATGTTACACTTTAGCAGTGTTCTTATGCCTGTCTCCTTTTCCCTGCTTGATTTTTCTTTTTTCTGTCTCTGTTCTGCAGTCCTTTGCCTGTTTCTGCTTCAGCGCTGCCTCCTTTGCCATCAATGACAATATTTCCAACAGTCTCCCCCTTTGGCACTGATGGCAATACACTTCCTCTGTTTTCCTGTTAGGATCCTTTCTCCTATTGCTTGCTCTTCCTCCCCCTTTGACATCAATGGCAAGGGGTTTGAATTCTTAGGTTATACGCTATTGCTTCTGTTCTTTGATGCTGTGATTTTATTTATTAATTTTATTTTTCCAAAATTTCGTTCATTTATTTTATCTGATATCTTCTGTCTTTGTATGTTGCTGCTTCAATCCTTTGGATTAGATTCTCGTCAGGTTCACCACTGACTCTTTTGCCCCTTTTATTGACTCTTTTATGCTGAATGTATTCTTTCCATAATCTTTTTGATCCTGAGGACCTGTTTCATGCTTCCCTTGCTTGCAGATCTACCCCTGGGAATGATATTTTCGTTTTTGTTCTCCCCCTGAAACTGTGCTTTCTCTTCATATTAGAGAGTAGCATCTATAGATACTACCCCTAGTTTGTCTCTTAAATATTCAAATGGTTCTCTAGCAAGCAGTTTAGTAAATATATCTGTTGTATGTTCTTTTATTGGTACATACTCTAGTTTAACTATCTTCTGAGCCACTTGTTCTCGGAGAAAATGATACTTGATTGGAATATGTTTGGTTTTTGAGTGAAGCACAGGGTTTTTAGATATACTTATAGCACTTGTGTGATCACATTTGATTGAGATAGGTTCTTCGATGCTTACCTTCATGTCTTGGAGGGTTTGCTTCATCCATATGACTTGTGTACAACATGCTGCTGCTGCTATATATTATGCTTCTGATGTAGACAGAGAGATAGATGTTTTTTTCTTGCTTAACCATGCCACTAGACTTTCTCCTAGATAGAAAGCACCTCCACTTGTGCTTTTCCTATCATCCACAATGTGCCCTAATTCGCATCTCATGTGCTATCAAAGGAAGCTTTACCTTTAGGATACTGTAAGTCCATATTGTGTTGTTCTCAGATATTTGAACATTATTTTTTACCGCCAGAAGATATTTTGTTTAGTGCCGCTTGATATCTAGCCACTAGTCCCACGCTAGCATGATGTCCCATCTTGATGTACCTGCATACCGTACTTCCCCACTGCGGATTCCAGAGTTTTTGATCTATATCTGCAGACCCATCATCAGCACACAGCTTGCATCTCGTGATCATGAAAGTTGACACAGGTTTGCAGTCCTCCATTTTGAACTTTTTCAACATTTCTTTTAAGTACTTTTCCTGTGAGATGAATGTGCCTGTGTTATTTTGCTGAATTTGAAGTCCTAAGTAGAAACTGAGCTCTCCAAACATGGACATTTCAAACTCTGATTTCATCTCTTCAGCAAATCCTTTTGCTAGTTCATCTCCGTTGCTTCCAAACATAATGTCATCAACATATACAACAACAATCAGGAGTTCATTTTCATGGGCTTTTATATATAGATTACTGTCTACTCCACCTCTCTTAAAGCCTTGTTTTTGCAAATATTTATCCAGTCTTGAGTACCAAGCACGAGGAGCCTGTTTCAGTCCATATAGGGCCTTCTTCAGTCTGCACACATAATCTTATTTGTCTGTCAATGAGAAGCCTTCTGGTTGTTCCATGTAGACTTCTTCTTCTAAGTCTCCATTCAGAAATGCAGATTTTACATCCATTTGATATACCTTGAAATTCTGGTAGCATGAAAATGCCAGGAACATTATGATAGCTTCCATTCTGGCTACAGGGTCAAATGTTTCATCATAATCAAGTCCTTCGACTTGTGAATATCCTTTGCAGACTAGTCTGGCTTTATTTTTGATTACTTGTCCTTGCTCATTCGTTTTGTTTTTGAATACCCATTTTGAACCAATGATATTTTTCTCAATTGGTCTAGGAAGTAGTTCCCAGGTATTGTTCTTTTCAATTTGGTCCAATTCCTCATTCATTGCTTTTACCCAAGACTTGTCCTTGCTGGCTTCTTCAAATTTATTTGGCTCTATTTGTGACAGCATGGCTATGTATACCTCTTCAGTTTGTTCTATTAGCTTCCTTCTTGTCTGGACCCTTGCTTTCTTATCTCCTATGATTTGATCTTGGGGATGATTCTTCTGAGTGTATCTTGAGGGGGATTTCGAGCTCAAATCTTCATCTTATGTAGTCTTTCTTGTTTCATCATCATTTTGGTCTTCTTCTTCATGGTTATCTGATGGAATGTAGCAGTCAATATCTCTTGTATTTTTTTGAAGTTCTTCATCAAATCTCACATCAATGCTTTCTACTATTTTCCGAAGAGTCTTGTTGTAGCACCTGTACCCTTTGCTTTTGGATGCATATCCTAGAAATATTCCTTCATCTGCTCTTTCATCAAATTTTCCAAGATTTTCATCATTATTCTTTATGTAACATTTGCTACCAAAGATTTTGAAATGTTTGATTGAAGCTGGCTTTGCATGCCACAGTTCGTAGGGAGTCTTGTCACTGCTTGGCCTTGAGTGAGCTTTATTAAGGATATGTACTGTTGTGTGCACTACTTCTGCCCAGAAGGTTTGAGGAATATTATTCTCTTTCATCATGGCTCTGGCAATTTGTTGAACATATCTGTTTTGTCTCTCTGCTACTCCATTTTGCTGAGGTGTCCCTGCAATAGTAAATTGTTGTTTTATGCCATGTTCATTGCATAGGTCATCAAAGTCATAATCTGTGAATTCACCTCCTCTGTCTGATCTGATGAATTTAAGCTTGCATCCTATCTAATTTTCTGCTAATGCCTTAATATTTTGAATTTTTCCAGAGCTTCCGATTTATTCTTCAGAAAAGCAACCCATGTCATTCTGGAGAAATCATCTATTATCAGCATGAAGTAGGATTCTCCACTTGGTATTTTAGTTCTTGCAAGTCCACACAGATCCATGTGCACAAGCTGGAGTGGTCTTCTTGTTGACAACTCCTCTTTGGCCTTAAAGGATGTGCGGGTCTGTTTACCCAATTGACAAGATTTGCATATGGTATTAGAAGGCCTCTTTATTTCTGACTTGTCTTTGACTGCTTTCTTTTTACTCAGTCTAATGATATGATCGAAGCTGAGATGTCCCAATCGCCTATGCCATAACCATGACTCCTCAAGTTTGATAAGATGGCATGCTTCATCTTCCTCTTTCACAATGTAAACATTGCTCTCTGTTCGAACACCTTTGAGCAGAGTCTTATCGGTAGCGCTTGATCTGACTTCACAGTCTTGTGCTCTAAATAGAACTTCGCAACCTTTGTCACACATCTGACTGACACTTAGTAAATTTGCTTTCAGCCCATCTACAAATAGTACATCTTGGGCCTTTCCTCTACCATTGTCTATGCTGACTGAGCCTTTTCCCTTGATCTTACCTGATTTGTCATTGCCAAAAGTGACATTGCCATATTTCTTTTCATCAAGAGTTATAAACTTGCTTCTGTCTCCAGTCATGTGTTTTGAGCAGCCACTATCCAAATACCACTGGCTTTTCAGGTCTTGAGCAGTTAGAGCCAAGTCACATTTATTCACCTTCTTTATCCACTGGAGGCATCCTTTTGTTTGGTATCTTTTGTGAGGTGATGAACTATATCTTCTTAGAGGACATTTAGAGGGTACATGTCCAGCTTGATTGCATACACAACATTTGAGCATAGTTTTTGTAGAATTAGGAGTATGACCAGAATTTCTTTGATTCATAAACCTTCTTGAGGGGTTAAAAATCAATCTTTGTCCATACTTTCTACACTCAATGATTTTATGGCCAAATTCCTTACAACAAAAATAGTAACCATAGAAACTATTTGCATACCTGATGTAAGGTTTTCTCTTCCATTTGTTTGCTTGGGACAGTCTCTTCAATGTTTGCATGTTTTGCTGGTTTGAATTACTCCTCCTTGCATGACAATATGCAACAATGTTTCCCAGCTTGTGGCAGACATAACAGGTGGCATTCTTTATTGGAGGGAAGAATCTCCTTTGATGGTTTCCAAATTTTACATTTTCAGGGGTGTTAGTATTTATTACATTCTTTGCCACTAATGGTTTCTTCTGATCTCTGTCTTCCTTATTGCAGATTTCTTCTTTTGTAGGAATTGTTTGAGCTGCTTCATCATTCTTCTTTGCTTTTACAAAAATAATTTCTCTGTCAACCTTTTCTTTTCCTTTACTTGATTCTCCTTCATAGCCTATTCCAGTCTTTATCATAGGGGATCTTTGAGCAACCAGAATTTCTTTCAACTTACTAGAGCTTGTTGGTTGAGAAGAGTTTATAACCACTTTCCTTTAAGCATTTTCTAATTTCTTCCTGATACATACTACTTATTCTTCCAAAATTTCTTGTTCTTGAGTTTTTTCTTTGATTTTCTTAAGTAACATGTCCTCTATCTTCTTGGCTTCTTCAAGCTCTATCTTTAGCTGCTTAAGGACTTCTGAATTATGTTATTCTCATACATACTTGAGGAGAATGTCCCTTTGTTTTCTACATTTCAGTTTGATTCTATCAATCTCTTCTAGAGCACTTCTTAGCTCCCCCTCAAGGTTGACTTCACCTTCTTCTTCTTCATCTTCTAGCAAGAGACCTTCAAGTTCTTCTATGGCCATCAATAAGAATTCAGAGGTTCCTTCTTCACTTGAGGATTCATTTTAATCTTTAGATGTACTGTTGTCTTCTTGAGCATAGAAAGATTTTCCTGCTGAACTTCTTTCCTTTCTGCCAGTTCTTTGGTTTATTTTTCTCTGACTCTTGAGCCTGATTCCTTACTTTCTTGTGAGGACACTTAGCAGCATAGTGTCCCACTCTTTCACAGTTAAAGCATTTGAAGGGGAGTTTACCTTTGTATTTACTTGAGCCTCTATCCAATTTCTTGACAAAATTTTCCTCTTCTTCATTCGAGCAAGAGCATATGTCTCCCTCTTCTTCTTTCTTCTTTTCTGTTTTAAAGGCTGCTTCCCTCGTACTTGGATTCTTCTGTGGGAGCCTCATTTCATAGGCTATTAGATTTCCAAGTAGCTGGTTCATGGTCAAGGTCTCCCAATCAGCTGTTTCTTCTATTGCAGACACCTTTGGATTAAACCTGGATGGAAGAGATCTTAGAATCTTTTGCACAATTATATTTTCTGGCATTTTTTCTCCAAGAGCTTTCATATTGTTAATCATTTCTGCAGCTTTTAGGAAGAAACTGGCAATTTATTCATCATCATTCATTTTTAAGTTTTCAAACTGGGCTCTATAGACTTGAAGTTTGGCAGTCTTTACTTTCTTGTCTCCCTCATGTATGTTTTCAAGAGTCTCCCATATTTCTTTGGCAATGTCTTTGTGCATTACTTTAATAAACTCTGCTTCACACAATCCATTCAGGATGGCATTCATGGCTTTTGCGTTAGCCACAAAATCTTGTTTTGTTTCTTTCTCTGTGTCAGTTGCCTTTGGGGCATATCCTAATTCCACAGAAGCCCAGACTTCTATTCCTAGAGACATTATGTATGTCCTCATTCTGATTTTCCAGAAAGCATAATTTTCACCAATGAAGAAAGGGGCTTTATTGGTTGAGCATCCTTCTTTACTAGCCATCTTGGGAACCTAGGATCTCCTTTCAGTTGTTAGACTTGTACAAAGGAACCTGCTCTGATACCAATTGTTGAACCTTTAGTTAAACTGAGAGGGGGGGGGGGGTGAATCAGTTTAACACATTCATGATATTTTAAACTTTCTATTAAACCTTATTTACACCTTCATTTCATATCCAACTTAATATGTGAGTAATCTTAGAATGTGAGCAGCAAGTATTAATATAATATAACAACAGACTTAATATGAGAGCAGCAGGTATTAAGCAGATGATATAAATCAGATCAACACATAAACATCATGCACAGAGACACCAGATATAAGTGGAAACCCATAAAGGGAGAAAACCACATATTATTATTGTTGTGATGCAAAGGCAAGCTCCAACTCCCTCTCACCACTGCTTTTCTGCAGGCACCAACCTACAGGAGGCTCCTACTTCAATTCTGCAAGCTACAACTTGCAAGGAAGCACCAACTCCCTTCAATTTTCTGCAGGCACCAACCTACAGGAGGCTCCAACCTCAGTCAGCTACAACTGACAGCTATCAAGCTGCAACTTGATAGGGAAGCTCTAACTTCCTCAATTTATCAAACTGAATGTTTGCTGATTTACCTCAGATATCAGCTCTATTCTGTAGCTTCTCTTTCTGCTCTTCTTCTCTTAATCTTCTCTGCCTCACACTTCTATATTCTGCCTTCTCTAGATTTTCTCTCTCTAACCCTTTTTTTTTTACTACATTTTCTTGCATATCAAGATGATATTATTTATAAGGATTTTCTTGTGACTGTTAGCATTCCTTAATGAATTTGGAATGGACATCCATGCCTCTTTCCCTTCTTCCTTCTCATTTCTTTTCCATCTCACTCAGAAAAATGTAACTGTAGGTACTTATTTTAATCTAACAGTGGGATTTTGTTTTCTTCCGGAGACTTGCCAATGCATCACAAATAATATAAAATTCAATTACAATATTTACATTCACATATAATGAAAACTTCATCTCAACTCATTTAGTCTTTTGGCTCACTGTGCATTTGTCTTTTCTTTGACTGTGTTTTATCTCTTTTCAGCTCTGTTTGCTTTTCTCTCCTCTGCTGTGGTGTAGCTGCTGCATACGTGTAACTGAGCTTTTTATATCAGTGCATTTTGTAAATATGTGTAACTGCTAACTTTAATTATGGGCAAATTCCAACCCTTTACACGTAGCAAGTGTCTTGTTGATGTGGGAGTTCCGCAGGCGAAACATACATGCATTGCAATCGTTTTATATTACAAATCACCCTCCACCTTAAGCCGAGGCCCATGGGTTCATAGACCACGCGGCATCTTTTAACACAATCACAACAACACGTTATATATATATATACCATCCCCTTTATATATATATATAACGTAATTTCAATTCTCGGCATCGTTATACAACGTTTTAACAATCAAACTGCCATGTCCATTTTAACACTGAAGAATCATGTTTAATACATAACTAATGACTTTTCAGGCCCACTTGCCACACTTTCCGATGCACTATGCTATTCCTCTAGTGATTTCTAATTGCGATTGATCGCAATCGCAAGCTTCCTTGCTCCGATGCGATTGATCAATGTTCACTATTCTTTGCCGATGTGATTGGAACTCAAATCCTTATTAATCAAAGTTTATAAGCCCATTGGGTCCGGGCTTCAATCTCAATCACAAGTCTTTTAATATATGTTCCGATGGTCTGTTTCTTTCCGATGCGATTGACCACTGTTCACTGCTCTTTGCTGATGCGATTGGAACTCAAATACTTATTAATCATAGTTTATAAGCCCATCGGGTCCGAGCTTCAATCTCAATCGCAAGTCTTTTAATATATGTTCCGACAGTCTGTTTCTTTCCGATGCAATTGGGAAGCGTCCCACCTTATATTAATTTGTTTCTTTGGATCTCGCGCTATATATGTAAATACACTGCATATATATATATATATATGCTTTTCCGCTTGGGGTTAAGATATTCCCAGAATAAGGTTTATGTATTATATGTAACGCCCATCGGGTAATGATTCTCGGAATTATATACATATATCCTCCGGCTGAGGTAGTGATTCTCGAAATAACGGTTGTCTCTGCCTTTGCTGCTTCTGTCGCTCTGCCTCTGATGTGCTAACGCTTCTGCCGCTCGACCACTGCACTGCCTCTGTATTCGCTGCCTCTGTCTCCACTGTTTGACTGTTTCACTGCCTCCATATTCGCTGCTTCTACCTCCACTTCTCGATCGTTTCACTTTGCCTCTGTATTTGACTGTTACACTTTAGCAGTCTTCTTCCCCCTGTCTCCTTTGCCCTGCTTGCTTTTTATTTTTTCTGTCTCTATTTTGCAGTCATTTTCCTGTTTCTGCTTCAACGCTGCCTCCTTTTCCATCAATGACAATATTTCCAACAAGACTACCATGGAACGATGAGGTTCCTCTTTATTTTTCAAAATGATTTTATGCAAAATTATTTTTGAGAATGAAACCCAATTATAATGACCTTCCCTCCAAATTTTTCGGTCCTCAGAAAGGTCGATTATGTGACCGTAGTGGAGCGAAGCATGATGCTGAATTTCCTTGCCCCGAGCCAGCGTTGGTAAGTCGACTTCTTCGTGTGGAAACTTTGTGGCCAGATATGGATGCCACTTGTCAAATTAATCGAGAAGCAAGGGATGCCATCATAGACAATGTTGAGAGTGGACTTGGTAGAATTGATGTTTGTCTGAGTCGACAAAGAGCAGGAGAGAATGAATGTGGTAATTTTGTGTATCATACACATGATGAGATAGATAACATGAGTATTGAAGAGGTCATATCATATGCAAAGAATTGTCACAATGGTTGGCAGGACTTAATTATTCACGAGGAAGAGGGAAGGGGATTGGTATGTGTTAATGGTTAGGGTGAATATTTTAACATGTAAAATTTGTAATAAATACATATACATAAATTTATTTGCATATGTTAATCTAAATAAAATGTATCATATATGTGAACACCATTTGCAGTTCGCACGCTTGATTAACAAATATTTTTAATATCACGGTTGAAGCTTCAGGTTCTGACAATCAAGACGATATGTTGTCAAATGTTAGTTTTTTTAAGTGTTCACGATGTTGATGTACAATAATTTTAATCTATTATTTTATCGTTATCATGATGACATATTTTTAAAATAGATAATTGTGTACACATGTACATGTATATAATTAAATGTTAACCGATTCTGATTTCGTCCGATGCTTTTGCAATGGAGGTACCCGCTTCTTCCCGATTAGGAAGTGTACCAAATCCATCGTCACAAGGATGAACAATTTCTCACTTAAATATGTTTTTAAGTTATAAAATGAAGTGAATGTTTCAATGAGATCTAGATCTTGAGTTATTTTACAATTTTAAAATTGTTGAATTTTAGGTTTGTGGAGATGATTTTCGTTCGGAGCCACCCTATTCTTGACTGTTAGGAGATGTGCCAAATCCACCATCACAAGTATTCATTTTTTCACTTACATTTTTAAGTTATATATTGAAGTTCAAAAGTTCCATTAAAAAATGAGATCTAGATCTGGAGTTATTTTACAGTTTTAAATTTTTTGAATTTTAGGTTTGTGGAGATGATTTTTGTTCGGATCCACCTTGTTTTTCCCTGTTATGAGATATGAAAAATCCACCATCACAATTATTCAATTTTTCACTTATATGTTTAAGTTATAAATTGATGTTGAAAAGTTTCATTAAAAAATGAGATCTAGATCTTGAGTTATTTTACAATTTTAAAACTTTTGAATTTTAGGTTTGTGGAGATGATTTCCATTCTACAAGGACTCTAGTGATGGAGTGTATGATGGAGATAGTAACATTCACACAATTTGAACAAGTTGTCTAACTTCTTTTTTAATATTATTGCAAATTAGTTTATGCATTTTCTTTTGAATATATATATATATATATATATATATATATATATATATATATATATATATATATATATATATATATATATATATATATATATATATATATATATATATTATGCGCTTATATCGAGGATGTATTGATGGACGACCAACATAAGACAATGGAGAGGGAACTACATGAGGTATTGCATGATTTTATTTTTTTCATTTCGTTTTTTTACATGAGTTCTACATTCTCATTCGATTTTAAAACATTAAATTTTAATGTTTGTACATGTTGTGTACAAGTTCCCCATTCTTCATAAGATAACACAACGAGGCTCAAGATGTTGCTAGAAAAGACACTGGATCCATCTCTATTTGATTGATGATGCACATATGTAACATTTTATTTGATAGATAGTCTTAAATTTACATTTCTATATAGTCTTATCTATGTGGTCGTATTTGCTTTTATATATAATTTGATACTTGTAACACTATACATTGTTATATATATTTAATTTTACTGTTCACGTGAAATAAATTTTGGACATATTTTACATTTTGGATATAGTTTCAAACTACATTTACTTCTACCCAAAATGATTTTAAATTTTGGATAGTTACATTTGGCATGTGATCACATGTTGTGATATAAGTTTTTGTTTTTAAAACTGAAGTTGTCAAATTTTATTTTGTTAAATATAATTTAATGAATCTAGATGGAAATTTCAAATTACAAAACACATGTATATTTTGGATAGTTGAACTACATTTGGCATGTGATGACATGTTGTGATACAATGTTTTTTTTTTTTAAACTCAAGTTGTCATTTTATTTGTTAAATATAATTTAATGAATCTAGATGGAAATTTCAAATTACAAAACACATGTGTATATTTTGGATAGTTGAACTACATTTGGCATGTGATCACATGTTGTGATATAATGTTTTGTTTTTAAAACTCAAGTTGTCATTTTATTTGTTAAATATAAAAAGAATATAGATGGAAATTTCAAATTACAAAACACGTGTATATTTTGGATAGTTGAACTACATTTGGCATGTGATCACATGTTGTGATATAATGTTTTATTTTTAAAACTCAATTTGTCATTTTATTTGTTAAATATAAAATGAATCTAGATGGCAATTTCAAATTACAAAACACATGTGTATGTTTTGGAAAGTTGAACAACATTTGGCATGTGATCACATGTTGTGATATAATGTTTTGTTTTTAAAAATCAAGTTGTCATTTTATTTGTTAAATATAAAATGAATCTAGATGGAAATTTCAAATTACAAAACACATGTGTATATTTTGGATAGTTGAACTACATTTGGCATGTGATCACATGTTTTGATATAATGTTTTGTATTTTTTTTTGTTTGTAACTCAGCAGTTGTATTAAGGCTGAATAACGTACGTAGTGTTACAAATGAAGCGCTGGTAACAAAACCCAAGGGAGCCCAAGTTAACCAGACAAATATGAGAGGAAACAAACTAAAATAGTGAGCACCAGAATCAACGTCGAACAACAAGGACACAAAAGGAACCTGTTGCAAGTGAAACAACACGGATCACCTTCTAAGAGGGAAGCCAAGGCAAAGGCCAACAGGAGACAAAGGTCTCAGACAGGTGTGACTGGAAACCTCAAAACAAGATTATAAAAAAAGAGAACAATCCTGAGAAGCAGGAATCCACAAGAGTCAAATGGAAACAACGGAGCACCACGGAAGTGAGAAGCTAACAAGAGAAGCAGAAAAGGAGCTCTAGCAAGACAGGTTAGAGTCCACTTTACAAGGTTTCTTCCATTTCTTAGTAGTTACTCTAACCCAACTGTCAGGGGACGGTTGGATCGCAACCACTTGAAGAATGTTACTAGGTTGAGAAGGAGGCTCTTTATCCGAGTCCAATGTATTGGACTCATGCGCACATTTTTGAAGATTTGAGGATGTAGGGGCCTTCTCTAGGAGTATCGGGGATAGCAGCTGCTGCTAAGTGTCAATCGTATCCTCTGAATCACTCTCATCCTCATCCGAGCTAGAGGACTCAATGTCCTCGAAGGGAGGAGGATCAAATGATTTCCAGCTCTTACCTTTCAATTTTCGAAAATTGATCTTCTTTTGGGAGAGAAAAAGAGCACATGAGTTCTAAAGATGTCCTATTTTATGACAATGCCGACAACGGGATCTTGTATTTTCATAGTCTAAAGTCTGTGCCCAAGAGAAATCACCAACTTTAAGAATGATTTGGTCGAGTAAGCCTTTGCTGATGTCGATTTTGGCACAAATTCTGCCATAGGTGCCAAGTGCCTGCAAGCCTCTCGAAGGATCTGTGGCAAGAAAATGGCCTAGTGAATTACCAATGGCTTGGAAGACCGCAAAGTGCCATAGGTGAGCAGGCAGGTTAGGAAGCCTAACCCAGATCGGCAGTTTGGTGATGACAGCCATGGAAGGGTCAAAATCCAGGAACCATGGGGTTAGGAAGAGCCCTGCCTTTTCCCAAAACCAAGGGCCTCCTGTTAGGGCCGTTTGGTATTCCTTGCTGTCAACAAAGATAACAATAAAGAAACCCTTGGAGCAAAGAATGACCTTGCAGTGCTTGCCCCAGTTGGAGTGAATCTAAGCATATAAGTCTTTAGTACGGGGCCAGAGCCCGTTAAACCTATAGATGAGGGCAAGCTCAGAAAAAATATTAAGCTGCCCTTCTAATTCAAGGTGGGAAATATCAACTGAAGGATCCTCCTCTAGTTGTTCCACTAGAAAAGGTTTGGGCGCCTTAGGAGGGGGAGGAGAGTGCTTGGAAGGCTGAGTTTTTACCGCTTCTTTGTAAGAGAAACCCTTGGGAGGCCCCTGAGTTCTGTGCTACCCAGCAGCACCACCTCTCAAATGCAGATTGAGATAAATGGTGGAAGCAGGGCCTATGCCATAATATTTGAGTATGCTGGAATCCTGTAGTGATCTCCCACCATGAATGAGGGACTATTCATGGCTTGGATAACCAGTTGTATTCCAAATGGTTTGATTCAGGTCTGTAACCAGATCAGAATATTTTATCCAAATCAATAAAATTTTCCCCACAGGGGTTTTAAGAAAAATATGGAAACTATTTGTGCTTACCCATTTTTCCTTTGCATTGGTGTAGTTTTCGGGCTCTGGCTATTTCTGATAGTCTTCTTCTATGGTGGCCTAATAGAATCTGGTATCCCTTCAAGCTTGCGATGATGGCTGGTTTCCCAAGTGCAATCCACTCGCGAGTGCCCCCGCTTAGAGTCTTCAGCCTTCACAAAGATGTGCACTGGGCGTGGAGGTAAAGGGGCTCCACCCTTCTTTTGCACAGGCTGTAATTCACTGCCTCAACCCTCACCCCACTGAAAACTGGCGCATGTGCGAAAGCCACACACCACATCCGGTCGCAAGTGAGAAAGAAGACCCGTGAAACCTGTCTGCTAGTCAAAAAAGGGGCAGGGGAACCAAGCTTCTGCCGCCACAAGTGCAGAAATTCTCCAAACCTATGGTAAAATCGCCTCCCACACAAAATTGCGCATGGGGTAGGAGCAGGGCTTACGCTCAGAAGAAGCGATGCCATCGGAGGTAGCAGAGGAAGCACAGTGGCCGAAATTGAAAACCCTAATGCTGCCGCAGGACGCCATTTCTCTCTCCCTCCAACCAAATCCGCATCTTGAAATCCTATTCATGAAGTCGTTTGTGATATAATGTTTTGTTTTTAAAACTCAAGTTGTCATTTTATTTATTAAATATAAAATGAATCTAGATGGAAATTTCAAATTACATTCAACACATACATTGGTACATGTTATGCATTTGAACATATGTGTGAATGTTATATAATTTTAGGATACATCTATTATTTAGGTGATACTTAAGCACATTTTTCATGATCATACATGTCATTTTAAACAATCATAGATGGTTTTACATATTTAAGTTCATGAATATATGTACATAAAAATGATTGAAGTATAATAAATATCGATTTATATATCTAAAAACAATCATGAAATTCTAGGTGTTCATAGATGTGTCAAACAAACATAAAATTTTAAAATTGCATTAAAACATATATCCAGTACACAACATTTTTCATTAATGTACATAGAAAAGCTACTTTTAGTTGATAGTAAACTGGAAATTATAAAACACATACCACACATTTTGTATTCAAGAATGAATATTATAATTTTCTTAATAGATACATCTAAAACAAAATCATGCAACTTAAAATTTGCATTATATCAACTATGCTAGATACATAGATATGTGCATTTTTCAATAATGACTACATGACAAATTGTACCAGAGAATGTATGAGATCGTTTAAGACTAGATAATATACTTGTGTATGTATACACGTGTATAGATTACTCGTGTGCATGTACCAAAAGAATGTACATGTGCAAACACTTGTACATATAATATAAAATATACATATTATAATAATTGTAAAACTTAAGAATGCACAAAAAAAAGGCTAGTTCAGTTTTTAGTTGAGTTCTAGAAGTTCTAAAATATGAATCCAAAGAGAAGAAATTGTTGGGCAGTTCGATCAAAAAAATTCTAATGGAAATATGGGTGCAAACAATTTTTGAAGGTCATTATGATTCAGTGAAATCAAAATTCTGTATCTTGCAAAATAGAATGTAAAAGAAATTGAAAAAATTATGGTGCATTACATAAGCCTGTCATCTGTAATGGGTAGTTTTTGGATTTTAATTTTATAACTAATATGTTGAAAAACTTCGCGTGAGCAGAAACATTTTCAAAATATGATTTTTTTTCATTTTGGATTAGTTCAAAAATTCTAGTAATTATGATATACACCAATTTGTTTTGTAATATAATGATACCTTAGTAGAATCTCTCTAGATTGTTGTAACACATTTTTTTCTCAAAAACGCAAAGTTTTCAAATAATACACCAACGCATTTGAACATGACCTTTTATGAATCCTTTGATTGTTAAAGAACACACACTCAATGAAATGTTAAGTTGAAATATCAAATGTGAATAAAAAAATTCCAAAAAATAAGTAATAGAAAGCTAATAAAATTCCTGATAAGTTTTATTTTTATCATAAAATGAAATTCTAAACAAAAAAACTGTTTTGGCTTGCAGAAAGTTGAAGAAAAAAAAAGAAGATATTTTTTCCTAAAAAGGGGAAAAACGTGTAACCCAACTTCACATTTTCACCCATTTATGTTGTTATTTGGTGAGAAAAGTCCATTTGTGTCTCGAAACCAAGGAAGAAAACATGTTTGAAACAACAGATGTTTATGAAGAAGCAGAGAAGGCAAAGAAGGAAGAGGAACATAAGGAAGCTCTCAATGTACAACATAAATAATTTATTTCTAACATCGATCTTAAGTGTGCATAGTATAGGAAAAATAAAACATTACCTCATGATGAAAGTGAAGAGAAGGACATTGAAGTTTCAGAAAATAACGAAGAATGCATTATAATCGATTTATAGAAATGGAGTCAAGAAGTGATAATACACTTCTATGAAAAAATATCATAGAAAAAAGACATGAATATGAAACACAAGCAACACAAGGAAGAAGACAATTTGAAGATGGAGATTTATGGCAACAACCCATATATGAACGAATCCTTGAAAAGGAAGTTGTAGAAGGCCGTCTCAGATCAAATTCAAGACAATTCAAAGAAACATTACAACAACAACAAGTAAAGAAATATGGAGCCTACAACAAGAATGAACTACAGGGAATGAAGAAATTTCAAGTATATAGAACTTCGAAGAAGAGAAAAAAAAAAATACAAAATTGTAAAATTTTTGAGTCATTGTAAGCCTTGCTGATACATAGAACATTAAACATGTTTGAGTCATGGTGGCATCAATTTCTATTGTAAGCCTAGCATACATAGTTAGGTCACGTTAAGTCATGTGGAGTCAAGTGAAGTCATGTGGAGTTGTTTGAGTTATGTTGAGTCACAGGGTCGTAATTAAATAGGAGTGTTAGAGATTATAATTATTTCTGCATTCAAGAGTTGGCTAAATTTGGAGATTCACTTAACTGAGTCAAGTCGAGTGTGTTTAAGTTAAGTAATATTTTGGGAAAATTTGGATTTAGAGTGTCTGTATATGTGAAGTTATTTTGGACAGGTCGCTTGTCTAAAAAGCTTAAATACCCGCCACCAAGTTAATTTTAATAGTCATGTTTTCTTTGATCAATTGAAGAATCGCAACTCATGCTATTGTGTGTAAAGTTTTGTCTTTATTTGTGCCTTACCTACTCTGCCTTTCCAAACCTTATGATTGAGTGTTAGGGTCACAATAAGATATGATCAACTAGAAATAATAAGTTTTAAATAGTTTGATAGTTATGACTCGTGAGGTTACTGATTTCATGATTTTCAGTGATGCTTTGTATATTTGATGTAGTGGCAAGGGTAACTTGCTCGGGCCACAAAATATAATCCATACTCAAAATTTTTGGTTCAACCCATAGTTACCAAATCCAAATTTGAATTCGATTCGAAACCAAAAACAATTGAGGATCTAAAACTCACTACGAAAAAAATTGGAGATTATGCATATACAAACACTTATTTTTTCAAAAAATTTAAAATTGAAAGGAACAATTATTATATTCAAATACGTAAAGAAAATTTAATAGATATTTTCTCACAAGAATAGTCATGTTTACTTATATCCAATAATGACCTCTCTTGTCTAAGATGTTACAACCTCTCTTATTTAGGAAATGATTAAAAACAAATGAGAAACAAAATGATGAATTAAAATTGGTGAGAGCAGCCATTCCACAGGAATAACACACAATAATTAATTGTATTACTGCTCACATACACAAGAGATACATATATTTGGATTGAGATCCAACTGATTCTAATCTTGGAGATAGGGGTTCAGAGAATCTCTCAACAACCTCAACAAACCCAATCCAAGATATACTAAAGTAAGCATAATCCTAACAAATCCTAATACCCTCCCTTAATGCTTACTTTACAAAACATATAACACTTAATCACAATTACAAAAGAATGACAACACTTTGAACTTTCGTCGCTTTGTCTGATCTGGTCTTCATCAGCAACTCTACCCACTATGTAGTCTTATGGACTTCGCTCTTTCTTTCTCCACATCTTCGAGCTTACCTTTCAACCCATTTAAAGTACACCTGCTTCTGACCATCAATGCTAAATTTGTAAGATTAAAGATTCTTGACACCTCCGAAGAAGAGTCTCGACAATGAACTACCCTATGGAAATATTTCCATCTGTAAAATAACCCCGAAGAATAAATTTCAACAGTCTATAGGAAAATATTCTAGGTACATAATATGATCAGTGATCAATCCAACAAAGTGACCTTTACACAGAAGGATCTCATTGTATAAACTGTAACCGATGCTCTTGAAGCCCCGAGGAACAACAAGACCCATCAGCATATTCCCACCTCAGAATCGTTAGAAATATGGAAAACTAGAAAGATCCGTTTTACCACGTGGCACAAGCAAAGTTCTGGACGTCGCTTTGCAAGCTGCCTCCCATGCGTGCGCAAATGCCTAAGTATCATCTTCAAGACGTTCTGTAAAAGACGTTGATTATATAGAGACTTCAACGTTGCTTGATCTGTTCAAAATGTTGAGAACCACAGTAAACCCCTTTTTTATGTTCGTGCTCCTTCAAATCCTCCTCATGACAGGTATTAAATTTGATATTAATATCAATCCCACCATGTGATTCGAACTCGAACTGATTCATTCCACCCAAAACTGATTTTTCAGAATTCTGGGGAATGCTCACAAAACATTTGATTGCCTTTGATCAACTGATAATTCTCGCACGATCCAGTTTTCACTAAAGCGAGAAGCAAATCTGAAATCCATGGATTCTGAAATAGTCAACAATGTACTGCTCACAGGCACTCTGCTCTCACACGTCTTTCCATCCGACGACCTTTAAAAATTTGGGTCCATTCATTAAATCGATTTCCTCCACGGGATTGCAATACTCATGATTTTAGCCATCACATAATTTTAATCTACATTGCATGTAAATCGAAGTTCGTTTTTTTTAAAACTCAGTACCATATTCACAAGATTGATCAGTCAATCAAAACAAGATATGCGTTCACATAACCTGATATATTCAGAAATCAAAAAATGTATTAAAACGTTATCCATTGATCCAACAAAAATACACAATTTGTTTATCCTCGGGATTTACAACACGTTTGGTTTCTCCCAAGGCCATGACTTCTTCTCACCATTCTCACACAAAAGAAAATATGAAAATAAAAATATACATTTCACTTTCACACCTATGTACAGACAATCAGTTACTTAGACTCTCACATCTTTCTGGGCACTCCCGTGAGGGATTAAGCCCAACCAAGCTCTGATACCAAATTAAAATTGGTGAGAGCAGCCATTCCACAAGAATAACACACAATAATTAATTGTATTACTGCTCACATACACAAGAGATACATATAGTTGGAGTGAGATGCAACTGATTGTAATCTTGGAGAGAGAGGTTGAGAGAATCTCTCAACAACCTCAAAAAACCTAATCCAAGATATACTAATGTAAGCATAATCCTAACAAATCCTAATATGCTAAAAATATATAAATTAAAATCTAGAAATGAAAACACAAAACTAGAATACTATGTAAAAAATAAAATACTAAATAATAAAAATAGGTTTCAAGTGATCTCCACATATTAAAATGTATGTCTCTCTCTATAGGAAAATTCATATAAACTTTGAAAATGTAAAAAACATTCTCATTTATCAAAATAAAATGCATGCATTAGTTCAAAATTTCATATGACCCCGAGTTTAATAGATGAAGACTAAATTATCCACTAATAAATCAAGGCCTAAATATAATGAAATACCAAATTATTAAATCTAAAATTTAGAGAATTATAAAAATATTTGATACTAGAATGTCACACCTCCCATTCACCTTTCCACACAAACATTTTTTTTCCAGTATTTCCTAAATTTCAAGAATAATACCGACAGAATGTTATACTATCCCACCTTGATTTCAATCTGGTTAACTCATTCATTTTTCTTTTCTTCCCAATTATAATTTAATTCCACAGACTAACTATATCCAAAGTCAATATCTATTAACTTCCATTTCAAATTCATCTTAACTTAAGGGTCTTTGTATAAGATCATGGTGAACTTACTTACCACTAATCCATTCCCTATAAGGGTCGCACATATCAACCTATATCTAAACTTTAAATTGATGTTATTGGCCCTTGGGCATTCAACGCATTTTCATATATTTATATACAAAGGATTTGAATAGGTTTTCCCCACGAGGGCGTCCTTGACCCTTTTACGAATTATGTGTTCTTCATTTTTTTTTTCATAACGCCATCTCTTATATGATTTGGTTATGAGCATTGATTTGGATTTAATTGACATACTTTTAAGTGGTGACTATGTCGTACTTATAGCTATGCGATGATGTAGTATTCATCGTTTTCATAAGGTCTGTGTTAATCACACCACATTGTATTGTACATATGTCTCATATCCGAACTTAATGTGACCATTAAACTCCTTTATGGAGCATGGCGTCCTAATGGAATCGATTTGATGTGGTCTGGAGGTTGAACGTGACATTATTTTTCCACGTCAGATTCGATAAGGCTCTTGGTGTCATGGTATTGGTTGGAATGGGTTTCATCCCTTTCCCATTCACGTGTTATACCTCCACGTCAATATGGAAACAGCCATGCCAGACTACTCTCCATACAATGCAATCTCCATCATACGACAGAACGTCGGGACCTTGATTTTGTAGCTTGTCACAATTAAATGTTGAGCGACCGGTATTATTGTAACCTCCCGTCGTTCGATTCGTGGCTTTACCCTTGGGATCATGCCATGTGGACGGTTACGATTCTCTCATCACGTTAGGGTTTTCTGGAATTTAGTGTTGTTATATAAGTCTGTGTTTTCGTGTGAAGGCAGTTTCTTTGGCCTTTGTTGGGTTTTTTCACCCCTCCACTTCGAGGCTCTGCCCGCTAAAGAATTTTCGTGTTAGTTTGCTCATTACTCCGATCTTCTTGCCCGACGTCGGCCCCTACACCAGGTAGAAATTTACACGCCCGTCTTTTATTTTGAACTAATTATACCTCTGCCTCTATGGAAGTCTCGAGCGATGAAAATACGAATGATTTCATTTTTGTAATAGCGTTTATGGTCTAACTTCATGGGGATGCGTTTATTCTCATGGCAATCTCCTGTCCCACATTTTGATTTGGTTCCTCTGTTTTCATCTCGTTACTATCTCTTCGTCATTTCCCTTGAATCTATCGGTAACGAAGTGTGATATCACCATGCAGGGTTCTTTAATAGGTTTACCTCTGCTCGTTTTATATGACTTGAGCGCTGGTTTCGGGATAGCGACATATCACTGTGGCTCGTCTCTTCACAGAAGAGCGATAGGTCCTCAGGCAAGGACGTCCTGATATAGTGCTTTTATTAACAGATTTTTTTTTTCTCATTTTACTATTAATCCTCTGTCTTTATCGTCAGTTAATGTTATGTCTCTATCCTGGTGGCAGATAACTCGGAAGGAGCGAGGGTCTTCTTCTAAGCAAGTAACCCCTCCTCATCTACCTAAATTTTTCTATTGGAAATTTTTTTCTATAAATTGGTTTATTGATAATTCTACTATCCTGGCTACGTTTTCCCAGGTAACGCACATACCCTACTCAGTTCCGCGTCAGCAGCTATGAGAGACTACATTTCGGTTGGTGTTAATTTCAACTTTGTTGACATTTCAGGTCGGTATATGCCTATGCGGAGAGAACCCTCCTCTCATCGCAGTGCTCCACTTCGCTTATGCGGATTGATTTATTTCTTAAGATTTTAACAGTCTATTGTAATTTTATAGACTCGTTCAAAGACTGTAATGAATAGAAATTTCCCTTCATGTGATGTTCTTGAACATATAAATTATTGTCTTGAGATAATCGTGGGGTCTCTTAACGGATTTTGTTTTTTATCCAAAGGACTCGACTTCGGATATGTTCATGCCGAACGTGGCCATTCTTCTTCACTGATATTTTTGCTAATTATGTAATAGCTTTACAATTCTCCAACTTATTATTTTATGGGAGTTTCCTGTATCTCTTACTTGAATCAATTGTTTCGTTTCGATTTAAACTACTTATAACAATTATATGTTAATTCCCTTGTGGCCTTTTTATCACAATTGTGACTCTCCTATGTATCTTTCTCTTTACTAGCATCTGTTTAGAATTTGCAGTGATGTAGTAAAGTAAAGTTAGCCTTGTCTATTATGGGTTTATGTAATATGGCTCCTGCAAGACTCTCTTTCTTCTTAAGAGGTTGTAGGTTCCATGATGACAGCTTCCTAGGTACGGGAAATAATGCCTTCAATGTGTTAATTATTTTATATGCCTCATAGGGTAGTTTCAATGTATACATGGCTAACTCTCCTCCTTTTTGGTGCTTGGTAAAACTCTGGATTTGTAACTTTGAATGTTAGGAATGAATGTGTAAATTTTCTAGTCATCATCTCACTCGACTCTTTAGTTTTGATAGATAAAATTCCTGTACATATACTTTATTCACATGTATAATATGCCAGGCTAATTATTGCTGTAACCATCTGTATAATACATGCCTTTGGTTTTAATACAGATACTTGTATCATATAGTTAGTATACCTCTTTATAAGAGTTTAGAATGAATTACATTCCATGGCTAAATGTGTAAGTATACTGGTAACACATTCAGATTTTTGTCATTTATTGACTGCAGTATCTTCTAACTATTTTCTAGTACTGTTATCAATTTTATACTCTGTATTTTCTGCTTCATTCATTTCACTTTTTAATCCCAGTAAATATACTTGACATTTAGTTCCCTTTTTCAATAGTTAGGGTTTAACTCATGAAACAGAAACAGATTAAAGCTAATACTTGAAATTATCCTTGGAAAATATGTATTCTTAGATTTAACCCAATTATGGTTTAGAGATTCTCATGAATTCTTCTCCATCTATGTAATTCCTACAACTGTACAGAAATTGAAAGCTATTCTGCTAAGTTTTCTGTTAAATGTATGGAATGTTATCACACACAACATGCATATATACTTTCACATTTCATGCAACATACAATTTAACCCTACACCTTATAAACAGAAATTTATAACTGAACTGTGCATACCACTTAATTAGATGACCAATCCACCCAACCTTAGAATTCGTTCGTCTCCAGAATTCACCCCCGAGCTGAGATCCCTCCTAACACAGATCAACCTCTAATCTGTATAAGAGCATCTTATTTAAGATGTTATTCCCCAAAGCCTGTTTCTAATTCTGCGTCCAGAATATCAGGATGCTTTTCTTCCTGTTTGCCTAGGCTTCCCATTTTAGGGATTCTTTAAAGTTGTTTTATACTTTTCCTCAGCTTTTCGAGCTTTTTACCTCTTCCCAATTATTTCCTCATCATTGGGGAATTTAGATTTTTCCTCACAAATATAAATTAGAAATAATTTCTTTCAAGGAATTTTGAAAGATTGTGGGGAAAGTATTTGCCTTATCCATCCTCATGGATTTAGCAAGTGATCTCATAAATCTCATTTTGGTCAATCTGCACAAAATCATTTTATTCATTTCCTCAATTTAAATATTTAATTACATTCACAAAATACTTGTCCTTTGGGGTCCACTCACCTTAGGATTAAAGTTCAAATGTCTAGCTTTGAAATTCAAACACATAAATTGGGGGTGTTACATATTCCCCCTCTGAAAATAAACACCGTCCTCGGTGTTGTTATTCAACTACTAGAGTTCATTTTTCAAACAAAAATGGATATATTTCCATCATTTCGACTTCTCTTTCCCCCAGGTAGCTTCTTCGGCGGTAAAGTGCTTCCACTGCACCTTTACTCTTGCTCTGGGTAGTTTTCAATTCAATTTCTTCCGCTCCAAGATTTGGAAAGCGGTTCTGAAGGAGACTCTTGCGTTCCACCTGTCAACATTCCAATCAACTATGTGAGAAGCATCATGTCAATATCTTTAATAACGAGCATAGGCGTCATGAACTCTAACATGGGGTGGTAAGGCCAGCTTGTAAGCCACTGGTCCCACCCTTTCTAATATTTCAAAAGGACCACAATATCTAGGAGCCAGTTTTGCACAACTTCCAGCATAAAGTGTGCTCTTTTTGGGTTTAATACGCAAGTACACATGCTCTCCCACTTTAAATTCTTGGTGCACTCTTTTCTTATCATCATAGTTTTTCTGGCGATCTTATGCTGTCTTGATGTTTCTTTGTATCTGTTTAACAGTTCTTTCCATCTCTTGTAAAGCATCTGGTCCCAACATTAGTTTATCTTCTGGCTGGCTCCAGCTCAAAGGAGTACGACATTTTCTTCCATACAGTGCCTCAAACAGACTCATTTTGATGGAGGATTGGTACATGTTATTATAGGCAAATTCAGCTAAATGCAAGTAGTCTTTCCATTTTGATGGCCTGTCCATCACATACATTCTGAGCATGTCCTCCAAAATCTGATTAGTTCTCTCTTTCTGCCCATCGGTCTGAGGGTGATAGGCAGTACTAAAATTCAGCTTAATGCCCATGCCACCAAATAGACCTTTCCAAAAGGCTACTGTAAAATTAGCATCTCGGTCAGAAACAATCACCTTTGGAACCCCATGGAGCCTTACTACCTCCTTCAAGAACACATTCACTACTTGAGCTGTCCCGAAGGTAGATTTCACTGGTATAAAATGTGCAGCTTTTGTTAAAGTGTCTACTACCACCATTACTGAATCGTGTTGGTATTTAGTTTTGGGTAGTCCTGTTATAAATTCTATAGAAACTGTGTCCCATTTCCATTCTGAAATTGGCAAAGGATTCAGAAGACCAGCAGGATGCTGATGTTCAACTTTAACTAGTTGACATTCCATGCATCTAGCTAAATACTCTGCTACATCTCTTTTCATTCCTGGCCAGAACAACTTATTTTTCAAAGCTGTTAACATTTTCTGATATCCAGGATGCCCTGCATATGGCTTTTTGTGATATTCATCTAGAATCTCCCTTTTTAGAGTTTCTACATTGGGGATATACAATCTATTTTTGTAGCAGACCAGTCCTTTTTGATTTTGAGTAAAATCAGTTTTCTCCTTCTTTAGTAGTTTCACCAGTAGTGTTTCATAATTTGGATCTTGGTTTGCTGCCTTTTTCACCAAATCTTCTACATCGATCTGGGCACTACTTCCAATGCTGTTTATATTCTGACAAGCATTTCTGCTCAATGCATCAACAATTTTATTTTCTTTTCCCTTGATATGTTTTATGTCCATATCGAATTCACTTAGAAAAGACAGCCATCTGGCTTGTCTAGCATTCAAATCAGTTTGGGAAAAGAAATATTTGAGACTAATATGATCAGTCATCAATGTAAATTTTTTTCCAAGGAGATAGTGTCGCCACATTTTCAAGGCATGGATAACAGCTGCTAATTCCAAATCATAGGCACTATAGTCCTGTTCATGTATCTTCAGTTTCCTAGATTCATATGCAATAAATGAATTTTCCTGCAGAAGAACTCCTCCCAACCCCTCTCTACAGGCATCTGTACATACCACAAATTCTTTATCGGGGTCTGCAATCTTCAGTATAGGGGATGTAGTAAGTTTTTGTTTTAATTGGTCAAAACTTTTTTGACATTTTTCAGTTCACTCAAACTTGACACCCTTCCTTTGTAATGATGTTATGGGATGTGCTATAGCAGAAAATATCTCCACAAATATGTGATAATAGCCTGCAATTCCCATGAATGATCTTACTGCTGAAACATCAGTTGGTACAGGCCATTATTTTATAGCCTTTATCTTTTCAAGGTCAACAGCAAGGCCTTGTTCAGAAATAATATGCCCCAAGTATTGAATCTTGTCTTTATAAAATTCACATTTACTGAACTTGGCATATAACTGGTTTTCTTTCAAAGTTTGCAATACTATCCTCAAGTGCTCTTTATGTTCCTCCTCACTTTTTGAGTAAACTAAAATGTCATCTATGAACACAAGTACAAATTTGTCCAAGTACTTACTTAACACATTGTTCATTAAGCACATAAAAGTGGCAGGGGCATTTGTCAAACCAAAAGGTAGGACTACAAATTCTTAGTGACCATACCTGGTTCGAAAGGCTTTTTTGCTGATGTATTCTTCTTTAATTCTGAGCTGGTGATAACCAGTCCTTAAGTCAATTTTCGAAAAAACTGAAGCCCCTCTCACTTGGTCAAAAATATCATCAATTCTGGGTAAGGGGTATCTGTTTTTAATGGTCAACTTGTTCAGTTGACGATAATCAATGCACATCCTAAAAGTTCCATCTTTCCTTTTCACGAACAGCACTAGTGCTCCCTAAGAAGACACACTTGGTCTGATATAACCTTTATCTAACAATTCTTGCAATTGCATTTTCAGTTCTATGAGTTCAGGGGTTCTCATTCGATAAGGAGCTTGGGAAACAGGTATTGCTCCCGGCACCAAATCGATTGAGAAGTCAATCTCTCTTTTGGGGGGCAGATGAGGGATTTCATCTGGAAAAACTTCTTTAAATTCCCTTACTACGGGCAATGCATCCAGCAGATTTTCCTCAATTTTCTGTTCTATTTCTTCCACATGTACTGCATAAACTTGGTATCCCTTTCTCGCTGTTCTTTTTAACTGCAGCGCTGATATTTGTCTTACAGAAATGGGTTTTGGTTTTCCTTTGAGAATAAAAGGTTTTCCTTTCTCATCCACACAATGCAGGGTCTTATCCCAGCAGTTCATCAGGGCTTTCTTCTTTTCCAGCCAGTCCATTCCTATCAGCAAGTCATATGAACCTAAAGGCAGAATGTTCAGATTTACTTCTGTTTCAAAATCATTTAATTTCATTGCTGTTAAGGGCAATTTATGTGTTACTTTCCTTTTGGTTCCAGTGGCCAGCTGAACCAACCATGACTGCTGAAATTTTTCAGGTTTAAGATTACAATTTTCTACAGTTTTTGGACTAATGTAACTCAAAGAAGCACCTGGATCAAATAAAACAGTGACAGATTGGCCAGAAATCTTACCCTCCATTTCGACCATGGTAGCTTGATGTTCTGCTTGTCGATTTTCCAAGGCTGCACTGATAGTTGGTATATTTCTGGCTATGTCATTTACTGTAGTGGCTTCTCGATCTCTCATAATCATTTGAATGTTTCAATGGGGACAATCTCTCAACATATGGGGTTCTCCACACCCCCAACATTTCAGGGGTTCTCTCATTTTCACTGTGCCCTCTTTCTTATTGTCTCCATCTATTTGTTTTGAGGCCACTTGGGACTAAGTAGTTTGACTTTATTTGGGTTTATTAAACCTTTTCCGCTGATGATCTCTGCCAAAATTCTTCAAATAGGCGGGTTTATGTTTCTTCCCTTTGAATTCACTCTTATTGACCCAGCTTTTTCCATGTTCAGTTTTGCTTTTGAACTGTTGGTAGCACAATCTAACTTTTCTAACAGCTTCATCCATTGTTTTTGGGTTATCAAACTCGATCTTCTCTTTGTATATAGTAGGCAAACAATTCAGAAACCTTTGTACCTTTTCCTTTTCTTCCCTTATGTAGGGTACATATCTCAACAGATTTGTAAACTTAGTAACAAAATAATCAATAGTGAGCTGTCACAGTCTAAGTTCATGGAATTCCTTGGCTTTATCATCATAGTAACGTTCATTCAGATATCGGTTTTTGAGCTTTACCTGGAAATCTTCCCAGGTGACTGTCTTTTCATCAATGGCATGCACCATTTTTTTCTCCTCCCACCACAAGGTAGCCTTACCTTGTAGCTGGTAAACAGCTAATCTAGCCTTCAGATTGCTTTCATATTCATAGACCTAGAAATACTTTATCATGTTTAGCAACCATGCTTCAACATATTCCTCCTTCTCCCCATCATAGGAGGGAGGTTTGATCTTTCGGAATTCCCCTTGTAATTCCTTTTTCTGCTTATACTGATGCCTAACAGCATCATCATCCTCAGACTCATCAGTCTTCCTCTTTCGGGAACCTTCGCCTTCTTGGTTGTTCCGTGAAGTTAGCTCTCTGATGAGCTTTTCCTGCTCCTTACTGGCTGACAACCTGTCATTCTGGCTTCTCAGCTCAGCCATTTCTCGTTGCAACCTGTGCAACATAGCCATCACCAGAGTGTTGGGATATGGTGTACTATACTCATCACGTAGATCCACATAAATTTCGTCACCTTCTGCCATTCCAGCACCACTGTACACTACAAAACACAGATCAGTGAAAATAAAAATATATAATTTTTTTTTTCCATATAAATCAAATCAATTTATACAGGAACTACACAGCAACCGTGAGCACAATGATGACATCCCAGTTTTATAACTCGGGCTCTGATACCATTTGTCACACCTCCCATTCACCTTTCCACACAAACATTTTTTTTCCAATATTTCCTAAATTTCAAGAATAATACCGACAGAATGTTATACTATCCCACCTTGATTTCAATCTGGTTAACTCATTCATTTTTCTTTTCTTCCCAATTATAATTTAATTCCACAGACTAACTATATCCAAAGTCAATATATATTAACTTCTATTTCAAATTCATCTTAACTTAAGGGTCTTTGTATAAGATCATGGTGAACTTACTTACCACTAATCCATTCCCTATAAGGGCGCACATATCAACCTATATCTAAACTTTAAATTGATGTTATTGGCCCTTGGGCATTCAACGCATTTTCATATATTTATATACAAAGGATTTGAATAGGTTTTCCCCACGAGGGCGTCCTTGACCCTTTTACGAATTCTGTGTTCTTCATTTTTGTTTTCATAACGTCATCTCTTATATGATTTGGTTATGAGCATTGATTTGGATTTAATTGACATACTTTTCTAGTGGTGACTATGTCATACTTATAGCTATGCGATGATGTAGTATTCATCGTTTTCATAAGGTCTGTGTTAATCACATCGCATTGTATTGTACATATGTCTCATATCCGAACTTAATGTGACCATTAAACTCCTTTATGGAGCATGGCGTCCTAATGGAATCGATTTGATGTGGTCTGGAGGTTGAACGTGACATTATTTTTCCACGTCAGATTCGATAAGGCTCTCGGTGTCATCGTATTTTTTGGAATGGGTTTCATCCCTTTCCCATTCACGTGTTATACCTCCACGTCAATCTGGAAATAACCATGCCAGACTACTCTCCATACAATGCAATCTCCATCATACGACAGAACGCCGACACCTTGATTTTGTAGCTTGTCACAATTAAATGTTGAGCGACCAGTATTATCGTAACCTCCCGTCATTCGATCCGTGGCTTTACCCTTGGGGTCATGCCATGTGGACGTTTACGATTCTCTCATCACGTTAGGGTTTTCTAGAATTTAGTGTGGTTATATAAGTCTGAGTTTTCGTGTGAAGGCAGTTTCTTTGGCCTTTGTTGGGTTTGTTCACCCCTCCACTTCGAGGCTCTGCCCGCTGAAGAATTTTCGCGTTGGTTTGCTCGTTACTCCGGTTTGATTGCCTGACGTCGGCCCCTACACCAGGTAGAAATTTACATGCCCGTCTTTCACTTTGAACTAATGATACCTCTGCCTCTATGGAAGTCTTGAGCGATGAAAATACAAATGATTTCATTGTTGTAATAGCGTTTATGGTCTAACTTCGTGGGGATGCGTTTATTCTCATGGCAATCTCCTGTCCCACATTTTGATTTGGTTCCTTTGTTTTCATCTCGTTACTATCTCTGCGTCATTTCCCTTGAATCTATGGGTAACGAAGTGTGATATCACCATGCAGGGTTCTTTAATAGGTTTACCTCTGCTCGTTTTATATGACTTGAGTGCTGGTTTCGGGATAACGACGTATCACTGTGGCTCGTATCTTCACAGAAGAGCGATAGGTCCTCAAGCAAGGACGTCCTGATATAGTGTTTTTATTAATAGATTTTTGTTTTCTCATTTTACTATTAATCCTCTGTCTTTATCGTTAGTTAATGTTATGTCTCTATCCGGGTGGCAGATAACTCGGAAGGAGTGAGGGTCTTCTTCTAAGCAAGTAAGCCCTCCTCATCTGCCTAAATTTTTCTATTGGCAAAGTTTTTCTATAAATTGGTTTATTGATAATTCTACTATCCTGGCTGCGTTTTCCCAGGTAACGCACATACCCTACTCAATTCCGCGTCGGCAGCTATGAGAGACTGCATTTCGGTTGGTGTTAATTTCAACTCCATTGACATTTCAGGTCGGTATATGCCTATGCGGAGAGAACCCTCCTCTCGTCGCAGTGCTCCACTTCACTTATGCGGATTGATTTATTTCTTAAGATTTTAACAGTCTATTGTAATTTTATAGACTCGGTCAGAGACTGTAATGAATAGAAATTTCCCTTCATGTGATGTTCTTGAACATATAAATTATTGTCTTGAGATAAACGTGGCGTCTCTTAACGGATTTTGTTTTTTATCCAAAGGACTGGACTTCAGATATGTTCATGCCAAACGCGGCCATTCTTCTTCACTGATATTTTTGCTAATTATGTAATAGCTTTACAATTCTCCAACTTATTATTTTATGGGAGTTTCCTGTATCTCTTACTCGAATCAATTGTTTCGTTTCGATTTAAACTACTTATAACAATTATATGTTAATTCCCTTGTGGCCTTTTTATCACAATTGTGACTCTCCTATGTATCTTTCTCTTTACTAGCATCTGTTTAGAATTTGCAGTGATGTAGTAAAGTAAAGTTAGCCTTGTCTATTATTGGTTTATGTAATATGGCTCCTACAGGACTCTCTTTCTTCTTAAGAGGTTGTAGGTTCCATGATGACAACTTCCTAGGTACGGGAAATAATGCCTTCAATGTGTTAATTATTTTATATTCCTCATAGGGCAGTTTCAATGTATACATGGCTAACTCTCCTCCTTTTTGGTGCTTGGTAAAACTCTGGATTTGTAACTTTGAATGTTAGGAATGAATGTGTAAATTTTTCAGTCATCATCTCACTCGACTCTTTAGTTTTGATAGATAAAATTCCTGTACATATACTTTATTCACATGTATAATATGCCAGGCTAATTATTGCTGTAACCATCTGTATAATACATGCCTTTGGTTTTAATACAGATACTTGTATCATATAGTTAGTATACCTCTTTGTAAGAGTTTAGAATGAATTACATTCTGTGGCTAAATGTGTAAGTATACTGGTAACACATTCAGATTTTTGTCATTTATTGACTGCAGTATCTTCTAACTATTTTCTAGTACTGTTATCAATTTTATACTCTGTATTTTCTGCTTCATTCATTTCACTTTTTAATCCCAGTAAATATACTTGACATTTAGTTCCCTTTTTCAATAGTTAGCGTTTAACTCATGAAACAGAAGCAGATTAAAGCTAATACTTGAAATTTTCCTTGGAAAAAATATGTATTCTCAGATTTAAACCAGTTATGGTTTAGAGATTCTGATGAATTCTTCTCCATCTATGTAATTCATACAACTATACAGAAATTGAAAGCTATTCTGCTCAGATTTCTGTTAAATGTATGGAATTTAATCACACACAGCATGCATATATACTTTCACATTTCATGCAACATACAATTTACCCCTACAACTTATAAACATAAATTTATAACTGAACTGTGCATACCACTTAATTAGATGACCAATCCACCCAACCTTAGAATTCGTTCGTCTCCAGAATTCACCCCCGAGCTGAGATCCCTCCTAACACAGATCAACCTCTAATCTGTATAAGAGTAGCTTATTTAAGCTGTTATTCCCCAAAGCCTGTTTCTAATTCTGCGTCTAGAATATCAAGATGTTTTTCTTCTTGTTTGCCTAGGCTTCCCATTTTAGGGATTCTTTAAAGCTGTTTTATGCTTTTCCTCTGCTTTTCCAGCTTTTTACCTCTTCCCAACTATTTCCTCATCATTGGGGAATTTAGATTTTTCCTCACAAATCTAAATTAGAAATAATTTCTTTCAAGGATTTTTGAAAGATTGTGGGGAAAGTATTTGCCTTATCCATCCTCATGGATTTAGCAAGTGATCTCATAAATCTCATTTTGGTCAATCTGCACAAAATCATTTTATTCATTTCTTCAATTTAAATATTTAATTACATTCACAAAATACTTGTCATTTGGGGTCCACTCTCCTTAGGATTAAAGTTCAAATGTCTAGGTTTGAAATTCAAACACATAAATTGGGGGTGTTACATAAAATTATAAGATTTTCTAAACAAATTTAAAACTTCAACTTCATTTAACCAAATCTATAGACAAACCAAATTTATTCAATAATAATGAAAAATAATATTAACCAAATAAATTTTCACTATAAAGTGTAGAAAAGAACCTCCATTTGAATTCCATAACACTAATCCTTCATCCACTACACTCATCATAGCTATCCTCCAAGATGTGTGGATATGCGAAATGTGTTCCAAATTTTGTAATAGAGGACTTGTGTTTTTTTAATATAATTTTTTTTTACATGTTTTTAAATATAGAGTTTACCTTAATTATGTAACATGTTTTTTTTTTTCAGATTTTGAATATAGAAATTGTTATAAACCAAAGCCCGTACCGTATTGCACTTCACGAATTAACCGACGAATCGAACCGAACCAACGAATATACGGATTTTTTTAGAAATTGTTATAAACCAAAGCCCGTACCGTATTGGACTTCACGAATTTACCGACAAATCGAACCGAACCAACGAATATAGGGATGTTTTTTGGGCCACTTCGCCCTAATTGGGTAACTATGGTTCAACCAAATCCTCGAGTGAAACATGCAATGGTTTTCTGCACTCTATTGCATTTCTTAATGTTAAATTTGCATTCTATTGCACATTTGAGCGTTAAATTTGTGAAAAAATCAAATGAAACAATAGGATAAAATATATACGAATTTATCCATTAATTATTACCGTGATTTCTTTTTCGAAGTATCTTATATTCATCTCCACTAAACGAAAAATAACGTGATAATTCAAAATGTTAGAATTGTGAAAAAATAAGATGAAACAATAGGAAAACATATATAAAAAGTATTCATTAATTTCTACTGTGATTTCTCCGAAGTATCTTCTATTCATCTCCGGTCAAAGAAAAATAAAGTGATTCGTTCTCGATGATATTACATTCATGTCCAGTCAAAGACAAACAATGTGATTCTTTCTGGATTATATTGCATTCATGTCCAGTCAAACTGAAGCTAATTTATTGTTCGATGTGCACTGGATTTTCCACCAGAATAAGGTAGATATTAAATAGCAATCAATGTTTTAGATCGATCAACGTAAATATTTGAAATATTTTAATGTCTTCTTTTTATATCCAGTCAAAAGTGAAGCGGATCGTTCCATACTGCATTGCCATCCAAAGTAACGTAGTGTCTAAAACTCATAAATATTTTATATCTGTCTAAAGCTTTGACAGCAGCGTTTGCTAAAAATGAAGATATCATACATTTTGCATTTATTAAAAAAAAATGGACGATAGGATACATGGAAGAGGGATATGAAAAGAAATTGGTTTCCATATGTATTTAGTTTAAAAAAAAAAAAATTGGCTAGTGGATTGATTTATTATTTGTATTTATTTTAAAATATAATAATGTAATAAGAGTAATAACGTTTAGTATATATGATGGGATTAATAGTAGTATGTGAATTGATTAATCACTTGTATTATTTAAAATATAATAATGTAATAAGAGTATTAATATTTAGTATATAGGATGGGATTAATAGTAGTACCTCTGATGATGAGTAGTGAATTTTAAAATTGAAATGAATTATCCTCTAAAATGTCATAAATTAGATAAAAGTAAAATAAAATCAAGTTATATTATAATTGAAAATTTATAAGTTTACTAGGTATAGAGTAAGTAATGATAAAATGTGATAAATTAGATAAAAGTAAAATAAAATCAAGTTATATTTATGCTGTAAGGCATTTTTATTTGAAAAAAACTCCCCTAGCTCCCACTATGTCCATGTCTAAGCTATTGGATTAAATGTTAGATGATTGAAATGTTTTAGGCCATTAGATCCAAAAATAATATTATTTTTTTCTTTTTTTAATAAATTATATTGAATTTAGGTTTTGGTGACTTTTAAATTAAAATGTTGTTATATTTTTATATGTAAATGTAAATAGTTTTATATATGTTTTAATAAGTTAAATTGAATTTAGGTAATAAAATAAAATAACAATAAACTATAAAAAAAACACATGGTATTGACCCATGGTATTCATGTGGAATACAGTTTATTTAAATGGGGGAATTAAGATGGCCTAGATCAATCTTAACTCTGGATCTACCAAGAGCCAAGTGGGATCAAATGTCTTGATATGCAAGCCTCTTTTAAAGTGAAAAGAGAAGTGATCACTCTGATATATATAAATAATAAAATTATTTATAATTATTTATAACCATTATTCTTTTAACATTTTACGTAATAAAATGTATCTAAAGTTTCATACATCCAAATATACATAGTTTTTCTTGTTCTATATTATTTTTGTTACAACTATTTTATTATTCAAAAAATACATGGTTTTTTTTTTGCTATATATTATTTATGTTACAACTGTTTTATTATTTATGAGTAGTATTTCTTAATATATAAAAAATTAAATTAATAATGAATTTTTTTAAAATATGTAATACTTTTTTAAATTTCCAAATTATTTCACAAGACATGATTTATCTTGAGCAATAATGAAGAATTTTCATAATTCTCAGTTCTTAATTAACACTAAATTTACTTCTAATTACTTAATTTTAATAGTTTCTAACTACATACATACCCTTTCGATTTTTTTTTGTTAATGAATATCAAATTTCTTCTGTTAAAAAAAAACTATATACATATCTTTAATTACCTAATTGTCGCTAAAAAAATTACATGTTTTTTACTTTATAATCATAAACTGATTCACCTTATTTGATATCAAAATTAATCAATTTTTTATTCCTTAGTGTAGATTATAGTTTTACAAAATTGACACTATGTGATTAACAATAGAGTAAGTTGAGACAACCCTAAAGGGGTTTTTGTACATGTTTTATCATAAAATTTCCCTCCATCCAATATATATTGTAGAGTCTTATGAAGAGAGAGTGTATTCTAGTTTATAACCTGATCCAAATTTGAAGAAAGTAGCTAGGGATTTCACAAGTTATTAGTTTGTAACCTGATCCACAATCAAAGAAAATGGCTAGGGATGTTAGAAGTTATCATTCACACAGTGATTTATTGAAGTTCTTAGCTGAAATGGATCCTATTAGATGCATGGTGGCCAGAGACACTAAAAAACTGAAAATAGATATTGAAGTTCTCCATTAAAATGGATCATATTAGATGCATCGTGGCCAAAGACACTAAAATTTTTAAAATAGATATCTGTTATGAAATCCATCTTGTCTACAAACCATCCAAATTTCCCATCTTATACAACAATTTCTAACAATAACCACTCAATTTACTCTCCAATTTTTGAAACCCCCACCCATGCTGGGGAGATCACAGTGTAAAATCAAATGTTCATGTGGTCTTTTTAAAGGGTTCATAAACAAAACAAACAATGAGAAAGTCAATATTGTGGTATAATAAATGATTTTTAAATCATTGTGACAGAAAAAACATCACATTACCTCAGAAAATATCTCTAATGCTATAAGGATCAGAGGTGATAATTTTTTTTTGAATCATGATAACTAGGTGACAACCAAAACTAAGTTTTAGCCACAAGAAAAAAATCACAACTCATAGAACAAATTGATATTGCAAATGAACTGATGTTTGTGACACGTCTGTATGTGTTCCATTCATAAATTTCTTACTCATTTTGTCTCAAGATTTCCAGATAATGGTGAAACATAGATATCTATTATGACATCCATATTAAGAACTATATCTTAGATCTAAGCACGTGATTATATTATAATTTATAAAACAAATTCATTTTTTACAACTTGTATGTTTAAATCTATGATTTTGGAAGTGATGGTGGCTTCTTTAGACACTTGTTAGTATTGTGAAAGAACTTTTATTATATCATTAAGGACTGTGAGTAGTTCATGAAGTAGTTGCATTGCTTATAAAATATTTTCATATCCTTTGTATAAGCTATTGTATATACAGTTCTAACACATTTCCCCGAGACGTTACCTATATGATGAGTAGTTCATGTAGCAATTGCATTACTTATAAAATATTTTGATATCCTCTGTATAAGCTATTGTATCTACAATTCTAACACATTTCCCCCAGGTGTTACCTATATGGTGACTGAGCGATGATGGCTTCTTTAGACACTTGATTAGTATTGTGGAAGAACTTGGAGTATGTCATTAGGATTGTGAGTAATTCATGTAGCAATTGCATTGCTTATGAAATATTTTTATATCATTTGGATAAGTTGTTGTATATACAGTCATACTATGATATGGATACACATTCTCCCCAAGCGTTACCATATTGTGTCTGTTGTCCAATTTCTGATATTTAGAGAAATATAATTAAGTGATTGATGTTTTTGGAACATCAAAGTTACTATGATGACCTTTTATCTTAGGATGACTCCTTAGTGTTGAGATTCGATTTGCATGACGAAAATATGTTGTTTACTTAGTAGGCAGTAGACTAATTTTGCAATCAAATAATAGGATAAAAAATATTCACAATATAATTTATTTGAATGAATAGATGTGTGTAAAATATTTTAATAAGAAACTAAATTTTTAATTATACAATATAAAACTATAACTAAAATTTTTAATTACTTTGTATTTTTTTTATTTTGTATATAGAGAAAGACTAAACCAAGTTTGGAGTTTAGAAAATAAACCATAACATGAATAACAATATCTCCTTCCAAAAATGTCTCAATATTAAAATGACATTCACTTTCTTGTATACCAAGACAATTGTTCTTCATATACAATTTCTGACCAGCATGCAATTCAGACTTAGATATGTAGATGAACTTGGAGTAAACTCTATTTCTGTTAATAAAAATTCGCTTTATTTACATCTATGCTAGATATATTGTACTTGAATGTATTTAAAATATCTTAATTGAGTTACATGCTCATTTCATGCTTGTTTCGAAGGATTATTAATCACCAAAATATTTTCACCCCAATTTCCTATTTCAGTATATATATATATATATATATATATATATATATATATATATATATATGTGAACAGATTATGTTGGTTTACATATGTTTTTTCACCCACAATTTCCTATTTCAATATCTATAACAAAATTTTCTAGTTGATAACTCTTATGATCAATATCTTTGAAACCTCCATGACCTGCTTCCATGGAAGAAAAATTTTCCTTTCATTCCTTCACGATGGCTACTTCTCTGCAACAAATTATTTCATTATGTTGGTTTACATATATGTTTTCACCCACAATTTTCTATCAAAATTTTCTAGTTGATAACTCTTATAATCAATATCTTTGAAACCTTCAAGACCTGATTCCATGTAAGAAAAAATTTCCTTTCATTCCTTCACGATAGCTCTTTCTTTGCAAGAACTTATTTCTTCTAGGCTACTCTTTCCTATGCTATTTCCTTAAGAAATTTCTTTTACAACATATGGTGCAATTGCTAGTATAGTTGAAAATTTACAAGTTTATGAGGTATAGAGTAAGTAATAATAAGGTACATATTTAAAGCATTATATATGAAAAAAATATGTGTGTAAATTCAACTATGAACATGGATGAGTGTGGTGCAAGTCACATGGTATCCCAAGTCACTTTTAAGAATTAAATGTGTCTAATCATTGTTTCTCATATTGATACATTGATAGGTAAGTACACAAAATAATTGAAAATTTATATTTAACTAAGAACTAATATTTCATCTTAAAATTAAATATATCATTGTTTCTCATATTGATACATTGATACGTAGGTAAACAAAATAATTGAAAACTTATATTTAACTAACAACTAATATTTCATCTTAAAATTAAATATATCATTATTGCAATTTAAATTGTTAAGGGACAAATAAATTAAATAAATATTAAAAAAGAAATATAAAAATTAAATAAGAAATCTATTATTTAAAATTTAATTAAAAAATAAAAATAAGTACTTTATTTAAAATATCATTTTGAAGCTAAATATTTTACAGAGAAAATATAATTGGTTTATATAAATTTTATTGAATATTTTATATATATTTATAATATAATTTTCTAATATATTTTTAAAAATTGATGTAAATATAAATTATAAATTATTTGTTAAAATAAAAACCACCATCTTATTAAATATACATAAATAAAAATAATAATTAAAATATAAATGTAATAAATATAATTATAAATTATTATAAAATTTATAATTAAATTTTAATATTTAATATGATATATTCTATTTATTATTGAAAGTAAATAAAATATAAATGAAAAATATTAAACTAATTAAAACACAATTTTAATAAGTCATAAATGTAATGTTTTAGACTTTGTTTTAACTTATAAAACTAATCTAATTGAAACATATAATTATAAAATTAATATGACTATTTTATACTTTTATTTTTCTTAATAGAATAATCTAAAATTATTTTCCTTAATATATAAAATTTATAAAATTATTAATATAAATAATAAATTATTTTTATTAATATATTTTTTAATTAATAAATAAAAGATATAAAAATAAATAAATAAAGCTTCATAATTTTATAATTATTAATATTAATTTTAGTTGAAAAAAATATAAAATTAATGATATCATAAGTATAAAGGAATTTGACTTATCAAATTCAAATGGCCATAAGAAATGAAAATTTAATTTTTAAATAAATAGATTTTATTATAATAAAAATCTTAAATAATTTAATGTTGTTAGAATAAAATATTTAAATATATAGTAAGTTAAATTACTTATTTATTTTTAACAATTAATTAATTTAAATATTAAAATTAACTATATAAAGATAACAAAGAGTTTTTAATTTTAAAATTAAGAAAACATAATAATAAAAACTTCAACTTTAAAAATATTCATTGAATTACAAAACTTTATATCTATAATCCATATTAAGTTTTTAATTACAAAACTTTATATCTATAAATATTTAAGATTATATTTATTAAGTTTCAAAATACACCTTCGCATACTTTGGTATGTCATAGGTTTTTAATTATATTGTATACAATTATTATTTTTAAAATTTTAACAAGCATATACTTATGTGTAATGGTACTCATACCTTAAATAGTGGGGCCAGTAAATTAGATATCAAATCAATTAAAAATGAAATGAACAAATTGATCGAATTAGACTATGAGTGTAAAAAAAGGACCTTGAACTTTATAATATTCGGTTTGAAAGAGGAGGTAGATGAGGATACTTTAGCCATAGCCCAAACAAAGTTACATAATAGATTACAAATTGAAACTACATGTCTCACAGAAGCAACAAAGTTAGGGAAATTAACTGAGAATAAAGGAAGGTTGACTTGAATAAAGGTGAGCTCTACTGACCATAAGTATGACATACTTAGTAAAAAATCAAGTCTAAAAGGAACGAGAATATTTGTAAATGAAGATCTCATTCCAGAAGATCAAGCAGAATAACGAAAGGAGGTTCAAAAGGTAAAAGAAGCTAGGAAGGAAGGAAAATGGGCAATAATTAGAAATAGAAAAGCCGTTATTCGAGATAGAAACCAAAAAGATAGTAATAAATTGCAATTCAATATGCTCCGAATTCTTTCTTGGAACTGTCGGGGCTTTCCATGGATCAAAGGTCCCAAGCTAAGTTGGATCTCAAATTATGTTGATATTATATTGCTTGTTGAAACTTGGGAGCACGAAGAATATAAGGTCCCTAACGACCCTTACAACCAATAAAGTTGGATTGAGATTACGGACATTAATGACAAAAAGACCTACATAGCAATCTGTTATTTCCCCCCCATTAATTCTAACTTCTATAAGAAAAAGAATCTAGATAAGAATAGTCCTTACAATGGTTTAGAGAATGATATTTATAGCCTAAGGAATGAAGGTAATATCCTTTTAATGGGTGAATTTAATGCTTGAAATTCAAGAAACCAAGCTATTCTTCTAAGCAATCATTCCAACCCCAATCCTCTTTGGTTAGATAAAGACCTTACTCTGGCTAGCCAGTACAAAAGCAGCTCTGAAGACCTCGAGAATAATTTGTTTGGGTCAGAGCTAGTTAAGCTCTGTAGCGCTCAGGATCTCATAATTTGCAATGGTCTAAAGAAGAAGCCCAATTCTAGCCAAATGACCTGCATCCATGGGCTTGGTAGCAGCGTGATAGATTTTTATTTTCGATCTCCCTTTATACAAAGAAATAATAAATTTTGACATCTTAGACGACCACAAGCCTGACTCTGATCATAGGCCTTTACTCATAACTCTCAATTTTTTCATGCATAGAGATTCCATTGAAGATAATCCTTATAGTCAAAAGAACTTAATTTTTGATAGAAATAAAAATGATCTCTTTCTAAATGAATGAAAAACTAATTTTCTTCCTTTATCTAGTATAAACAAAATACGTGACCTCTATCATAATTTTACTACAGCCCTCTCATATTCTATCAACAAGTTCTTAATTGAAGTCTCAAGTAATAAAAGAAATAGCAAAACCAACGCATGGTATGACAAAGATTGTAAAAGTGTGAGGAGAGAAATTAAGGAAGCTGTTGATGAATCTCTCAAAATTGATAAGATAAAAATATACGAAGCCCTAACTAAAAGGAAAAAAAGGCAATATATTCATAAAAGAAAAGAGAATCTCTTACACCTCTCTAAGGTGGCTCCTAAGAAATTCTGGAGGAAGATTCTAACTAGGAAAACTAAAGATAATAATAAAAATTCTTTACACGACTGGAATTCCTACCTTAAAAAGCTTTATGAATCTCAAAATTCTAGGGATAACTTTGAAACATTGCTCACAACGAAATAAGTTTTTTCATTAGAAGACATTGATTTTGGGGTTAAACGCCTGGCAAATGGGAAAGCTAAAGACATTGAAGGCTACCAGGAGGAAATCGTAAAAACTGGAGGTCCTATCCCCATCCCCCACATCTACAAGATTTTAAACCAAGCGATCAAGCACGGGTTCCCTAAACCTTGGACTCAGAGCCTCATTATCCCTATTTTTAAAAGTGGGGATACAAATAACCCTGCTAATTATCGAACAATAATGATCAGCCCTCTCTTAGCCAAGTTATATGGTATTATTTTGGAAAAGAAGTTGAGCATTTGGCTTGAAAGTGAAAGTAAGCGGGCTAAAGGCCCAACGGGTTTTAGAAGGCAGCACTCAACAACGGACCACCTCGTTACGCTTAGGATCATTATGGAGGAATGCTGCAATAATAAATCCAATCTCTTCTATTGCTTTGTGGACTTTAGAAAGGCTTTCGATACTGTTGCTAGAAACAACCTATGGAATAGATTAGAACAGCTAAATGTTCCTTTCGAGCTAAGAGAGACCGCTATAAGGTTATACGAGAATGTAATTGCCAAGTTAAAGAGAAATGAGGTGTTGTTGAAAGATATTAAGTGTAATATTGGAGTTAAACAAGGTTGCCCCCTCTCCCCTACCCTATTTGGCATTTATATCGACAAGCTAGCAGGTTGTTTAGAGGAAGCACGATGTGCTGGCATGATCTTAGCTGGGATAGTCATCATCTTTATTCTCTATGCTGACGATATTGTTCTTCTGGCAAGCTGCCCATCTGATCTTGATAAGAAACTTAGACTTCTCAAGTATTTATGCTCTATAATGGGTATGTATGTTAACATTGAAAAACAAAAGGTTATGATTATCAAATCCAAGAAGGACACTTACGCTAATTTTATGTTTGACAATAGTAAGTTGGAGGAAGTGTCTTCTTACAAGTACCTAGGAATTTATATTCATCATAAGCTCAAATGGAACTATAGCATTCAGAAAAGGATTAATGGGGGGTTGAAAGCTTATTTTGGTCTTGAAAATAATTGTAAAATGACAAAACTCATAATGTGGGATAGAAAGAAGTTCCTCTTTGAAACTTTATTCACTCCTATTATGTTATATGGATGTGAGGTTTGGGGTTGTAGCATCTCTAGAGAATCCTAGAGAAATATTGAGCAAATACATAAGTGCTTTATAACGTATAACCTTAAAATTAAAAGAAATACACCCTATCCTATTCTCCTTATAGAAGTGGGTCTTTCCCCTATCGAGAGCCTAGCTATGACTAGGCTTATTTTGTACAAGCATAAGCTCAATAGCATAGGAGACCACAGACTTCCTAAGCTAACTTTAAATTCCAGCCAAAACCACCTAAGGCTTAAAAGAGGTTGGTATAAAGACACCAGGGCCTCGTTAGACCATTGGGAGATTGACGAGAATGTTGCATTGCAAAACATTAATAACATTAAAAGAATTGTTACTTCTAAGTTTAAATAAAAAATATGGTGTGAGAAATATCTGGTAGCTATAAGAAAATAAATATATTATAAGGAGGTCATAAACCCCACCCTAGAAGATCTAAAGTATCTCTATGTTTTAACTGTCTCAAAGAAGAAAATTAACATAGCCAAGATTAGAATGAAGTCTCATGAGCTCCATAGTGAAAGAGGTCGTTGGACAGTTCCTAAAACACCATGGATGGAAAGGATCTGCCATCTCTATGAGAATATGAACATCGAGGATGAAAATCAATTCCCCTTAGAGTGCCCCATGTACAACCACATTAGAGCGCACTTTCATAATCTTTGTTGCAATACTAACCTTCCTAGCCTTTTAATATGTCAAATTTATACTGAGCTCAGCAGACTTCTCTCCAAGCTTTTCGAACATAGGAATAAAATCTTAAATCAATCTAAATAACTCTTTTCTTTAGGTCTGATAGACCAAATATTGGTCTCAGTAGACATTAACCATCATCATCATCATCAGAATATAAATATTTTAGACTATATTTATTAAAGTTTCGAAATACACCTTCGCATACCTTGGCATGACATAGTTTTTTAATTATATTGTATAAAATTATTATTTTTTATGATGATGATGATGATGATGATGGTTAATGTCCACTGAGACCAGTCTTTGATCTATCAGACCTAAAGAAAAGAGTTATTTATTTTGATTTAATATTTTATTCCTATGCTCAAAAAGCTTGGAGAGAAGCCTCTCGAGTTCACTATAATTTTGACATCTTAAAAGGCTAGGAAGGTTAGTATTGCAACAAAGATTATGAAATTGAGCTCTAATGTGGTTGTATGCGGGGCACTCTAAGAGGAATTGATTTTCATCCTCGATGTTCATATTCTCACAGAGATGGTAGATCCTTTCCATCCATGGTGTTTTAGGAACTGTCCAATGACGTGTTTCACTATGGAGCTCATGAGAGTTCATTCTAATCTTGGCTATATTAATTTTCTTCTTTGAGCTAGTTAAAACCGCGAGATACTTTTGATCTTCTAGGGTGGGGTTGATGACCTCCTTATAGTATCTTAATTTCAGTTTAGTTGCTAGATCTTTCTCGCACCACATTTTTTCTTTGAACTTAGAAGTAACAATTTTTTTAATGTTATTAATTTTTTGCAATGCAACATTCTCGTCGATCTCCCAATGGTTTAACCAAGCCCTAGTGTCTTTATAATAACCTCGTTTAAGCCTTAGGTGGTTTTGGCTGGAATTTAAAACTAGCTTAGGAAGTCTATGGTCTCCTATGCTATTGAGATTGTGCTTGTACAATAGAAGCCTAGTCATAGCTAGGCTCTCGATAGGGGAAAGACCCACTTCTATAAGGAGAATAGGATAGGGTGTATTTCTTTTAATTTTAAGGTTATACGTTATAAAACGCTTATGGATTTGCTCAACATTTCTCCACGATTCTCTAGAGATGTTGCAACCCCAAACCTCACATCCATATAGCATAACAGGAGTGACTAAAGTTCAAAGAGGAACTTCTTTCTATCCCACATTACGAGGTTTGTCATTTTACAATTATTTTCAAGACCAAAATAGGCTTTCCACCCCCCATTAATCCTTTTCTGAATGCTATAGTTCCAGTTGAGCTTGTGATGAATATCAATTCCTAGGTACTTGTAAGAAGACACTTCCTCTAAGTTACTATTATCATACATAAACTTAGCGTAAGTGTCCTTCTTCGATTTGATAATCATAGCTTTTGTTTTGTCAATGTTAATAGACATACCCATGGTAAAGCATAAATCCTTAAGAAGTCTAAGTTGCTTATCAAGATCATATGGACACCTTGCGAGAAGAACAATATCGTTAACATAGAGAAGAAAGCTGATGACTATCCCAGCTAAAATCGTGCCAACACATCCTGCTTCCTTTAAACAACCTTCTAGTTTATCGATGTAAATACCAAATAGAGTAGAGGAGAGAGGGTGCATATGCTCATTTGTAATAGTATCACTGCTATATATGAGACATATATATATATATGAGATATATATTAGAGAAACTCAAATCTCATTTAATTTATATTTAAAAAAGAAAATTAGATTCTATTGAGAAATAAATGATTAGGCTAGTGTATTACTATTTTAAAATGTTTCAAAAATTTATTCTGTGAAATATATTAGAATAAATTATATATTTTTAACCCTTATATTGGTTAAGGAAAAATATATATTTTTAACTATCAAACCCACTAATATTGTATTAACATTCGATATTTTAACAACTCGAACAATAGTTAAATTGAACCTTTTCGATGTTTATATGGATAACAATTTTAAGTTTTTAATAGAACGCTAAAGGAAAAAACCTTTAAATGATAAAACTACTTACAAGCAACTTGCAAATATGTCAAATAATTTAAATGAATAAAACTACTTACAAGCAACTTGCAAGTATGTCAAATAAATGCGTAAAATATGTTAAAAAAATACATAAATTCGTCGTTACGTAAATAAAATTTATGAGATAAAATAGAAAGTAAGATAGGAAATGGGAAAAGAAAAATGATTAAAATTAAAATTTATGAGATAAAATAGAAAATATGATAGGAAATGGGAAAAGAAAAATGTTTTAAATTAAGAAAATTACCTACCATATGTAAACAAATACGTCGATATCGAGATCATATAGATATGTGACATACATATGTGCATTTAATAATATTTGCACGGAACAAAATTAAATATTACTGAAATATTAAATTAAATATTGAAATATTTTATAGCTTTAGTAATTTCTATATTTTAAATATATATTTTTTAATTAAAGCATAAATCGTGTTAAAATGTTAAAGAGTTTGGGTGTTAACAAAATTAAATATTATTTAAAATATGTGAAATATTTTATAGCCCAAGTAATTTCTATATTTTAAATAATTTTTTTCTATAAAAGCATAAATTTTGTTAAAATGTTAATGAGTTTGTGTGTTAGGAGAGAGGGGTCAGTCATTGGACACTTCAGCAAAAACTGGCCCTCGTGTCATGTCAGATACCTCAGCTCACACACGACAAGTGTCTTCCATGTGCGTGCATGTGTGGCGGGTACATGCGATCGGTCGGACCGGTCATCAACCTACTCTAACGGTTGTTTCCCGTGTTCAAGTGGAGGCTTTTCCATGAAGCTTTCTTTTTTGCTCCAGGCCTGGTTGCTGTTTGATAAGCTGTCCGACTATTGCGTAGAGGAGCATCTGATGCCTGACACCTCTCACACTGCCCTTCACGCGCTGCATCTCTCGTTATGGTGCATGTGCCTTCCTGGTTCTGTTTCGACCGTGGCGGTAGACAAATCTTGTTATACTTTAGCTCTGTGGTTGTTATACCTTGGGTCTATGTTCGTTAAACCTCGACTCTGTGGTGGTTATACCTCGGCACTGTGGTGGTTATACCTCATCTTTGTCTGGTTATACCTCAGCTCTTTGGTTGTTATACTCGGCTCTATGTTGCTTATACTCAGTTCTGTCGTGGTTGACCTCGGCTCTGTCGTTGTTATACTCATCTCTGTGGTGGTTTTAATCGGCTTTGTGGTGGTTATAATTGGCTATATGGTGGTCATACCTCGCCTCTATCATCGTCATACCTCGGCTTTGTGGTGGTCATACCTCAGCTTTGTGGTGGTTTTAATTGGATCTGTGGTGGTTATACTCGGCGCTGTGGTGGTCATACTTGGCTCTGTGGTCATCATACCTCGGCTCTGTGGTGGTTTTACCTCGGCCCTGTGGTGGTTTTACCTTGGCTCTATGGTGGTTTTACTCGGCTCTATGTTGATTTTATTCGGCTCGGTCCTGTGGTTGTTTTAACTCGGCTTTATGGTGGTTTTAATCGGCTGTGTGGTGGTTTTACTCGGCTCTATGGTGATTTTACTCGGCTCTGTGGTGGTCATACCTTGACTTTGTGGTGTTTTTTCCTTGGCTCCGTGGTGGTTTTACTTGCGTTCGGCTCTGCGTCTCTTATATGTCTAGATGCTCTTAATTGTGTTTTCAGGTGCGTTTTTTAGGACTGGATGCCGTGAATTGTGCTTTCAGGTGCGTTTTCCTATTGGTTTTACTTTTTTTTAGTGTTTTTGTATTTTTTTTAATTTTTGTGCTCTTTGAATGATTGGGTTTTTTCATTGTTTGCAGGTCAATGTAGAAGCCAAGGATAATGCAGTTGGCTGGCAAGGCAAGGAGGACAATCCAGTTGCCAAGGAGGAAGGCCAAGACGGAGAGGAAGGCAAGGAGAGCAGTCTTAAGGTAGGACTATGTCCTACCATTCATATGTATGTGTTTGTAAACACATTTAACCTGAAGGATATGTTTCTCTATTAAGCTTATTTACTGTGTTTTCTTGTGTTTGTAAACACTTGGGGTTTTCTATAAATTGTGTAGTTTTTTGTATTAATTAAAAGAATCTGTGTAAATTGAGATATAGGGTTTAGGGTTTATGGTTTTGTATAAATATTTAAAGTAAATTGTCTGTTTTTTTGTGTTAATTAAAAGAATCTGTGTAAATTGAGATATAGGGTTTAGGGTTTATTGTTTTCTCTAAAAGTTTAAACTAAATTGTCTAGTTTTTTGTGTTAATTAAAAGAATATGTGTAAATTGAGATATAGGGTTTAGGGTTTATGGTTTTCTGTAAAAATTTAAATATTTCTATCCACCACAGAGCTGGGAGTCGAGGTATAACTGTTTTATATTCTGTACATGTTTTCAATTAATTTGATGTCATTTTCTCATACTATGTTAGTAATGTTGAGGTTTAGGGTAGGGTTTTTGTGTTAATTAGAAGGAATCTGTATAAATTGAGATACATGGTTTAGGGTTTATGTCATTTTCTCATACTGTGTTAGTAATGTTGAGGTTTAGGGTAGGGTTTTTGTGTGAATTAAAAGCAATCTGTGTAAATTGAGATCTAGGGTTTAGGGTTTATGGTGTTCTGTACATTGATATTTTGATGTATAAATATTGGTATAAGCATCACAAAGCCAAGGTATAACCACCACAAAGCCGAGTATGTTAATAACGTTTTATGTTTTGTACATGTTTTCAATTAATTTGATGACATTTTCTCATACTGTGTTGTTAATAATGTTGTCTAAATTCTCATATTGTGTTGTTAATAATGTTGACATTTTCCCATACTATCATAAATTGAGATATAAGGTTTAGGGTTTATGTCATTTTTTCATACTGTGTTAGTAATGTTGAGGTTTAAGGTAAGGTTTTTGTGTTAATTAAAAACAATATGTGTAAATTAAGATATAAAGTTTAGGGTTTATGATGTTCTGTAAATTGATATTTTGATGTTTAAATAATGGTATAAGCATAATATTTTTAAATGTTTAAATATGTTTAAATATTTAAACATAAAAATTAAATAAGAAATCTATTATTTAAATTTTATTATAAAAAATAAAAATAAGTACCATATTTAAAATATATTTTTGAAACTAAATATTTTACAGAGAGAAAATATAATTGGTTTCGATAAATTTTATATATATATATATATAATTTTATAATATATTTTTTAAAAATATCTAAATATAAATTATAAATTATTTGTTAAAATAAAAACCATAATTTTATTAAATCTACATAAATAAAAATAATAATTAAAATATAAATGTTATAAATTATTATAAAATTTACAATTAAATTTTATTATTTAATATGATATATTTTAGTTATTATTGAAAATAAATAAAATATAAACGAAAAATATTAAACTAATTAAAACACAATTTTAATAAGTCATAAATGTAATGCTTTTGATTTTGTTTTAACTTATAAAATTAATCTAATTGAAACATATAATTATAAAATTAATATGATTATTTTATACTTTAATTTTTCTTAATAGAATAATCTAAAATTGTTTTCTTTAATATATAAAATTTATAAAATTATTAATATAAATAATTAATCGTTTTTATTAATATATTTCTTAATTAATAAATAGAAGATATAAATATAAATAAATAAAGCTTCATAATTTTATAATTATTAATATTAATTTTAGTGGAAAAAAATATAAAATTATTGATATTATAAGTATAAAGTAATTTAACTCATCAAATTCAAATGGTCATCACAAATGAAAATTTAATTTTTAAATAAATTGATTTTATTACTATAAAAATCTTAAATAATTTAATGTTGTTAAAATAAAATATTTAAATATATAGCATGTTAACTTAATTATTTATTTTTAATAATTAATTAATTTAAATAATAAAATTATCTATATAAATGATAACAAAAAGTTTTTATTTTCCTATCGAGGTTTGGTAAAGTGGCAAGCGAACGTGCTGCTAAGATGTTCGTGCTGTGGTGCAGGTCACGAATTCAAGTCCCGTCTTAGCCGAGGGGCTGTTGTTGCGGGCTCAACAGTTTCCTCCTAAGAGTATAGGGGTAGGCAGCGGGATTCGACCCCATGTCACGCGAGTACAATACCGTTACAGTTGCCAATTCTCCTAGTAAAAAAAAAAACAAATTTTTTTTATTTTAAAATTAAAAAAACATAATAATAAAAACTGTAACTTTAAAACTATTAATTGAATTACAAAACTTTATATCTATAATCCATACTATATTTATAAATATTTCAGATTATATTTATTAAGTTTCAGAATACACCTTCGCATACTTTGGCATAGGTTTTTAATTATATTGTATAAAATTATTATTTTTTAAATTTTAACAAGCATATACTCATGTGTGATGGTACTCATACCCTGTTTTAGAATATAAATATTTTAGAGTATATTTATTAAAGTTTCGAAATACACCTTCGCATACCCTGGCATGACATAGTTTTTAAATTATATTGTGTAAAATTATTATTTTTAAAAGACTAACAAGCATATGCTCATGTGTAATAGTATCACTGCTATATTTGAGATATATATTAGAGGAACTTAAATCTCATTTAGTTTATATTTAGAAAAAGAAATTAGATTCTAGAAAGAAATAAATGATTAGGCTAGTGTATTACTATTTTAAGATGTTTCTAAAAGTTAATCTGTGAAATATATTAGGAGAAATTATATATTTTTAACCCTTATATTTGTTAAGAAAAAATATATATTTTTAACTATCAAACCCACTAATATTGTATTAACATTCGATATTTTAACAACTCGAACAATAGTTAAATTGAACCTTTTTTATGTTTATATGGATAAAAATTATAAGTTTTTAATAGAAAGCTAAAGGAAAAAACTTTAAATGATAAAACTACTTACAAGCAACTTGCAAATATGTCAAATAAATGCGTAAAATATGTTAAAAAAATACATAAATTCATCGTTACGTAAATAAAATTTATGAGATAAAATAGAAAGTAAGATAGGAAATGGGAAACGCAAAATGATTAAAATTAAAATTTATGAGATAACACAGAAAATAAGATAGGAAATGGGAAAGGAAAAATGTTTACGTCAATATCGAGATAATATAGATATCTGACATACATATGTGCATTTAATAATATTTGCAGTGAACAAAATTAAATATTATTGAAATATAGTATAGCCTAAGTAATTTCTATATTTTAAATAATTTTGTTCCATAAAAGCATAAATCGTGTTAAAATGTTAATGAGTTTGGGTGTTAACAAAATTAAATATTATTCAAAATGCGTGAAATATTTTATAGCTAAATAATTTTTTTCCATAAAAGCAAAAATTGTGTTAAAATGTTAATGAGTTTGTGTGTTAACAACACTTTGTTGTGAGTGGACTATCTATCTTCAAATAAAGTATTATGATATTTGAATATAATATTTATTTCTAATATAGTTATTTTGTTAGGGTTCTATATTGTTAATGTATTTTCTTATTTTTGTTATTGTAGCGTTCTCATTGCTATGTTTGTACCACTGTAGTTTGTATATTGTTATTATTGTGCCCCATAATATCTTATTATTTTTATTGTTGTGCCCTTACATAATTATTCTTAGGTTGGCTAGGATTATATTGTGACCCCATGGACTCCTATATATAGAAAGGAGGTTTTATCATTTGTGTGATCCAAGAATTGTTCATTTATGTCATGTAAAAGAGGTGGCCCCCTCAAAGTGGTTGATTTCTAGACGTTGATCTCTCTTTTCTTCTATTTTAGGAGATGGTTACATAACATTTGGTATTAGAGCTTTGGATTCTAGGGTTTTGCTGCTTCAAACTGGTCATTGTGGAATTTTTCTCTGTAACTTTTTTCCTACGAAGGGTCAGATGCTAAAAAAAAAATCATTTGCAAAGAAATCATCAAGAAGATTTTGTAAAAAATTCAGATCTTGGTTCGCAATATTTTTAGAGATATGATATGTCGAAGTTAGGATTTTTGAAGGCTTCCGAATTTCATCTCAAATAGGTGACCTTGGGAAAATCATCACAACTCTCTCTTTAAGCATCAGATTGGAATTTTGTAAAATGTGGCCACAAGTATACAGATTGCAGTTTCATGTGTAGCAATTTCAGAGCCGAAAGAGGAAACAGTGACACGCGGCACACCGTACAAGTTCTCTCTACTAACCTAGTCCATAATTAGGCCATTGTGGTAGATTGGGCATACATTTGTTTTGAAGAATCCAAATCAGGTCAGACCTATGGCATTGGAAATAGGACTGAGAGGGCTACTATAAGACCAAATTTCAGATCTTGGGGATCACAAATTACAGATATACACCAGTTGTAATATCGATCTCCTCAAAAGAAAGAAAAATGTTTGTATTTTTTTTTTAAATTGCATAAATCTTGTTTCAAAAATCAGTTTGAAGTGATTCCAAGGGCATATTGAAGCATAGATATTGGGTTCTGAAATGCCTGCTAAAAGTAATTCAACACCCATTAAGCCTTCAGAAGGCTCTTCTATGACTCATGAAGAGGAAGAAGTGAGACATGATAGATCAAAATTACAAGACCAAGTGCATCAAATTTCACTCTCGCAAAGAGTAACAAAAAATGAAATGAAAAGTTTGAAGAAAGGAGTGGAAGCTAAGATGGATGGTTTGAAGAAAGGCGTGGAAGCTAAGATTGATGGTTTGAAGAATGACATGGAAGATAAGATGGATGGAATGGAGGCTAAGATGGAGGGTATAGAAGGAAAAATTGAATATTTGAAGAGATACATGGAAGGTTTGAAGGAAGGTTTGACAAAATTGCTACAAGAAAAGATTCCTAATTTCGAGAAGGTAGTAGAGGAAACTCATGATGAGAACAAACAAAATGTTCATCGTGATTTCATAGACTCTAATGTTGGATTTAAGACCCACCATATTATAATGATAGATATGAGGAAGTTTCATGGCAAGGATCCAATAACTTGGATACTACAAATGGAGCAATACTTTGAGCCCCATAATACGCAAAACACACAAAAGGTACACATTACAACTTTATATTTAGAACAAAATCATTTTGTATGCTATCAATGGATTTTTTCTTGTAAACCACTGGTCATTTGGTCAATTTTTATGGAGGAAATGATAACACATTATGAGGATACAAAGAGAAACACTTTCTTAATCCAATTACTAAATCTCAAACAAAAGGGTTCAATGATGGAGCACATTGAGGACTTCCAAAAATTGAATATAAGGGTAAATAATATTCTAGAGGAACATATGATTGACATATTCATAGGGACTCTAAAGGATAATATCCAGCACGAGGTTCGCCTTTCGGAACCTGATACGTTGGAGAAGGCATTTAGGTTGACATGAAAAATTGAAAGAAAAATTATGGTGACAAGGAAGCCTACCACTCACAACTACAGAGATGGAAATGTTGTTACTCCTAGACTTCCACAACCTGCGAGGTTCACACCACAACAATTGGAAGGAAAAAGAGAAAAAAGACTTTGCTATAGTTTTTATAGAAAATAAACTAAAGGTGATAAGTGTGCTGAGAAGAAATTATTTTACATAGATTGTGAAGAGGATGAAGAAAAGGAACAAGACACTTCAAAAAAATAGGATATACACCAGGAACTAACCCAATAGGAAGAAGTAATGAATCCGACCATATCCTGTAATGCATTGGCAGGAATTACCACTCCTCAAACTCTCAAGATAAAATTACATATCAAGAAGAAAAATGTAATCGTGCTTATTGGTTCACGTAGTACCCATAACTTTATTGATTGTAAGGTAGCCAAGGAATTGAATTGCTTCCTATACCTAGCGCCAGAGTGTCAAGCGATGGTGGCAAATGGAGGAACTATAAATTTCTCTGGAAAGTGCCATAATATCAAGCTAACCATGGGGGAATATGTATTGAATAGTCCAATTCTTTCCATTCCAATGGTTACAATCTTTGGGGATGGTAGCTTTTAATTTTCAATAAATTTTCTTGAAATTTTATTCGGAGGGAAAAGAAGTTGAGTTACGGGGTATCATAGGGAAGATGGGAAATATAATAATTTCCATTGTCATGACAAAGCTTCTGAATAAAGAACAATGAGGCGTCATTTCACAATTATGCTCACTAGAATTTCCAACATCAAAATCATCTATTTTTCTAGATCTCCAAAAATTCTTGGAAAGTCATTCCAAGTTTTTTGAAATTCCTAAGGGACTCCCACCTATTCGTGATCATGATTATGTTATTCATTTGATTCCAGGAAGTGTTCCTCCAAACATGAGGCCTTACAGATATCATTATGTCCAAAAGAGAGAAATTTAACATATGATTGCAGAAATGCTAGAAGCTGGTATAATTAAACCTAGTCAAAGTTCTTCGCTGATCTAGTAGTATTGGTGCACAAGAAGGATGGATCATGGCACATGTGTCCAGATTATAGGGAGCTCAATATGCTCAATATTAAAGTTAAATTTTCCATTCCTGTGATTGATGAATTATTGGAAGAATTACATGGAGCAATTTATTTCACCAAGTTGGATCTTGATTCAGGATATCATCAAATTACAATGAAGACTCAAGAAATTCAGAAAACGACATTTCGAACTCATGAGGGTCATTATGAATTTTTGGTCATGCCTTTTGACCTTACCAATGCAACTTCTACATTTCAATGGTTGAGGAATTCCATTTTCAAACCCTTCCTTAGAAAAATTTTGTTAGTATTTTTTGATGATATAATAATCTACAACAGGTCTTGGAAGGATCATGTTCAACATGTTGAAAGGGTACTCAAACTATTGCACGAGAAACAATTATATGTAAAAACCTTCAAATTTTTGTTTGGAGTACAAGAGGTGGAATATTTGGGTCATATTATATCTTAGGAGGGTGTTGAGGTGGACCCTAAAAAAATTAAGGCCACTAAAGAGTGAAAATTCCCCACAATCATAAAGCAGTTGCGAGCGTTTCTTGGGTTAACAAGGTATTATCGCAATTTTGTTAATAATTATAGGAGAGTAGTGGCGCCTCTAACAATATGACTGAAGAAAGATGCATTTTCAAGGAATCCTAAATAAACTAAGGCCTTTTGACATCTTAAATAGTTAATGAGGACAACACCGGTCTTAGCTACGTCAAACTTCACAAAAACCTTTATTGTGGAATGTGTTGCCTCAGGAAATGGAATTGGTGTTGTTTCAATGCAATAAGGAAGACCCATTGCATTTTAAAGTCTTCCAATTAAAGGAAAGTATTTATAGAAAGCTATTTATGAGAAGTAAATGTTGGCTATACTACATGCACTAAAGAAATTGTGACGTTACCTAATGGGAAGACACTTGAAGGTAAAAAATGATCATGATAGTCTTAAATACTTTTTGGAACAAAGACAATCTTCAGAAGAGTAGAAAAAATGGGTCACAAAGATGTTGGGTTATTTATTTGAAATCATCTACAAAAAAGGGAAGAAAAATGTTCTTGCAGATGCACTCTCAAGAAAGGATGAGGATGTAGAAGCATTGCTTTGTGACATTTTGATTATCCAACCAGATTGGATAATCGAAGAAAGGAACCAATGGAAGAATGATGAAGAAGTATGGACACTCATTCAAGACGTTTCAGAAGATCCAAGTACATATGATACATTTAGTTGGAAGAATGATTCCTTATGGTAAAAAAATCACATATATCTTTGTAAGAATTCCCAATTAAAGCAAAATATTCTTTTGGAATTGCACACCTCTCCCTTAGGAGGATACTCGAGATTTTTAAAAACTTACCATAGGGTGAAGAATTTTTTTTTTTGGGATGGCCTTAAATCTGATATTCAAAATTTTGTGGCGAATGTTTTTTTTTCCAGCAAACTAACATGAGACAATTAAGGCCTCAGGTCTGCTACAGCCTTTATCCATTCCAAGTCAATGTTGGGAGGAATTTTCAATGGATTTTATCACAGGTTTACCTAAGTCCGAAGGGAAGAGTGTCATCATAGTGGTATTTAATAGACTTACCAAGTATGAACACTCCTTTTCATTACCTCATCCATTTAAAGCAAGTACAGTTGCTACTTCATTTACAAAAACTATTAAAAAGCGACATGTAAACACATAGATTATTGTAAGCGATAGAGATCCCATTTTCACTGGAAATTTTTGGACGAAATTATTTTCTTGTTTTTGTACTCAACTATCTCGTAGATCATCTTATCATCCTCGATCTGATAGGAAAACTGAGATAGTGAATAAATGTTCAGAAGGATTTCTTGGTGCTTTGTATCTGATTAAAAAACACAATGGGTCAATTAGTTACCTCTAGCCTAATGGTGGTATAACACTTCCTTCCACACTGCAGCAAAGATGACCCAATTTATGCAACTTTATGGATATTATTCTTCATCCATTACATCATCTTCAAGAGAAAATTCTAAAGATCAAGGAGTGGAGGATCACATCAATCATCAACAACAAGTTCTACAACTCTTAAAGGATACCTAAATTTGACACAAAATTAAACGAAACAATATGCAGATCAACATCACGGCGAGAGAAGTTTTGATGTAGGCAACTAGGTATTTTTACGGCTACAACCATACAAACAAATATCTCTCAACCAAGCTAAGAAGGATAATAAATTATCGCCAAAGTACTATGGTCCTTACAAGGTGTTGCAAAAGATTGATACTATGGCATACAAATTGCAGCTTCGTGCATCTTCCTGAGTGCACCCTGTTTTCCATGTTTCATGCTTAAAGAATGTTATAGGTGAAAATTTTCCAGTTCAAACAATATTGTGAGAACTTGATGATGAAGGAAAAATCATATTGGAACCTGAAACAGTCATGGAAAAAAGAACTCGACAGCTATGTAATTGATCAATTTCAGAGTATTTCATCAAGTGGAAGAAATCACCCACTGAAGATTCCACATGGGAGGATGAGAATTTTATACAGAAGCATCCAGAACTACTCAAGCATTGAGGAAAACACTTTTTTTTAAGGAGAGGGGCATGTTAGGGCCCTATATTACTAGTGTATTCCCTTATTGTTGTTAATGTAGCCCTATTATTGTTATTGTTGTACCCATGTAGTCTCCATATTGTTATTATTGTGCCCCATAATATCCCAATATTGTTATTTTTATTCCCTTACATTATTAGTGTTAGGTCGACTAGGATTATATTGTGACACCATGGACTCCTATATATAGAAAGGAGGTTTTTTCATTTTTTTGATCCATGAATTGTTCATTTATGTAATGTAAAGGAGGTTTCCCCCTCAAAGTGGTTGATTTCTAAGGCGTTGATCTCTTTTATCTTTTATTTTGGGAGCTGGTTTCATAACATATTTCCATTTTGAATGAAAAATATACTTTTAAAAATAATTATTTTATATATATATATATATATATATATATATATATATATATATAATTTAATATATCAATTAATCATATTATATTGTTGAAATGTATATAAATATTTCATTAATAATTGTATTTATTTCTATAAAAAAAAATTATTAAAATTTATTAAAAAATATTAGTTTCTAATAATGTTAATAAAGTATATTTTATAAAATTTAGAAATAATATTAATTAAATCAAATTTTCATATATTAAAAATTAATTTAACTAATTAATATTTCATTCTTAACAAGTTCTCATTTAGTTAAATTATTTTTTTTCATCTAAATATTTTCTTGTGATATTTTTCATTTAACTCATTAAATGAAAAATATTAGTTAAATTAAAATTTCATTAATTTTTTTCTTAAAAAATTATTAAAAAAATATTATAAAGTTTTATTTTAGTTTTTGAGATATATTTTTCTAAAAAAATATATATATTTCTATTGAAAAGTAGAGAACAATTACAAAATTTTGATAAATTAACTTTGTAACACTTTCTCTAAACCCGATGCAAAATTATACAATATCAATCCTCTTTACAAGGAATGAAAAAATTATCATCACATCTATGCCCCTCCCACTCCTATAATAAAAATAAATAAAAATTAATTAATTAAACCCCTCATATACATTTATATTATTTAGCTTTAAAAACCCCGTCACCCCTTCCACATCAAATAAAATTAAATTACAGTTGTTATTAATTTTTTATATCAACCAACACGTTATGATTCTTCATGTTGTGGTATTGGTTTTCCATTAAATCTGCCATAAATCTAGCCTCGTGAAAGCCTTATGAATTCCAATTTGACAATATGATAAAACTATTTAATCGAAACATTTATTACTTAAACTTTATAATAAATTATTTCTTTAGTGATCATTGATTAATGTTTTTTATTATTCCTTAACTTTCACTTCTCCTATTATTGTTCTCACCCGATCGCAATATGGATTCAGTCTTACGATTCCCGACCAGAATATTGTTTTGTAAAATCTTTCTCATTCAAATATATAGATGGTTTCTATGCTTTTAAGTTTTTTCTATCTCTGAATAATATTTTTTTTAATAATCGCTTCGGTTTTAGATAAAATGTTTCTTACTCTCTAGAAAGTGGATTAATTGATTATTTCGGTAGGTCTTCTATTTTTATATGGATAAATTAAAATGAATACGGGTTTACTAAATCAATCCATTATCACACATCCAATAATTATATTCTAGATACTACCTTAAGCTAATATTATTGGGAAATCATTACCAAAAATATACATCGAAGAAAGAAGATACTAAGTTGAAATACATCATTGCATCTGATCCCGTTTATTTTAATGTCCAACCTCATGGTATATATTGATTCTATAGCAAATCAATCCATTATCTGTTAATACATATTTATTAAAGAAGAACTTGAATAATCTTGGGGAATCATTATTAAACATATATAAATCCAAGAAAGAAGAGACGAAGTTGAAAAACACACCTGAAATTCCATTGGCTTATGTTCACTCCAAGTATATCATAAGATTCAGAGGTAAACCCCTTCCATTTGAATCTCTTTCTAAACAAAATATCGTGGTCTATGTTCACTCCTCGTATACCATAACATTTATAGGTAAACCCCTTGCTTTAGAATCTCTTACCAAAACAAAATATCACCGTTCATTTTCATTTATGGTATATAAGTGAATAGGTTTGAAGTTACACCAAAACTCTGAGGAGTTTCTAAATTTTCCAAACCGGTAATTAGGATATCTAAGATGGAAATTACAAATAGCATAGAGGTGTGGTGATTCTTCCAACATCCCCCCGCAAATGCAGCTCGGGGGAATCAAATTGGGATCGAGTCTCGTGATACAATGAAGAGGCTTTCCGTTACACCAAAACCCGCAGGTGTTGGTAAAATTTTCAAACTGGTAACTAGGATCCTGAGCGTGGAAATTATGGATTCCATAGAAGTGTAATGATTCATCCAACAATAAGATTCATAAGAAAGTCCCTTGCATTGAATCGCTCAAATTTTATGGCCAAAATTATATCACATTTCAGTTGGCCCAATGAAATAAAGACATGGGATAACCTGCAACTATTACTATTAGCTTGATTTATCCAACTTCATCGTCCTTGCGCTCTAGTCTAGAAAGACATGAATTTATCTTTTTCTTTTTCCATTATCACTATAAATGGAATCCCTCCGTAACGTTAAAAGCTAGTATATAGATTTTTCTGAGTACAAAAACTACAATCCCCTGTTATGGAGTTAGGCAAATCTTTTTTGTAAATATTTCTTCGATTCTCATCAAGAATATGCCGCAATTTCTCTTTGACGGGCTCCAAATTTTAAAGCCATATAGGCCAATTCCAATCGTATACAGGCTATTTATAAGTTTATGTAAAGAAACTTCCTATATTGATACGATAGGATGGGTAGGCATATAAGTCACAAATTGGAAGGTAAAATGTGAGAAGGGTTCTAACACATTAGTGAGACTATTTCTCATAAAGGAAACTACACTCCACAAAATATTTGCACTTTCACTCACCAAACTCAATTACGTACATATATAGGTGTTGGACGGATAAGTCGTTCTTGCTGACAAGAAATACCTCCCAAGTGTCCTACGGACAGCTAGCAACAAACGGACAAATAAAAACTATTTTCTCTAGATACTGTTTGATTCGGAATTAACTATAATAGGGTTTTGGAAACCTACCTGTAGTCTAGCGCTGATCTTCTTTCCAATGGCTTGAAGAAAGTCGTTGTCAAACATCTTCAATCACAAACATAGGAAAATATCAAAAGCACCTGCGTAATAAAAATTAATTCATGACTCAAGCATCTATCAAGATGATCAAGGAATTCAAGAAATAAGATAATTAATTAAATAACCATATCGGTAAACCTATTGTAAATCCAGGTAATGAAAATGTAGTCATATAAGGAGGACCAACATTTCCAAAGCAAGGAAAAGTAATAAGATTCTCATTAAGCGGGGTTCCTTGGTTGGTAAATTCCGGAGCAGTTTCCATTATATTCAAGTTCAGTGAATTTTATTAACAATTTTAAAAATAAAATTAACAATTCACAATTCACACCTAACAATTAAAATTCACAATTCACACCTATGGTCTCTAAAAAGTAAAGAAAAAAAAATGAACACACGCTATCAAATCTAGGAGTCAAACCACACAGAAACAATAGATTCCCGCACTAAAAACACTAGTTGGTGATGAAATCTAACATCGTAGAATTTTAATGCAGAAATGGCGGTTGGAACAGTTACCCTGACAACCTGCTTAATGAAACAGACTGGTGCAAGTTTCTCCACTATGCCATCTCAAGTGAAGATAACCCTCCGGAGAGTCCAAGTGAGTCTAGCTGACGTTTGTTCCAGGTACAGTGGGATCTTCCCTCCACCATCACCTTAGGAAAGAATCCTAGAGTTTATGGCCACTAAGGTCACCAACAGGAACAAATATACCTAGGGAAATAGTCTACGATCTGATACACACGCAAGGGAAGAGTAACAAAGCTCAATTCCCTTGAAGGCTCCTTGACATAGTCCAAGGTTTACCGAAAAGTGACCCCAGGCTCCTCGAAAATTGTTAATCCGAGGTTTACCATTGTTAATACGTGGATATCTTCTAACGTTCCCAATGAGGAATGATTGATTACCTCACTGGTTCGGATATGATCTCGTGCTTGACTCCTTTAGGAGGAGCTTCTGAGAGCATACATGTTACTATTGGAATTTTCCTACTGCAAGATCGACTACTTGTTTGTTTTAGTTGCTTTGGAAAGTTAACTATGACCTATTCCAAAGCACTAATCCTGAGCTCGATTGGTGGAAAGAGCCCTAAAAATGTAAAAACTACTAGATGAATTTTATTAAGCGCTGTGTTATTTAGGCTGTTATTACTCAAAGGGTAAATGGATACGAAAGCAATGCTGTTATGACCCGACCCAAAAGTGAATGCAATCAAATCTGATAATGTAATATTTTCAATTCGATGAATCCTAACTAAAGTAAGGAGAGAGTTTCCATTCACTTCCAACAAGGCAAAAATTGATAAATAAGAGAAAATATAACAAATTCTCTAATGCACTAATTTCATCAAGAAAACTAATTCTTATCAATTCAAAACAATTTTTTTATTTTTATGTTTTAAAACAAGCATAAAAGCATGTAAATTCAAATCAAAGAAAACGAACTAAATCTACGATTGATTTTTCTAGAATGTAAACTATGTAGTTGTAATCTATGCACAATTCACTTAAAAGTATGCAAATGTAATCTATGCACATTTTTCATTCATATTCTGAAAATGAGAATTATAATTATGTAAATCTAATCTATGCAAGAGAGTTCTCAAACAAAATATGATTCTAATGTAATCTAAGAACCAATCAAGTGTAAGTAAAGAAAATTGGGTGAGAGTTCCAAAGATCAAAAAATAAAAAAAACTCAAAGGCGATTAACACTCGGACACAATTTAGCAAAATGATGCAAAAAATGTTAAAAGACTGAGACAAACCTCGATGTAATGACCAAAGGAAATCAAAATAAGAATTTCTTCAAAAAGAAACTCAAAACACCTAATTAACTTAAGAAAGACTAATGAGATTGTAAAATTTGCTGAAAATAAATTCACACAAGGCTTTCTAACAGAAAATACAAGTCTGGGTATATATTGAGAATCTAACAAACTGATCAAAAAAAGAGAATTTTAATATTTTCTAAAAAAATTTCACAGGGTCCACAGGTTTCAGTGTAAACAGGTACGGTCCTGCACTGTTTATACAAGAAAAGAGCGGAGATGCCCGCACTGTTTCTAAAAGAAAAGTGCAGATACCAGGAAACTAAAAGAAAAAAATAACTCTAAAGCACGTTTTAGGGATTCTGCTGGAATAAATTACCCAAGCTAGTATCAATCGATCAAAATCAGAAAAATAGTTTCACAAGTCAAAAATAAAAGAAAACTAAGTTCAAGATCCATTCCCCAGCGGAGTCGCCATTTTGTTGGACGGATATGTTGTTCTTGCTGACAAGACAGACCTCCCAAGTGTCCTATGGACAACTAGCAACAAATGGACAAATAAAAACTATTTTCTCTAGATACCGTTTGATTCAGAATTAACTATAACAGGGTTTTAGAAACCTACCTGTATTCTAACGTTGATCTTCTTTCCAATGGCTTGAAGAAAGTCGTCGTCAAAGATCTGCAATCACAAACATAGGAAAAGATCAAAAGCACCTGCATAATAAAAATTAATTCATGAATCAAGCATCTATCAAGATGGTCAAGGAATTCAAGAAATAAGATAATTAATTAAATAATCCATTTATAAAACATGATAAATAAGCTACTTAATTAAAAAAACTCATTGAGAAAATGGTATTCATTCGTATTATCTTTAATAAAGAAGAGCCTTACAACCGTGTCCGCCTTGATGTCGTACACGCCTTCCTAGGGTCTGGAACAGGCGTTTCCTTTACTCGGACAAGCTTTGCACTCTCTCAGCTAAAATGCACATGGGTGTGTAATCATTCCCATATAATGGTTAGTTAAGAGAGTCTGATTTTCTACAACATTTCTCCTCAAAAATTCTCAAATTCTAACTCTTTTCAATCTCAGTCAGTTAGTACCCTTGAAACTGAACCAAAGCTTCAATTTATAGGAAAAGAGAAGAGGTTGCAGTTCCACATAAGAGGGGATATCATCCTCTTTTGAAGGGATTGAGCTCCATAAACCAAGGGGTAGGCTCCCATAATGGAGGAATGAACATACATGATAGGAGCAAACCTTCGACCGGATAATTGCTTCTAGAAGCTTCCATATTTGACTGTTGGGCTTCTAAATGTTACTTTCCGCCTTCATTTTACCTTTTACAGGGGTCCGCACCTTTATTACACAAAATGTGTGGTAGGTACCACATTTTTCCTTCACAAATGGTGTGGTACCACAGGGAATGTTAAGAGAAAGTGTGGTACAAGTGTTTTTAAGACTTTTATGAGCTTTTCTCTCAATTTCAAGGCTTTATTTTAGGAAATTTTATGTTGTAGAATTCTAAGGGAGTAATATATGAGTAATGATGAACCCATATAGACACTAAAACATCATGGTGAAAAATTTCAGTGTAACAAGTGGGCAGTGTAATGGTCGTACTCACCACAAATCGAACAAGAGTGGTTAGTCTGAAGACTTTCCCTCTTGTTCTGCCTTTGGGGGTTTCTTGATTCTAGATTTTGATTTCGGTTGGA